>VYXF01002937.1:80880-123014 GCA_013397295.1 Polioptila caerulea | reverse complement strand
AAAAAGGGCTGGGACATGGGGAGGGAGAGGGGCAACAGAAGGGGGGAGGAAACAGAACCAAACTATCCACATGGTCACAAACTATACCAAAAGAAAAAAAAGTTGTTTTTAAAGTTCAAACCATGGAAAAAATGTTAACCCACCTGCGGTGAGAGGCATAGTTCCCCGTTATGTGTCCACTGCCATCACAGCCTGGGGTTGGGCAACTGGGCAACAACAACAACAAAGAGCATAAGTGTGGGAAAGGAATGGATTCCCCGAGATCCACGGGTGGGCAAAGCCAGCAGAGCCCCCTCAGCCTCTGCCTGGGGTGTCTCAGTCCAGCCCTGCTGCCAGACTCCTGACACCAGCCCCACCCATCAGACCTTGGTGTGTTTCTGTGTTTGCACGGATGTAAACCAGCTGTTTCCCTTTCAGATCCCCTTCCTCCCTTTTTACTTCTAAAAGATCATAAGGATCCTAAAAACACAATTTGAAAAAAAAAAATGAGAAAAAATTAAGGCAAAGGAAGTGTTTGAAACCCTAAGTTGATGGGAGGGCTTGGTGTCAGTGGGGGACTGACTGCAGCCTGCTGGGTGGCACAGCCTGACAGACTTGGGCACCCCTGGCTGCTGCTGCCAAGTTGGATGATTCCTTCCATACTGAAGCTCTGGCTGCAGGAATCATCTTGTTCAGATTTCAGATCTGAATAAAGTGCTTCAGATTTCAGCTTTCTGAAATTATTTTTTTTTTTTTCTCCCAGCCCTTACAGCTGCAAAGAAAAGCTTGCAAACACTCTTTGCTGCCGAAAGGGAATGACAGTAACCTCTGGCTGTGCCTGGGGGTAATGGGAAGATACAGATGAGGAGCACCTGCCTGGAAGTGGCACAAGAACTGCACTCAGACACAGAGCATCAGACACAGTGGTCGAGTCTGCTCCTGAGTTAACTACGGCTAATTCATTACAGCCCTCAGGCCAGAGAGGAACAAGGATATTAAATGGAGAGGAAGGCTCAGGGCTGCCCATGACACCATTTATTTATTCCAGGGCTGTTTCCATTTAGGAAATTTCTCTACCATCACAATAAAATTAAAGCACAGGAGGACTTCAGGGCTCTACCTCAGAAATTGTTGTTCACATCACTGGTGGGTTTTAAAAAACCCTTTAGAGCTTTGTGTAGGGCAGCTGGTCTGAGCTTTGCTCATTTAGGGAGGAGGATGCTGCTGCTGCTCTGCCCCCACAAATCTCCCTGCCTGGCTGCTCCCTCAGCCTCCTGCCTGCAGATAACGAGTGAGTTGGATGAGATCAGCAAAAGGGTTCCCACCGACTCCCTATGTGATGTGTGGGAGGGTCAGACACACAGGAAAGAGGCCAGGAACAGCTGGGATGCCTGGGAGGGGAAACCTCCCCATCACAACCTCCAGGCTGATCCCAACGTGCTGTTAGACCAGAGCCAGCTCCAAGCTGCCATGGTTAAGCTCTCAATATAATGGTTAAGCTCTCCCTGTAGGAATCAGCGTGGATGCAGAGCCACACTCCATCCCATAGGGCAGATCTGGGTCTGTGCTTCTCCTCACACGATGAACAGACAGATGCAAGCTGGGTCAAGGTCTCTCTCCAATGCAAAATACAACACAACAGCGCAACAGCAAACTTGTTGCAGCCTCAGGTCACATTTTCTGCAGTATCACAATGCTGGGACCCATTGCTCTAAGCCAACAAATCCTGTCTTCTCGATGAGACATCTTGTGTTCAACACCCCCTTCAAGAAGGTGCTGAGATCCCATGGGTGCTCTTGGCTCCACAACGTTAACCAGTGTCCCAAAACAGGGGATTAGGATATTGGGTAGGTGCCATCACCATCCCAGAAACACTCTTACAGGAGAATACCAGGAAAAACTGGCCCTGAAAGGAGCTTCCCACAACCCTGTCCATGAATCCTGAGAGCACAAAGCTCTCAGGTTCCCTTCATCACTGCAAAGTAACACAGGAACATATTTTGCCTCATTGATCAGCAGTTGTAGGAGGATGAGTAAGATCAATCACAGTAAGAAAGGGAGCTACAGTTCTTATTTTTAAAATGTATTTACTGATTTTGCTTCCAACCATCCTGGTTAAGTACATATTAATAGATTTTGGAGGAAGAGGCAAGAAGGCAGGACTTACGTGAGCAGCTCTTTCTTGATGTCCTTGGAGAGGAATTTCAGCTTGAAGTTGGTTAAAGTAACTTCACCTGGGTATTTTCTCTCTTCAAAGTTCTCCTCTGACACTTCTTGCTCATCAGCTTCCGAGGAGGCAAAAGAGTGAGCAGCAGGCTCTGACTGCAAGGAGAGGGGCAGAGTTGTGTTGTGGTCATTGCTGCTGAGCTGTGGTGGGAAAGGATCCCAAGGCCATTGCAGCTGAGGGTTACTGCAGCATTGCAACACTCCTGAGCCCCCTGCCAGCACCTCACAGCACCCAGCCCAAAGATCTATCAGTCTGTAATTTCCCAGGTTTTTAGGAGAGATGTGTAAGCCACGTCTGTAAAGGGATTTACACGTGGCTTTCCCAAGGTCTTGAGGGGATGAAGATCAGTGCAACCCTCTCACACTCTTCCTCCCCATGGGCGGAGGGGCAGGTGATGCTCTCAGAGCAGGAACCCTCACCCCAGCTGTGGGTCATGGCTGGATTCCCCACCTGCAGGATTAATGTCGGTGCCATGCAGGGCTGTAGCTGCTAATGGCAGATATAAATCATCCTGAAAAACATCACCAGAAGCAGCACTGCTGCAAGGGAGCTGACAGGATTTACAATGAAGAAAACACTGCAGACCCAGGACAAGCAAAGTGGTGGGTTCTTCCTTTGCAAGGGCAGCCCAACAGATCCAAGAGCATTTGCTTCCTGCCTGTGTTTCCCTGGCTGATATCTGATAGCACTGACAAGGCCAGGAATATTTCTTTCCTCCACTCAAAGGACAAACAGGGGGTTCTGGGGAAAACAGCCCAACTGTGCAGGCAAACATGGCATTCAACGTCCCCTGAGAGCCACTGCTCACCTCCTCTGGCTCCTCTTCCCGCTGACGGTTTGGTTTAGTGTAGTCAATGGGCCCATCCCATTCATCCTGGCGGGAGGTCTGGCTGGACTGGGGGGAGGTCATGGTGCTGCTCGTGGCACTGGTGCTGTTTTGGCGCTGGGACACATCTGGGGACTTCATGCTGGGACAACTGCTGCAGCTGCTGCTGCTGGGGAAGGTGCTCTCCCGTTTGCGGTGTTTGTTCATACTCAAGTCCAGAGTCCCATTTTCATCCACCTCAATGTCCATGGACTGAAAGGTTGGAAACACAGCCTGTGTTAGCAGCTGCCAGAAGATCCCGTGGGGATCTTGCCCCCATTTGTCTTTTGCAGTGCAGGGGGCAGTTATTCATGTCCCATCCTCCCCACAGTCAGGTGGGAGGAACTGAATAAAAAGGGTTGCTCTTTCCTAAATATTTCAGGAATATCTCACACAAAGGCACCCCTCTACTACCAGCAGGGTGGCATTTTGACTCAGTTGATTGAACACAGGCTTCTAGTGCCACTTCGGATGCCTCATAGCATTCAAAACATTTGCCCGAGGTTGGGAGTGCTCCATGGGACTTTTGGAAACCTGAGTTCCTCTGAAAAACAGCTGGAGATCAGACTGGACACAATTAGGGGACTCCAAATGGCATCAGATACAGATCAGGGAACAACTGAAACCAGCTCTGAGAATCATGGAATTACAGAATTGTTTGGGTTGGAAAAGCCCTCTGAGACCATCGAGTCCAAACATCCACCCAGGGCTGCCAAGCCCACCACTAAACCATGTCCCCAAATGCCACATCCACATGTCCTTTAAATCCCTCCAGAAATGGTGACTCCACCACTGCCCTGGACAGCCAGTTCCAGGGCTTGACCTGAATTTATGATTGAAAAATCAATTTATGATTGAAAAATCATAAATTTTTCCTAATATCCAGTCTCAGCCCAAGACTTGGCTTGGGATTGATGCTCATCTCACATGGGTAATTTGAACCACATCCACACTAAGAGCCAAGATTCCCTCCTCCAAACCCAAAGTGGGGACTCAAAAATGATTTTGGATGAGCATCTGCAATCCCTCTATATTTTAAAAAAAAACCAAAATGAAAGGAAGGCTAAACCAAGGTGTTTCTCCCATCCTGAATTTCAAGTCTGACCCCTGGGCAGTGGCTCCTGGCCGAATTCACCCACCTTGCCAGGGGCCTCTTGCTGCTTGGTGCTGAGATTCTCGGGCATCTCCCAGCAGCGGGTGGAGAGGTTGAGGATGGCAGTGGCCGCCATGTGCGCAGCCTCAGCGTCGTGGGAGTAGTCGAAGCCTGTGGAGGAAGATGAAGTGCTCTTCACGTAACTGCTGGAGGGGCTGTGGCTGGGGGAAGAGGCCTTTGGAAAAGGTTTGGCTGCAATAAAAAGAGAAGGAGCCCTGCAAGGCTAATGTATAAGAGGCATGAGCAGCAGGGAAAGGTTAAGTCAGTGTGACATGGTTAATGTATGCACAGTTCCTGGGGTTATTGCCAATCCAGGGGCTGGTTTGTTGCCTGGGACGTGCAACAGGAGCAGTGCTGGCTGCAGCTTGTGCTTGGTGTGAAAGGTTAATTCATTAACTGACTCTGCCATTAATACCCAAAACACAAGTGCTTTTCTTCATTAGAGCTGCTCCTCGGTGGAAGTAGTTAAAGGAAAATGCTTAGAGAAGCTTCCTGGCTCTTTTTTTTATTGTTCTCTCTCTATCCATAACTTATCTGTGGGGCTGCCTTACAGGGAGATTTCTAGTAGCATGTTTGAAAACTTTAAACTCATAAAATTACATTAATAGAAAAAACATGGCCATAAAATATAAGCTTCCAAGGATGACACTGGTGAAATATGGATTTTCTGACAGCTGACATATCATTTAAATATGTCAGAGTAACAGGATTTATTGCACAGCTGCACATAGCCACACTGCTGCTCTGCTCCTGTGTGTCACAGCAGCAGCAAAGCCAGCCTGGAGATGCAATTTCTCTTCATACCCTGTGAAATGAAAGTATTTCTCAGGGTGGATGCACAATAAAACTTTCCCTAATAATAACTAATAATTCCCTATTAACAGAACTTGAAGCTGATCCCATTTAGGGGCCCTCAGTAGTTTCAGTGGATGCAAACAGGAGATCATCAGATTTAGAACGGTCACAGGATTGTATTCTGAATCAATTATCAAAATCTTCAAATTCCTAATTCCGCCGTGTTCTTTCTGGGGGCAGCCATCCCCCCCTGTAGTGGGAGGCTCACCCAGGGAAGACTCATGAGCTTTGGCCTCATCATGGCAAAACAAAGCCAACCTCAGCTGATGCAGCCACGGAGCAAAATGATTTCATTATTCCCATTACAAACTCCTAATATAAGGCACTATAAAATACTAATCTTCCCCAGCACTGCTTTCTTGCTCGTTGCGTGCGTATATAATGCATATTGACATTAATGGGAGTTACGCACACACATGCGGGGGAACATAAATCCCTCTGGATGAAGATCTCTTTAAAATAAGTTCTCAGTGAAAGGAGCAGATTTCCCTGCTATGATTGGCAATCATATTCATCCTGTCGCTTTGATTAACTCATTGGAGGTTTGCCCACATGGTTATTCTTGTGTCTGGCTGCTTGTTTTCCTGTCCAGTTTAATCCACGTCTTCGAGGCGGGGCGCGAGTGCTCGCCAACCCAACCTGACAATATCCAGGATTGGGAGATGCCAATTTCAATTTCACACCGTAGGCTCAGAGATGCTTTTCCATTTCATAAGTATTTCTACCACTAATAGACTCGCAATCAGCAAATTAGTGAAATAAGTGATGAGAAAAAATAGAAAGGATTATCCTAGTGGGTCTGCTGGAATTATTTTTGTCAGTACAATTACCCTGAAAATTCTTTGCTAATATTGCAAATAACACAATCTATTCAGCGAGAGAATCACTTGTACTGGGAAACAAATTACTTTTCCATCAGCCCTAACCTAGGATGACAGTGGCAGTTGTGCTCTCTGGCCTCCATCCAATTTCATTGTCTGATCCTGTACAGATTTAGTACTGTAATAAAGGGCGCTCCCATTGTAGTGCAACAACCAGGATGCTTTCAAGTACGAGCACTTTTTTAGAGAGCAGCTGCATCAGGATTAAACAGGATTGTGGAAGTGGGATTAGCCAGACAGAAAACCCTCTTGAGGCTGCTGACTTCTACAAACTGGGCTCCTAAATATATTTTCTTGCCCCACAAAAAAATGTCTTGAGGTGCGCAGTACTTGTCAAATAACACGTTTGCAAGAGCTGTGTCCCCATGCAGTGTCCCTCTTGCCCTTGGCAGACCAGCCCCTCGGGGTTTATTCAGCCGTTTCCTTTTCACACAGAGTTATAACCAGTGCAAGGTCCACAGAACAGAGCAGAGGTGGGTGGCTACGATAGGAAAGGGCTGGAAGATAGAGGTGGGTGATCGATAGGTAGAGCTGGAGAGCAGAGCACGGCAGGGAAGACGAATGGGGGGAGTGGGTCATATATAAGATGGAAGAGAAGAAAACTGTAATCCATTTAGCTAGATGAGGAAAGCCAGATCAATAGATATGAGCTGCAAAGAAATGGGGACCAACTGAGGACAACTGTGTAACTTATCCCACCTCGAAACATCACTCAGATTAATGTTCCCACCACAGTTCTTCCCAAAGAAGAGACTCTCAAAGCCTAAGAGAATCTCATTCAAACAAAGCTTTCCCAGCAGCCATGGATTCCTCTGACCATCAAAAATGCCCACCTTGGGATCCACCTCACCCTCCCCACCACAGGGGGTCCAGCAGCTCAGCCCCAAGAGTCTCCCATCACCCCAAAGCCACGATCCCAAAAGCCTCACAACATTCTGGGAAAGGCAGAAAATGCAAAAACCAAGTCCATCTGTGCTCCCAACTTACATTTAAAGGCTTTAGGTGAGGTNCAAAGCTTTCCCAGCAGCCATGGATTCCTCTGACCATCAAAAATGCCCACCTTGGCATCCACCTCACCCTCCCCACCACAGGAGGGTCCAGCACCTCAGCCCCAAGAGTCTCCCATCACCCCAAAGCCACAATCCCAAAAGCCTCACAACATGCTGGGAAAGGCAGAAAATGCAAAAACCAAGTCCATCTGTGCTCCCAACTTACATTTAAAGGCTTTAGGTGAGGTTTCGCTAGTCTGAATCTTTGGGGCAAGCATGCGTTTGCCAAAAACCTGAGCATCAAAACTTGCATAATCGAAGGTGACCTTGGAGTACTTCTCCAGCTCCTTGGCCAAGTTGGCCCGGGGGGTTGCTGGGACCATGTTGGGCCTGTAGCTTCCATACTGAGGGATCTCCAGTTGCTTCACAAAGCACATAGGCCTGAGGATGAAACAATGAATAGCAATTATTTCTCTTTTCCTTGACAAGGAGACTGTTGAGAGGGGACCAGACACAATGGAAGCAGAGCTGCACCTTGTTCTTAAAGGCTTACTGGGGACCAGGAGGCAGTGACAGCCCTTTTTGCTCTCTCTCAGCAAGTCTGCATCTGATTTGGACCTCTCAGACTCCAGTTTTATTTTTTCTATCCTTTTTTACCTTCATTTTTTCTTCCTCCTTTTAACCAAATCATCGAGGTGTCAACCTCATGCAGCACAATGTTCCTGCAGGCTGTCATGGTGCAGAAGCATTTTCCAGAAGAGAAAAAACTTGGGCAATAACTGCCTCATGGGACCCAAGGGTGGCACACAAAGGCATGAGGGCCCCAGTTCAGCTGGGCTCCCGGCTGCAGGTTCATTGCAGAGGCACCAGGGCCTCTCCCCTGCCTCAGCCCCTCCTGGAGACCCGCTGCTACGGGGCTGCCTATCATGAATCAATTTGTCTTGCATATAAATTGTATATAAATGGCCTATTGTTATTCTCCTTCCCGTGACCTCTTTCCACCAGAGAGTCCTCGGAGCGGGAGCTCCTTGGAGCATGGACCGTCCTCGTGATGTGCTCAGAGCTCTCTGCGCGGGCTCCGCTGCAAATAAATAAGTAATCGCCCTAAATGGCCTTTCCAAAGCAGCGAGAGCTGGAGCACCAGGGTGCTCAGCAGTCCTGGGGAGCAAATAAATAAATGAATCAGAGCTCGGTGCCTTTGTGGGAGGGCTGCTCGGGGCTCACACCGCAGTTTTTATCCTGCTCTCGCTGCAAAATAACCAACCGCATTCCAATCCATCTGTAGCCTCATGAATCACATCAGCTACGGAAGCCAGCATCTATCAGGGACATCCTTAATGGGAGACAGCCCTTTCTCCCGGGAAGAGAGAGACGGGCAAAGTATCAAAATTAATGTGACTGGTTTGGAAACGAGAGGCAGGTTCCTCTGCTCTGAAATGTGCGGGCTAAGGAAGAAAAGCAGGTGGACTTTAAAGCACAACTGCCAAGGAGTAATTTCTGTGTAGCCTAAATGTCCTCCTCCTCCCCCTCCTTCCCCCCAAGCCCACCTTACTTGTAATGCTGATATAATAACCAGCCCTCGCTGGCAGTTTGTGCTGCAGAGCAATCGGCACAAGTGCCTTCTGCTGCACTGCTAAAACCCTTTGGCCTGTAGCCTCAGCATTAATTGATGCTACAGAAGCAATTCATTGTCCTCAATGCTCTCCCTGGGATCATCAATTAAATATCTCCCCACCTTGGCGAGACCTATGATCATAATAACAGGACTCAGCAGTATCAAGATACAGCTGGAGGGAGCCGTGGCGGCTGTTCCTGGGAGTGTGGCGGGGCACGGAGGGCTGGGGCAGTGTGGGGACGTGGAGCTGAGCCTTCCTGTCCCACTTACCTGAGTATCCGGTCAGAATTGGAGCTGGTCTTCACAGGATCACCAGACTGGGTTTGTTGCTTTTCATGTGATTTGGCTAATTTTTCAGCAGCAGCAATGGGGCACCCAGATAAACTGTGGGAGGTGGTTTGGTTTTTTTTGCAGGAGAGGAAAAAAAGAGAAGGAAACCAAGCATGAGGAATGAGCACAAAAACCTTCATTTCATGGACCCAGAGCTGCACTGAGCCTGGGAGAAAAGTGTTTGCTTCCTCCACACTGAACAAGTAATAAGATAAATTCACCTTGCACCTAATCAACACAGAATCATGGAATCACTGATTACAGAACGGTTTGGTTTGGAAAGGACCTTAAAGCTCAACTCATTCCAACCCCCCTGCCATGAACAGGAACACATTCCACTATCCCAAGTTGCTCCAAGCTCTTTCCATCCCTGGCTTGAACACTTCCAGGGATGGAGCAACCTGTGCCAGGGCCTCACCACTCTCACAGGGAAGAATTTCCTCCAACCTAACCCTGTCCTCTGTCATTTTGAAGCCATTCCCCCACCCTGTCACCCCGTGTAAGAAGAAGCCAGGGCCGGTACCTCCTGTGCGTGTTGCGGTTGCTGTTGACGTGACCCTGTCCTGTGCACCCGGGCGTGGGGCATTTCAACACGTTCTCGTGCATCGCCAGGACTTCAGAGCAACAAGGGGAAGGGGAGAAGGGAAGGGAAAGAAAAACAACTTAATAAAAATCAGAGAGGAAAAAAAAAAAAGAAGAGAAAATCATCAAGCCTTGTACGCTGGTTTCCTAGAAATCAGGGAATGTCAAATGCTGTAATTAGAGCTTGCAGAGGGAAAAATAAAAGATTTACAAGGCAGCAGTGCTCAGGTCAGCACTAGATTAGCATCTCTGCACAAAGCCTGGGCTTTCTCCTCATTTTCTGATTGCAATCCAGTTTCCCCCATCCAGCCCCTCTTCCCCACCCCTGTTTTGGAACCAGGTCTCCAGTTTCAGGTAGTTTTAAGTGATTGAAGTTGTAGCTCGCCTTTTATCCTTAGGACTAGTCTTTGTTTGTTTTTTTTTTTGTATTTTTAATCTTCAGGATTATTGCTTCCTGCAGCGCTGACCTTAAAAGTAAAGAAAATAATTTGATCTGCAGGCTTTTGTAAAGCCCACAGCTTGTGTTAGTTATTTATCAGTATTTTTGCTTGCATTCCAGTCTGTGAAGATAACTGCACTTTCTCCTTGTTTCTTCCAGTTCCGTGTTTATGTCAGGCCTGCAACCTTTGAAATTACTGATAAGGAAGGGCTCCTCTTTCTTTTGGTCTATTATGTCATTACCATAAACATACAACATTGATTTTTATGTATCTATACAGGGAAAGCTATTTAGGATGCTGGCAGAGTGATGGAAATGCAATCTCTCCCTGTGCATATGTATATACAAAAATCTGTTATGAGGATGATAAATATTTTCTGTAGAATAGGTGAATCTTGGTATAGCACGTTGGGAATTTTGCAGGGATTAGGGCACAGGAGACTCAGCAATCCTGCATATCCTGAATCACCCCTCTTCTTTCCTGCATGGCAATATATTTGGACAGCAAGGAAGAATAATATCTCTTTTTTCCCAACATGATGTCCCGAGTAGGGAAAAATATGTGACTTCCAGTGTAAAGAAGGGCACTGCTTAACACACCTCTGGAGGTGGGCAGGCATTTTTAAAGCCCCTCTTTGATTTTCAGAGAAGGGATCTCATTCTCCACAGGATGGTGCTAAAAATCCTTTAAGAAGGACAGGACTTCCAAGGAAATCCCCATCATGTTTCCTGCGATTAACGATAACACTTTGGTGGATAGCAGCATCCAGGATCCACTTGGAAAAGCACCACCCCACGCCAAAAGCTCTTTGTTGTACTCCAAGGAATAACATCAGACTTGTTCCAGGGACTCAATCATAAAATCCATATCATTTGATAAATACAGCCAAGGAAATTGGGCTCCAGACTAATTAAAGCAGCCCTTGGTATCCCACCATGTACTCACTCTCGGGAGGGATCCTGTCTTTGTGCGGACAACCGGAGAGGCTGCGATGGTGAGGGTAAAGTCCTGTCACGTGTCCAGTCCCATCACAGCCAGGAGTTGGACATTTGATTTCTCGCTTCTCAGGTCTTGAAGGATCTAAGAATTGCAGGGAAAGGGCAGAGGGAAGCAGGTTAGTGGATTTGGAGGGGAAGAAATGGAAAGTAGTGCTGAAGATACTTCTTGCTGCCTTTCCAGTCAAGCACTTTGGGTTTGGAGGTTTTTTTCCCTGGATTTGGAAGCATAACACTGGAAGTTTCAAAAATTGAAATCAGCAAATTGATCTGAGGAACTAACACAGCTTGGAGCATAGAGCCACTCACAGTGACTGAGAAGGCAGCCTGGCTCAGAGCCAGGGGATGCTGAAGCCCCTGCCCTTGTGTTTCTGTGGTAAGAATCCTACCACTACTTTAAAACCCATTTGGATTTTAAACCAGCCCTTCTGCTCAGGCTGAGATTTTCAAGGTTACATGACAATTTAGCCAAGCAATTTCTCTACTCAGAGGGAGGAACCCTCATGAAGGTGTAGAGGACACTATCATTTTATGCATTTCACTGCTGACTTCAAGGATGTCCCCATCCCTCTGGGCATTGAGGATTTGTGGCTGAATTCCCTCTGTGGGCTGTGAACTCCCCCCACATCAGCCTAATAGTCCATCCTGAGCAGAAAAGTTCAGTTCTTCAACCAGGGATGGGAATGAGGGGGATACACAAAGGTTTGTCCCGTACCTTTGCCGTAGTAGCTCTTCCGGATGCTGTCCAGCGGTTTGTTCTGTTTGTCCTCCACCTGGAAGTGCTTCACGTGCTCTCCTGGCAGCCGGCTGGGCTCCCGCACGATTTTCACCTGCTCGGCTTTCAGGGCAATGGCTTGTTCCAGCAGCCCCAGGTTCCCCCTGGTCATCATGTCGTACATCTCCGACTCATCAGTCACGGCTGATTTCTGGGAGCGGGCATCGTCGTCCTTGTCGTCGTCCGACCGGACCTCCACGATGACTGAGTACTCGGGCTTGGGGCTGAACTGCCCTTCACAGTGGCTTTTCTGGGGGTCCTGAGAAGTGTGAGGAGCTTCCTCGCAGATCACTTCAGGAGCCATCTCCTCCTCCTCTTCCTCCTCCTCTTCTTCCTCCTCCTCTTCCTCCTCCTCATCCTCTTCCTCCTCTTCCTCCTCCTCATCATCCTCATCATCATCATCCTCTTCATCCTCTTCTTCTGCCTCAGCCTTTTCCAGTTTGCCAGACTCCTCCCCGTTCGCCTCGTCCCGGGGCTCCGGACACAGCTCGCTGCTGCGCTCGCTGGTGACCTCGATGACCTCCTCCGCATCCTCCGTCTGGATGATGATCTCCTTGTCACACTCCTCCTCCACCAACTCCTCTCCTGCATCCTCATGGACCAAATGCACGACATTGGACGCCGGCTTGGCGCCCTGCAGCTCCGCTTCGGGCAGCTGCCCTTCGATGGCGAGCGTTTCCTCTGCTATTTGGCCTAAGTTTAGGAGAGAGTTGGCGATTATTTCTTGGTAGCTGCTATAGTTGGCCTTGCTGGGCCCAGATGTACTTGTCGCTGTGTTTTGTCCATAGTGGGTTGATTTTGCTGGGCTTCTCTCTGAAGGGGACAAAGAAGGAATAGAAAGAAGAAGGGAAAAAGAAAGAAAGGATGAAAAAGAACAAAAAAAAAAGTGAGGAAATGAGAAAGGGAGGAAAAAAAGAAAGAAGTAAGAGAAAAGGAGGGGGGAAAGAAGAGGGAATAAAAAAGGAGGCAAAAATGTAACTATATAAACTCATAAAATACAACTTTGTGGTATTTAAACTTAATTGAAACCAGAGCCTGACAGTTCTACCACTGGAGCAGCCTAATTTATTGAATTTTGGGATGGCTGGTAGAAAGAGAATTTCCACATGGGACTCAGATGTACCATCTTCCCACTGCCACCCCTGCTGCCAGTGCTGCCCAGGCCAGGGTTCCAAACCAGTACACAAGGCAGTGTCAGGACCCCAGCTGAAAATCTATGTCCTTTTCCATGTCCTTATCCATGGCCTTTTCCTGCCACTCCTCTGCTCTTGGACAGTGGCCAGATCTGTCCAGGGAGGAGGATCCTCCTCATGGCACCCGTGTGAGACCCTGGCTGCTTTCCCCACCACACAGCAAGCTCCTCTATGTTTTCCATGGGTCTTTCCCTAGGGAGCATCCCTGATGGCAAAGCTCTCATTTTTAAGACACTGGAGGCACTGTGCCTTCCCAGCTTGACCAGAGCGTTGCCATTGTGCTTCTACACAACCGTGGGTCCCACCAGTAATTGAGAGACCCATCCTGTACATAATTCAGAGGAGCTATAACTCCTGCCTTTTAACACTTCCTACCATTTCTTCATCTGTAGAACACAGCTCTGCAATCAATAATGATAAAGCACCTTCTGCTGCCTCAGGGCTGTGGGTCTCCTCCTGCTCCATGGCCTCTGCCTCGTCCTCCTCCAGCATCCCCTCCGACTCATCGGAGCCGGACTCTTCCTTGGCCTCGGCCTCCTCGCTGCCGTCGCTGTCGACGTTGTAGCCTTCATCCAAGGCCAGTT
The DNA here is from genome assembly GCA_013397295.1 of Polioptila caerulea. Taxonomy (NCBI): domain Eukaryota; kingdom Metazoa; phylum Chordata; class Aves; order Passeriformes; family Certhiidae; genus Polioptila; species Polioptila caerulea. Next base: position 109,551 of record VYXF01002937.1, on the reverse strand, counting down.
TGAGCGGATGGGATTTCCTCTTCGACACCAGATGTTCAGCCTCAGCATCCTGGAGTTTCCTCTTCTTGGCTAGAGGGCAGCTTTGTAAACTGCCGATGGGACCAAGGAGCAGAGCAGGGGCATTGCTGAGTGAGAAAGGCCTGGCTGCCTCATCCCAACCAGTTAGGCAAAACTAAGTGGGGCAAATACATAAATACTACCAAAAAATATCATCCAGGACCCCAGATTTTTAGCTGTTTTTTTTAGCTCTGTGGCCAGATGTGCTCTTAGACCTTGACTTTGTGCAACTACATCAACCTTTTTCAGAAATCAGCAGACAAATACTGGGATGTGGCATGCCAGGACTAATGCTGGTGATGGGCACCATGAAAGCAGGCATAGGATGCAGAACCAGCCCCTGGGACATATCCACCAACTGCTCCAATATCACGATTTATGGGGTGATGAAAACCCTCAGTTAAGGCTTGCATGACCTCCATGACAGCCAATGTGTTCCCATTTGCCTTCCCCCATCCATAGAGGCACCAGGCAGACCAAAATCTCTGCCTGCCAGCAGCTCCCACCAATCCCAGACAGCTGAGTCAGGCGCTTCTGGCCAAGTTTGGGGTCTGTAGGAAGGTTGCTTTGAGTCTGGAGAAGCAGATCCCCCCCAGGATCCCTTAGGGACTGATGGAGAGCCAGAAACAAGAAGATTTGGGGCAGACAAGTTGGATTGCTGCTCTGAACCAGACATTCTCCAGTGAACACCTGTCTTTGGGTCTGTTGCTTATATTTTTCCATCCCTGCTACCTCTAACACCACCTCACCTTCTGTGCCTCGCGTACTTCCCACGGATGTGTCCTGAGCCGTTACAGCCTGGAGTTGGACAGCTTGGGAGGGAAACAAACAACCATCAGCAACAGCAAGAAGACTCAAAGAATTAATTAGGATTGTATAAACCACAGCCAGTTAAACAGGTTCTGTGCCCAAGGAACAAGCTAACTGCAAACTGGAAGGTAATTTCCTTCAAATGGTTCCGTCTGTCCCTTTGAATTCCAAGGGAGGAGGGCTGGAGAGCAACCTTGCAGTTTGCTAAAAATTAATGAAATTACTCACCCCATTTAATTAGATGAACAGTTCACTATAGTTTTATGAGTATGTTTAATTAAAGATTTGCATGTGTGAGAGCAAGCTTTTAAAGGCAGACAGCTACTGCACTCTGCCTCCCCGCTGCTGCTCTCCAGTTTTCTATTTCTCAGGAGGAAAACATGGGGTTTTCCCATATCTGGTGGCTTGTCAGGGAAATGGGGCCACTTACAGTAAGAAATGTGTGTGTTTTGGGGAAAAGCAGGCTGGGACTTTATCAAGAAGTTTTTAGCCGGACACATTGGATGGAGATCCCCAGGACCAAAACCCTCAAAACCTCGCTTTTGGGGGAATGGATGGGATTTAGTTGACTAGATCTCCTGAATCCCTGCAATATTTTCCTGCTGCCCTGCAGGAGGGGATGAGTTAAAGGCTTGCAGGGAGCTCTGAGCCTGCTCACAGCCACTGCTGCCTTCTTGAGCATCCCTCACACGGGACCACGCGCCTCCCCTGCAGGGGTAATTAGTCCCAGCTTCAGGAGCTGTAAGGGCTCCAGATAAGAAGCATTAAAGCAAACATTTTCTGGCAAAACCAGATTATGGCATTGATTACAGGATGCCCAAGTGACTTGCCTGATGTCTGAGGAATTCTGGAGTCGTGTAGGATTAATAACCTCATTTAGCACTGTATCAGCCTCAGCCTGGGAAGCTGGAAGCGCTAATGAAATCTCTTGATGACAGTGCAAAGGGAGAAGGCATTGCCAGCCCAGAGGGGATCTGGCCAGCCTGTTATTCTTGGACTAAAAGACTTGGGACAACATTAAATAGTACCAAGAGCCAAGTCAGGCTTTAGGGACTCGGAATTTCTGCTCTCAGCAGAGCTTAGCCCTTGCAGAAAGCTGAGGACATGGAGGGTCTGCCTGCACTAATGGGTGCAGCTGCTCTGGAAGCACCGGCAGGTTATTAATGGTTCAACTCCCCAGAATACCAGTCAGATCTTTGTGTTCAAAAACTATAATTCAACCCAAAACCGGAGCAGAACAGGACAGTGCTGCTGAGCTGTCAGGAGAGTAGGAATCCTTCCTTCAGGGAGACTGACTGTTTTAGGTTAGCAAAGCAAATGCTGAGAGGGCAAATGGTGGCACCACATCCCCTAAGGGGACACAGTGCTCTGGGGAGGTGGAAGCTGCACCTCATGGCTCCTCCAGATAAGTCCACCCCTCCCTGCTGTCCCCTTTGCTTGTGACCTGGCTTGAACTCTTGATGCTGCACATCCTCCAATTCCATTTCTTGTGGGATGGCTCCCAGCTCTTCTGGCATCCACACACAGCCCCAGCCCCACCACACCTGGGGTCTGGCCTGACAGCACGGTGTCCTTTCTCCAGCAGGACACTCGAGGTCATAGAGAATAAGATTTCATCCCACTAACATGTGCGATTAGAAGAGGGAGCTTCCCTCTTCGCTGCTTATGATCTAAAAGTCTATTTAATTTTAATTGCCCTCAGGCCTGGCCGAGGCTGCTCTGGCCCACGCAGCCCCCGCCACACTTTCAGTGGCTGCACACCAAAAGACAGAGCAGTGTTTTTGCCACCAGTGACTTGCCCGAAAAAGGCCTTATTCAACGGCAAACAAGGGCAGCTCTGATGAAGATGTTACAAGCCTTTATAAGTTTTCCTGTATCAATTAAAGCAGATTGCCCATCACGCCATTTTTAATGTGGATAAATGAAGCCTGCACTAAAAACTATGTAGGAGAGAGACAAATGCTTCAGGATCGAGCTTTGCCGAAGCAGGTGTCGATTTGGGATGTTTCTGGCTTCACTTTGTTGATTTAATGCCTTTAAAAAGCACCAGCACAAAGGTGATGCTCTACATGCTCTGGGCCGGGCTTTCCCTCCCCACTCTCCGCTGGGGAGTGTTCGTGTATTTTGGCAGGAGTCCCGAAAGGGGAAACGGGCTTTGAGGTCTATTAAAGCTGCTCTCCATCCCTCAAGAGCCACCACACCGACCAGCTCTCCCCCTCTCCGCAGCCTTCATCTGCTTGACAAAAGGGCTTCTTATTGTTATGCAGACGATGCCCTGCTTCCAATTAGTCGATTAATCGTCCAGTTATTCAGGCAATTAGGTGACAGCTGCAGAGATGGCTTTGTGGAGCACTCTGTCCTGCCCCTTAGATATGTCACCTGCTCCAATTACCACCTCCACTCAAGTGTTCAGCAATAAAAGTTGGAGAAGGGGCATGCCCAGCGCTGGCTCCTCCCGGCTCTCCAGAGTAATAGGAGAGTGGAGGAGCAAAATGCTCTGAAATTGGGTAGGTTTAGGTCTAATTACTCTTTGGCACACGCGAGAGGCTGCAAGGAGAGGCAGCCCCTGCTCTTAGGGCTGTCCAGGTTAAAGGTTCCCACCTCTGGCATAAGCCCCTGTGTGAGGTTTAGTGGGAGCTCCCAGGTGGGGGAGGCTGTTACATCTGACGAGGAGCTCTGGAAGGCTGCAAAGGCTCTGTTCCTGCTCTTTTGGCATCCTAGCACTGCTAAATGAGTGACAACAGGAACTCGGTGACTGAACAGAGGACGGAGGGACTGAAGGAGCATCCGGCACCAGAATGACGTGACAAATATGTGGAAAAAAACCTCTGGTTAGTAGGATGGTGTCCCAAATGATCCTAAAACAATCCGTGGGCATTAGGTTTGCCTGGGATTTAGATCTGTGGTGGGACAGTGGATGGCTGGAGGGTCTCCAGTCTAATGTGATTCATCCAGAGCTCCAGTTTATTTCCTTTAACTCTTGTGATTCCTCTGATGTGTAGTCAAGTGGTACCCTAAGGACTCGGACACAACCACTGACAGAAGCCCCCCAGCAAGACACCATCAGTCCTGCAGGTTTGCTCCCCTCACCAGGGTTTCCCAGCTGGAGGGCTTTGTCAAGCCAGTCCCACCACGTGTCCCCCCCCATCCCTCCCACGGCCAAGGAGGAGCAGGGTCCTTACCTCACCTCCTGGCCGATGAGCTCCGTGGGCACTGGGCAAAGGGCAGGATGCAGCAATGGAAACAAACACAAGGTCAGAAACACACCAGGTGTGCCCGGCCCACCCAAGACTGAAACTCCCCTGCCAGCAGCTGGGTTTCTATTTCCTCCCAGGACATCTCATTTGGTAAAGAAAGGGCCAATGTATCCTGTTGTCCTTTGTTGCATGCCAGCCTGTAGTAAATTATAATCCTGCCTTGTAAATCCTCATGCGTGTGCTGATTTTCAAGCAGGTGAGTGCACATTGGCAGCGTCAGGAACTACCACTCTTCTTTGAATCCGTGATGACTTTGAAGTCAATGGAACTATTCTGACATGCATGCATGTAACTCAAACACTTCTAAATAAAGACTCAGTTTTCTCATGCCTTCATCGTTCTTTTTGCCCTTTAAAGCAGCTCATCAATTTCCTCTTTCACAGTTCACAACTGTTTTCCTGCAATGGCCACATTCACCTCATAAAACCAGCATTTTTCTACTCCCCTTGTCCCTTCAGACTGATGCAGGACTCCCTGCCAATTCTCAGATATTTGGTGGGGATTTGTTACTTGGGGTATAGGGTGAACAGGAGTTTGTAGGATTTTTAGGGATTATTCCCCACTTGTGAATAAGAGGTTTTCTCCCTACTCACAACAAGGACATTCAACTTCACATCGCAGCTGAAACCTTACATCCAGCCAGGAATCCAAATAATCAAGAGGAAAACAAAAAAAACAAAAAAACCCTCAGCACAAGTCTAAATCTGCCCAAGCTAAAAACCATAACACGTTTGCTCAATTTGTTTGAGCTAATTGGGTTTCCTGGGATCCAGCTCCCGGTGGGATGACTCACAAGCTTCAACAAACTGGAGGCAGTGACAAGTCCCAGGGTGCAGGCAATAAATTACCTTTTCACTTTGAGAAACCCAGATTCAAGTGTAGGGAAGGCAGGGTGTGAGAAAATAAATAGAATCAGGGCACTCTCATTTGCAACCGGAACGAGCACCTTTGTGTATGTGCAACAAAACAGTGAAATCCAAATAATCAAGCTCAGTTCGACGCAGCTGGCAACATCTGGGTTTGGTTCTGGTTGTAAAAGGTGCAGATTCTGTGAAGAGCAAGGAGGAAGGAAGGTGGCCCAGCCCAGCTGTAGGATGAAGCTGCAGTCCCTGCTGCAATCATACCTTTCCAACTTTGATGGTTCCTCACTTCCAGCCACAAAAACAAACCAAAAAATAGAGAGGTTGGTGTGTAACCATCACTCATGGCTATGGGACTACCTGTGCTGACACCCTGGGCTCTATCAGGGTCTCTCTCTTTCTCCCAGAGAGAAACCATGCAAAAAATTTCAGTTCTTTTGGTTTGTTTTGTTTTTTTTAATCAAGAAATAAATGACAATCGATCTCTGCTTTAACCAGTTGTTTGTCCTCCCATCCCTGCTGGGGGATGGCCCATTTGCTTCTCCAGCATGAGCTACTTCTGCCAGGCACTCTCAGATGAGCGACTTCAAAGCCGCTGGCAGAGTGAGCCTGATGAAAGCCCCGGGAGCTGATCTGAAGCTCCAGTGATTGCCATCCCCTACAGCAAAGCAGGCACAAGGGCTTTTTTCCCTTATTTGCTTGTTATTTTCTTTCAGCTGGGTGTATAGGATGAGAGTTCAATAACATAAGGACCTATAAAGTTTTGTGGTTGGGACTTTTGCAGGTTTTTTAGACAAATATCAGTGCAGTTGGGGTAGGGGTAGTGGGCATAACTTGAAGAGTTAAGCCTGGACTTGAAAAACCAAAGCTTATTTGGAACAAAGAAAGTGGAGGGAGCTGAGGTTTGCACAGCCCAGTGCTCCCACTCACCTCGGACAGACTTGGATCGCGTGCGTGCTCTCTTGTCGTCATTTTCTAAACTCATCTGCAACAGAAAGAAGAAAATAGTTACTGAAAGATAACCAGAAAATCGTCATTAAAGGACAAGCTCATATATGGTTGTCGCTTTGTGTAAACACTTGTGTGGCTGGGAAAGCTTTCCCGTGTTTTTGAGAAGGAGACTTTTTACCTTAATGCTATTTTTCAACCCACAGTGCCCAGATTTAGCAATTTTAAATTAATTTCCACATCCTGGGACTCAGGAAGGACTTTGTCTGTCACGTAGCACAGGGGCACAAACACCCAGATGTGTTGGCTGTGCCTGAGATAGCCCTTGTTATGGGCAGAACTAATTTCTCTGGATTTATAGCACTGCACTGCTGGGAGCACCTGGTTGGAATGCCAACACAGAATCAGAAATCTCTGAATATGTGTCTGAGCTGATCTCCTGCCTGAACAGGGCAATTTTCCACCAGTGCCCTGAAGAACAACCTCTCCTCTCTGCTTAAATTTGCCACAAAGAAGACTGCCTCTAAATAACTCACCACGTGGACATCAAACACAAGGTCTGCAGGGAACACGGGCATGAATAAGTAACATCGGGGACTTCAAAGTTCTGGATATTAATTAAACATCACCACATGCCACAAGGTAGCAGAAGTCTGAAGTGCAGCCACCTCTGGGGTACAGCACCTTTGAAACCAGGCAGTGCCTGGAGGTGGGAGCAGGGACCTCCATGGCAGGGCACAAAGATGCGGCTGGAATAATATAAATGGGATTTCATTAAAGCTGTCAAAGGAGCTGCTGAAGTGGTCAAAGAACTGTTTTACGTACCGCCCTCGACACAGATGCTCTGTCTGTAGGCAGGAGTGTTTGGCTGTAAATGCCAAGGGGGAATGGCAGGATCAGGGTGTGAGCAGGGCAGGGGATCAGAGCCTGGTAGGTTGGGAAGACAATTTGGGTTTTACGGCAGCGTTACCATGTGGAACATTTCTTCCAGAGATTACAAGGAGAGAGAAAAGGAGGTAAAAGAACCATTTACAAGTGGGATTTGACATTTCAAAAAACAAACTCTCTTTGGAATATCCTCTGCAGGCCCAGCTGGAGAAGGAGCAAACCAGCTCCTGTATCATTCCTAAATGAGGAGGTTCCATGGCTCCAGCATCCCTGCTCTCTCTGGTCCGAGGGTAGGAAGGGACATGTACATAGAGCATGGGCTGCTCCACTGGCAGTAGGGATGGTGCAGGTGGGGTATGTGCTGCTGAGTCCCTACATGCACCCTAAAAACTTCTTGATGAATGCTACTCCCAGTTCCCAGCAGAAGGGCCAGGGCTCCTCACGCTCAAAAGAGACACAGCATGGTGCCTTCCCTGAGGTTTGGGAGCAGCAAAGAAGGAGGGAAGTTGTTGTGGTAGGGTGGGGGCCTACCTGTGTGGCAGGGAGAGGGGAACTTGGGGCATCACAGCTAAAAACCCCTCAGAGGAGGGATGAAGCTTTCCCCAAGCAACTCTCTCCTTCACTCTGCCACCTTCCAGAAATTCAATGTTAGCATGCAATGATTTGTTAGATGAGGGGGGTTGAAGAGGAAAGAAGAAGAAAAAAAAAAATAAGGGGGGTGAGGGGAATCAAAACCTGGAGCAATTTATGCATCCTGTCAGCATTCAGCTCATGGCATGGCAGTGCAGAGCTCCACGTTTATTACAATCTTCCCAATAACACAGCAGACAATTACTATAATTTGTATTTTTAAAGCCCCAGCTCCCTGAGGACCAATGGCTCCTGTTTAAAGTGTGGAGAGGAGCAGGTGTCACAGGGACTTCATTACATTTATGAGCCTTTCAACGCCGGCGTGCGCTGAGCTCGCTCCCTAATGCCGCCGCACGCCGCCAATGCAACGGCACCTTGGATTGCTGGCAGTCCCCAACCAACAGGAATTTCAGAGAGGGCTTTCTCTTTCTTTTTTCTGTCCCTTTTTTACCTTTCTTGACAATTCCTACAGGGAATTGGCATGTGTTGGGGTGGTGATCTGGCAGTACAGGTTTCCTGCAGATCAAAGTGGCAGAGGAGGTCAGGCTGTGGGAAGGGCAATAGGTAGGGCCTGTCAGGGGCCAGCTCTGGCCAAAAAAGAGGGACTGGGGCCCACGTGGACAGCATGGAAAAGCAAAGCAAAATATCATTTTTCTTAGCCAGGCAGGTGGGATGGGCTCAAGCTGCTCATCTATAAATAGGGGAGATCCCATTTCAGGTCACATTTGTCTTCAGGAGTTAAATGTCATGTGAGCTGGCATCCAGGCTCCTCACTACACCACAGCACCTCAGAGCAATTCCTACCATTACCTCCCATTCCTCTATCAAGTCAGGATCAAACATCTTGGGAAGACAGGAAAAGATTCAGTCACCACATGGGCAAAGGGGACAGGAGCCTCATAAAGCAGGGACAGACCCACAGAATCACAGAATTCTCAGGATTGGAAGGGGCATCAGTGACCCAACCTTGGTAAGGACCAAAGAATGGAAAAGCCAAATAGGCTGCCTTGCCTGGCCTATTATACCAAAAAACCCCACAAACTTCTAAATTATTGGGAGTTTTTCCCATAGGGAAGACCCCATTACTTGTTTAGAGAACCTGACACAGCCTCACTGCTGTGTATTTATAATGTTTCACTTACATTACCATTGGGATAGGGTGGGCTCTGTGCTCCCAGATTCTATTTTCTACCATCAAGCTCTTTTTTTGCAGCTTAAATCAACATCAGGATCATCCTCAAAAATCCACATTTCTCTCCAAAGTGCAGAAACACCAGGAATAAGACCCATTTTGGAGCTCAGCCCCTGTTCCTCCCAGGCAACTTAGGCAACTGTCAGAGCCCTGACTGTGCTTCTGGAGCCTCTGTGATATGAGGCTCAGATGCAGGAAGGTTACATGAAACCATTGGCCTTTATTGTTGCCTTCTCAGCCAGAAGCCCTCTAGACAGATCGTTTTAATGTGAAATTTCAGGTCACACAGTGCATGTTTGCAGTCCTGGAGACCGACAGGCTGTTTTCATTAGGTCTCTCTCTTGTTCACATAACAGCCAGACTGAGGAGCTGTCTGGATTTCAGTCTTATTGCTTTAACTCTGAAAGAAAACAAAGCAGTCCAAAAGGAAACCTGCAAATAAATTATTGCTGTCAGATGCCAGTCAGAGGCACATTAGTCTGGCTGGAAAAGACAGGTTCACTCCACATCTCTTCACCTTATCCGTGAGTTATCTCTAAGATTAAATCAAAATCAGCATCTAGCAAGTTTCCTAACCCAACAGTACAGGAAAGGACTCTGTGCTGGGTGTCAGGGTGCTCCCTTCAGGATTCAGATCAGTGCTCTGCCTGTGGTAGTCAGGGTATCCTCGGGAACATCACTTCATCTCTATGTGTCCCTTTCTCCCCTCTTTTCCCTCTAAAAGTAAGAAATGTCCCCTATCCTCTTTATGCTGCACTAAAACAAGCAGAATTCAAGTTATAATGATAATTTGTCAATGCTGCAGACTTAAATCAATGATATTCAGACAGATGAACTTGAAAAAGGGTTTAACCCTCGCACAATGTGAATTTTAACAGCCAGATTCTATAGGCAAGGTCTTGTTCTGCTGCCAAGACAACAATACAGCACAGATCTGAAGTTTCATTTTATGGAGCACCTTCAGGGTTGACATTTTCTTTTTCCTTCTTGTCTTAATACACGTTCCCTTTCCAATGGAAGGCTGAAGAACATAACAGAACACAAACCCACTGGGAGCCCAGCACGTGCTGATGCCCAGGTGTGCCTGGGCTTCGACAGCTCTATGCAAATCTGCCATTAAAGGCCCTGCTGAAATTCCCCCCGGTCAGCAGTAATACTTTATATGTATTCAAGAGCACCACGGAGCTCAGAGAAAATAAACATGCTGAAAAACCCTTCAGCTGGACAAAGAGAGGTGAGGATTCAGCAGGAATATTTATTTTCCACTGAAAGCAGCAGAGCTTCCATCGGGGCTTATTTGTAGATGTAGCAAAATGCCAATTGCAAGAAGCAGCATCTGAGCTTTAGAGGGACAGACAGACACACAGTGCCTCTATTTTTAGTTTTTAAAATCCCCCCAACTTATATTTGCCAAGCAGCAGAAGGAAAATGCCAGAAGAAATGACATTTTTTTCCTACAGAATCGTTGAAAAGGGGTTTCCTGCTTAGTCCTCCCTTCTTGAAGATCCAGAGTCCCTTCTTCAGCTCCTCAAGGGAAAAGGCAGCAGAACTTTGCCTTTCAGAACATGCAGAACATTCCTCTCAGTGAGGATGGGCTTAAATGGCCTATCCTGATTTCTCCTCCCTTTTATTTCTTATGAGGAATTCCTCCTTGGCTGTTGCAGGCTGAACACAAGTGGAGAGACCTGGATCTGGGTCTCCAAATTTCTCCCCTTTCCTCTCTGTAAAGTGCCATAACGTCTTTCTCCATTGCAGAAAATTAGGAAGATTTTGTCCTGCTGGACCTTCTCTAGCTGTGAATTTTTCAACTAAATAAATAAGGGGTGATGGAGGAGGAAACACTCTTGATCAACAGTGTGCCTCTACTCTTAAAAAAAGGCTCAATAGTAGCCCCCAGCTGCTATTTTATAACCACACTCCGAGATTAGGAGGATTTTTTTTCCCTCTTCTTCCTTTAGGGTCTTCTTAGCTGCTTGATTTAAACCCTCCTGACATTCCACCTATTGTGAGTCCTGTCCTCAGCTGAATAAGCTCCCGTCTGCCTTTTGCTCTGACTGCTTCCAGGAAAGGACACCCTGCACGGTGTTCCCGGGCTGGAGTCGACGAGGGGGGAGGATTTTGCCTTGACATGTTGAGATGCAAACCCACAGCTTGTACCCACCTCGAATCTGACACTCCAGCTGTGTCACAAACATCCTCCTGAAGCCGTGCTGTCACTTTGCATTTGCAGGAAGGGTCCAGCCCCCCTCAAAAGCACCCAGTGCTGCAAGTGAAGCTCTTCCCGAGCGCTGCTGCTCCGCAGCGATGGCAGCAGCATCCTCCACACTCGAGGGAAGCGGAGCAGAAAAGCTGCTCCTGAGCATCACGTCTGACACAGGCACAGCTGCACCGCTGCCTCCACAGCACTGACAGCCCAGCATTAGGCTGGGTGATTGCAGAGGCCGTGGTTGAAGTTGACACACACCTTCCCCTCTGCTCTTGGGAAGTGCTACAAGGCGCAGTCCCAATGCCAGGGAGACCCAAGTGGCTCTGTGCTCTCATGCCAGAAGAGGAGGGGTAAGGAAGAGGGGGAAAAAAACCCTGTAGTTCTTCAATCTCATTGTTTTCCAGCTCTGTGATAAGCCAGCTGCCTTTTCCATGAGATTATCCTTGAGTGGCACAATGTGAGAGGGTTGCTGTGATGCATCTCTGCGAAGGGGACAGCAGAGATGGGCTGTGGTGGCCCCACCACCATCCACCCTACCTGTCCTGCAAGCAGTCAGCCCTCACCAACAACCTGCCCGCTATTCAGCTGCCTCCCAGCTAGATCCCAATGGCACAGGAAAATAAAGATTTGGGACACAAAGGTTTGTTTTGCCACCAGACACCATGGGCCAGGACGAGCCCTGGCAGCAGTGTCCAGGCTCAGCTGGCTCCATGCAGAGATCAGCTCTCCCCAGCACTGCAGAGATCTTATTTCAAACCTGTCATGGGAAATTTTATCCCATGCCTGGACTTCTTTAGAGGCAAAAATAAATAAGTAAATGTGCCCCACATCCCACTGTCCTTCACCGCTGCGCATCCTGTGGATTACGAGCTGTGACTGGCATGAAAAACTACATTTAAATACAATATATATTTATGAGCACAAAGAGAAGTGCAAGCATGTGCACACAATGCAGATCCAAAAGTTAGAGGGTGATCAGGACCTCTCCCTCCATGAGGTAGGAGGGCTGCACACTCACAGTATCCAGGCTCCCTTCAGACTCCCCATCCCCTCCTCTCACCCTTGAGCCAGCCACTCAGATAAAATGCAGATAAGCAGAGCTGAGGATTGCAAAAAATGGTTAATATTCGTGATGTGCTTGTTAGAGACAGAGCACCAGATGAGCTCCAGGTACTGTGAATGTTACCTTTTGTAATCATTACTTTATTAACATACGACAATCTTATTAAATCTAACCTAAGTGCTTATTTGGCAGGTTCAATAGAAAAGCCTTAATTGAGCTCATTTTAAATATAGCAACAACTGCTTACTCTGCTTTCTAAGAAGGTGTGAGCTTTCCTGGCGACACCTGCGTGCAGCTGACAGCTTGTTAGTGAAGAAGGATGTTTTTAAGTGTGGATTTTTGCTGGTTCGGGGTTTTCCCAGGGTTTGCTTTCTCTAAGGATACAAGAAGAGTTGGTAACATCAGTCACCTAAAGAAGCTTCCTCATCACCCAGGTGGATCCATCCACTCACTAGAGATGGTGCCTGACTACTGAGGGGCCAAAATAGGACAGGAAGCACCATTTGTGCAGTGAACAGCCCAGTTCTCTGCTTAATTAAAGCTTCCTAATCTGCTGGCAGTGAATCTGCCAGGACGTTTGACAGCCTTGGCTGTACCTCTTTCATCAGCCACAGCTGCAGCACTAAATGAGTGGCTGTGTTGAGCCCCAGGAGCTGTCCAGGGTCCTGGTAGGGATGAATGACTCGATTGTCCCCTCCAAAGGCACCACAGCTTCACCTGGTGTTCAAGGGGCTCCTTCCGACCAGCCGGCGCCTTGGAGAAAGGGCCTATTTTAGCAGGCCTGGGAGTGACCTAAATACCCAGATCTGAGCCACCCTTGAAGGATGGCACCAGAGAGGAAGGCAAGGATTTAAATATCTGGACTCCAAGCCAAACTTTGACAGCTGGAAGCCCTCCCTGCCCGGATTCTCTATACAGCAGGTTTGACTGCAGCAAGGAGACCGAGATTTCCAAGTCCTGCCCATCACTTTGTGGGTACCGGAAAGGCTCCACTCCCCCAGGAGCAGCTGGTCCAGGAGGAGCTGGAGCACATGTGGCCCTTGTCCCATGGCCAATACATGGGGTGTGGGGGGGTCACTGTGCTAGAAGTGTCCCTGCTTGGGTACTCACCTTGATGCGTGTGCCGTGCAGGCTGGCGGCTCCCTCACAGCTGCTGATCTTCTCTCCACAGGTCCACCTCTGATTCAGCAGCTCACCCCGAAACTCATTTTCTGTGGAAGGAAAGAGGAATGCGGGATTTATACCCAGAGTCAGCCCAGCACCTCTGCAGGAGCACCAACCAGAGGTAGAAATGCAGTGTTTGCTCCTTGGCTGCTTTCTTTAATGGCCATACAAATCCTGAGGGTCTCCACGCCCCGAGCAGGACCCCAGAGTGCTGTGCTGAGGCCAAGAGCCCAAACCACAAAGAATTTCCACGCTCAACCTATTGCAAACACTGCAACTCTGCTCAGCTTGGTCCTCAGTTGGAAAACACACTGTTAACATTTGAAAATTAACATTGAAGACTGGTATAATTCAATCTCAGGGTAATGTACATCCTAGATGGTTCCTAAAATACATGGCTGTCAAAGTCACCTTTATCCTAAAACAGCTGTTCTGAAGCCAAGAGGGGCAGCTGAGGGGACTTTTCTAGGTGTCACAGGAGAATCATTTGTGTTAGAGACTCCAAACCCTGTTTGAAGCCCTGTGTTCCAGCCTGGAGCTTCAGAAAATTCCAGCCTGCAAGCTTCAGGCTTGCAGACAAAATCCAAGAGTTGCTGAAACTTTATTCTGCTTCACAGAAGCTCTGAGGAAAGGGAGTGGGGAGGCACAGATGGACAAGCAGATGATTAAAACCAAGGAAAATGAGGGAGAGAAGCTAGAAATGGACAGAAGAAAGGAGAAGAGAGGGAGGAAAATATCAAATAAGAAGAAATAAAGATGTTTCAATAGCACATTTGTAGGCCAGCACTACCTGTTTATCAATAGCATTTCCCTCAGCATCCATCTCCCAACAGCACATTTTGAAACAGGAGCATCCTCTATGGGATGCAGTAGGGGCAGGGGCAGAGAGGGGATTAAACTGTACAAACAATGGATCCTGGATAACCTGAAAGATGGCTTAGAAGATTTTTGGAAGGGTGAGATGTCATGAGATCCTGCCACAAAGAGGAAAAATTAGCAACACGTGGAGACTCATCCTCTCTGGGCCTGTTTCCTCATGAGAGCCCATGTCACAGGCAAAGGGAGAATCCTGGAAGCTGCTGTGGCTAAATCTGGCTCAAAGTGCCATCTTATCCTTGCCAAAGGCCCCATCCTGATGTCCCATGCCTTCATCCCTTTAAGCAAGAGGCAGGAAAGAACTGAGTGTTGGGGCAAGGAGCCTTGGCCTGGCTGAAGGTGTGTTGGCCACACCAGCTCAGAGCCTTCCAGCCCGCTCCAGTCCCTCTGCCTAGCCCGGTTGGAATGGCCAAGGCAGCTCTGTCAACACTGGAATCAGATTTCCTCTATTCCACACTGCTTAAATGCATCTGGTCTCCAGGGAGGATCAGCTTGCACTGCTGGCTCTGCCCTTTCCACCTCCCTCCGGATCCTGGCTTCAGCAGAAACGAAGCTCACTGGTTATGTGAAGGACATGTCTGTTAACCCCTGCCTGGGCCACCCACGAGCAGCTGTGGGAGACTGCCTTAAATATGTTTTTCAGCCCATGGGAAGCAGATCCCAGAGGGAACAGCACATTCTGTGGTCCCCTCCTGGCACTGAGGTTGGATAGTGATAGCTCAGAGCCTGGAGCACTTTCCCCCTTAGAAAATTACTTAGATGCTCAGCTGGTGTGATGGATCAGACCCAAGGGAAGCCACCAGCTTTCCCCCACCATCTCCCTCCTCACTACCATCCACACAGGCAGGACTGGAGCACACACTGGAGTCTTAGAATGCTTTTCCCCATCAACATTCATTACAAGCCACTGCCATCCTCTGCCAAACAATGTTCTTTCCCAAACCTGGAATCTGTCTTCCTCTGGGATATCTACAGCTGTGAACCAAAGCATTGCAAGCTGTGTGGAATCCTGCTACAAAAGAACAAGTTCCCTGAAATATTTGAGTCACCCTCATCCAATCTCAAACCAGATGATGTGGAAACCTGGGCGGGAGACCACAGCAATTTGGAGTGTTAATCAGACTCATGCTCATGTTTTACTTCATATTTCCAAAGAGAGAAGAAAGCATTAATTAGCCAGAAAAAAAAAGCAACCCTCCAAAGAATCACAGAAAAGTTCCACGCCCCCCCCCAAAAAAAACACAACAAACCTCATAGGAAGCTTTGGGGTGAAGATGAGTAGAAAACAAGGAGGGAGGCAGTCAGCTCTCACACACATCCTCACAGTGATGGAGGAGCCCCAAGTGCAGCCCCACCCTGTCCCCAAATCTCTGCAGAGGTTACACCTGCTATAGCAAAGTGATGGGGTGAGGGGAAGGTTCTGCAGAGAAAACATGGGGGTGAAGTCTTCCCTTCCTCACAAGATGCATCACTGCATATTTAAACTGAAAGACTGGAGGAAAAACATATCAATCTTCATTTGTTCCTCCAAGTGTAAGAAAAGAAAAAGGAAGGGAGGAAAATTTTTCTTCATTTTTGTTCAGGTGCATTTTTCACGGGAAAGGTGAATCCTGAGTTAATGAACAGCAGCATGCTGAGAACAGGTCGGGTCCTTCAGCATCCCACAGACAATGGGGGCTCACCTCTCACAGCAGACACTGCAGCAGTGAAAGGGATCAGAGGGAGCATTCTGTGGCCCCAACTTTTATGTGAATTTAAAAAAAAAAAAATCTCAAACTCAAATTTTACACCTTCTCTAATCTGGAGAAGCCACTCCTGGGCTGCTGCACCCCTCTGCACTGCTGGCTGCCTGACCCCCTGCATTTTATAGAAAACAGGGAAAGCAACTTTTTACAGGGGTAAATAGTGATGGGATAAGGAACAACAGCTTAAAACTAAACCAGATATTTAGGTTCACTGTTAGCAAGTTCTTTATACAGAGATATAAAGCACAGGCTGCCCAGAGAAGCTGTGGCTGCCCCATCCCTGGAAGTAGGTTGGACTTTGGACAGGGCTTGGAGCAATCTGCAATCGTGGAAGGTGTCCCTGACTGGAGAGAACTGGAACAAGCTGATCTTTAAGGTCACAACCCAAACCATTGTGTGTGTGTGTGATTTTGCAGTTTGTTGCCCACACACGCAGCTCTGTGGCCATTGCCTGGAGAAATAAGTGAATTTATTTCCCTGCATGGCCCCAAGCCCTCGGTGCAATGAGAGCTTTCCTGCTGGCAGGTAACATGAGCCTTATCTTTGATTTAAGGCTTCAGTCTCAGCTCCAAACTGCAGCACTGAACACCCTCACACAGCCCCAGGACTCAGCACAATTAATTGCTCCATCCTCCTG
Source organism: Polioptila caerulea (assembly GCA_013397295.1). Classification (NCBI taxonomy): domain Eukaryota; kingdom Metazoa; phylum Chordata; class Aves; order Passeriformes; family Certhiidae; genus Polioptila; species Polioptila caerulea. Next base: position 93,218 of record VYXF01002937.1, on the reverse strand, counting down.
CCCAACATTTGCCAAGCAAAGACCCCTCTGAGCAGGCACCCTACGCACCTCAACCTTCCCACTTGCAGGAACAGAGCAGTTCTGCATCAGGGTGCTTTTTCCCAAAGGAAATGAGTTAAAACCTCTGCAGGAATCAAAATACACTGAAAAAGGAGAACCCAGCTTCTTCAGCAATTCTCCTTCATTCATCTCCAATGCAGGGAGTGTTGGTTTAGCCCCCTCTCAGGGCACAGGAATGATGCCTATTCCAGGCAATTATCTCTGTTTACTGCAGCAGGGCTGTGTTCAGTGCTGCAAATTTAGCTTCCCAAACACGCATTTAATTTAAGATCTAATACCGGATGTTAATTGTATATTGCACAGTAAACGACTGATCATTAAAACATATTAATTGAGGTTTAACAGCTGTGTAATAGATATTACATCTCATACTTATCAGCAAATATGATTTAATAATTAGTTAAGATGGGATGTATGGATGGGAGATGTAGCATGGCTGGCTGGATTGTGGTTTTACTTTGTTCATTTGCTAAACTAAAGATCGTTTTCCTTATCACATTTAGAGAAGAGCTGGGCAATTACCAAGGAGATCACCAAATGGTTTGGGATGGGAAGGACAAAGCTCATCTCATTCCAACCCCACATCATGAGCAGGGACACCTTCCACTATCCCAAGTTTCTCCAAGCCCCCTCCAACCTGGCCCTGGACACTGCCAGGGTTGGGGATGTTGAGCTTTGGTGTCCTCCCCTGGAAGAAGTCCCAAGGAGTTTGTAATCTCTATAAAAAGAAAAATTGAGGGGTCATAAGCAATTTCCTCCTAAAAGCTGGGGCTGAGCTGTGGGGACCTGACCCCGTGACTGTGTTTGCACAGCTCACAAAGTTTGCTGGTGAGCTCTCTGCTCCTCATCCCCACATCATTCCCAGCCGTGGCTCCTCTCACAGCAGCACAGAGCCAGAGGGTGCCTTGCAGCACTCCATGGCTGTCCAGAGACCCAGCAACTCGTTGCACCAGTGAACTGCATTTGTGATCCCACTGCCCCAACAAACACACAGCGCTGGCTTAGCCCATCCTGCTACCAAACCACAGCTGTGACCTCATGAAATCTGTGATGCTCACTTTGACCTTTAACTTTCCCCTTACCCAAAGGAAAGCAAGGGTTTGATTTCAGCAGGAAGAAGCCTTTCTGGTGCTTTCCCTGCCAAACAGCCCCCTGCAGCACAGCGTGCCTTGCTGACACACTGAGCCACTGGCTCAGCACCAGCACAGCTCTGAGGCGTTTGGTGCTGACAGCCGAGCCCAGCCTGCTCAGCTCTGCGGGTCCTGGGGCACAGGACACAGGAGGGGAGCACCAGGCTGTGCCAAGGGAAGGAGGACAGGTCACTGCCAGCACCGTGCTGCTGCTGCTTCCCCATTTCCAGCTGCAAGAACCTGCCACTCTCCTTCCAGCCATTCCTGTAGTCCAGGGAGCATCCCCTGCCTCCTCCAGCACTGCCTGAAGCACAGTGACTCACGTCCTCCTTCCCTGCCCCTGCCACCTCCCCTCTCGATCATGCTGCTTCTGATGCTGTCAGCTGCCACCCCTGCCCAGGCAGCTGTGTCAGCCTCTGTGGTCACCTCAGCCCTGCCAGCTCATGCTTTGTCCTGTCATACCTGGCACCTCCTGAACTCTTTGTCAGGTCCTTGATGGGAACAGGGAATCATCCCTTCCCCGTGGCTCTAGAACAGGGCAGTGAGCAACTGGCTGAATCACAAAAAGATTCAAATTTTCCAGACACAAAAGCATGTTGCAATGGGAAGAAGCACGGAAAACTGCTCCTTGGAGAGGGAGCAAAACCCTCAGTGGTGGGGTTCATTAACAAGCTCAAGATCCACCAGGAGCAGGGTACAGGCATCATCCTCCCATGGGACCTGACACCCCCAGACCCTGGTGATGGCTGTGCTGCCACCTTTCATCTGGGGTCCTCTTTCCATCCCTGCCCAGCACCTCTGCACACCAAATTGTGCTCTAGGGAAGGACCAACATTCCTTCCTGTTTCTCTGCATCACCCAGGGCTGCAGGAGCTGAAGCCCTGTGCACCTACAATGCAAGGGAAGCAAATGAGGCTACAGTGTCTCCTCATTAAGAGCAATATTCATGCTCCAGTGTCCATGGCCAGTTAATAAGAGTTTTTATTAGAGCCTTTTTTCTTTTCCTGCCAAGTGGCAGCAGCACAGTTCACAGCAGCAGGACACAGCAGAAGGTACAAAAGGAGATGTTTTTCACCTTCCATCCTTGTACCACTTGTGTACTCTTCAGAGAGGAACAAAAGCCGTGTGCCTACAGCACTGCTGCTGTCTGCACGGTGTTCTTAAGTATTGATCAAAAAGATTAAAGAGTGAACATTGTTCAACATCTGATTTTCCCCCAGCTCCATGGGGGAGCTGTCAAAGCACAAAGCTGCTCTGAGTGTGGCGAGCGAGGCCACCAACAAGAGGGGAAACAAAGCACTGGGGCCACCAGAGAATGGTGTTTCCGAGGCCCAGGGCAGCAGCAGGGCCTGGAAAATCTCCCAGCCCATGTGGACCCCTTCAAGGCAAGAGCAAGGCCTGAGCTGTGGATTTCTCTGCCTCCTGCCTTTGCCCTGCCAACCACAAAGTGTGAATGTTCCTACTGCCATTGAAGGAACCTCATTGAGATGTCTGATAATTCCTCTCCAAACACACCTGAGCCTGAGTGAAAAGAGAAAATAATAACATTAAGAAAAAAGAAACAACTAAAAAGAACAAGCAAACCCCCAGCATATCACTTCCAAATGATGAGCACCATCATCCTCCTTTCTGCCAGGCTTATTCACAGCAGGGACCCCTCCTGCCCCTGGTGTCATCCCCAGCACCCCTCCTTTTGCTCACGCAAAGGGAGCCCTTCTCAGCCACCCTCATCCACGCGTGCCCAGCGCGTGTGCAAGCAGGCGTGTGAGGCGTCAGGCATGCAGGAGAGCATCTCTCAGAAACAAGATGCTGCTGCTTTCTTCTTGCACATTTCCCTCATTATTTTGTTCTAATTTGCCTTTCCTGGTACCTTCCCTATTCAACAAAAGCCAAATGCAAACGGCGTCCCTTAATCTCCAGAACAGCAGCTCACTGCTGAGAAAATAATATAGATGTAACTTCCAGCATCACACACTTTCTTTTCCATTTATATGCAAATGCCGACCTTTCACCCAAGCTGTCTCAAAGAAGTATTTCCTTAAAAATGCAAATAGCATGTTGCAGGCAGTTACTCTGGCTGAGTCTTTCTTGTATTATTATTATTATTTCTTTTAACCTTACCAGCGCTGTAAAACACAACAGCTAAACTGCACCCTGGCAATAATTACTTTTCATACCAAATTGAAAGCCTCTGTGGAGCCAACGTGTCGAAACACCAGCAGGAGAATTCAGTGCAGATAAATTCTTGGAGATGCTTTTGGACAAGCATGTCTCGGACCAGTGGGAAGGAAACAGCCCCAAGACAGTTGCTGCGGAAGGAAACCACCTGATGGCTCAGGGTGAGGTAACAAGAGCCTTGTAAAACTCTCCCTGTAGTGCTGCTGATGCACAGGAGCCCTCAGGAGTGGGAAAACCACCTGTGCAAGCCGGGGTGAGAGCAGGAACAAGGAGAGTGTCCACTGGCAGTGCTGGTGGTGGGCAGGGATGTCCTTCCCCACCTTCAGGGCTGTGTGTGCTCTCTGTGCTGTACCAAGGGGCTCCAGGGCAACATTTGGACTCTGGGCCTGAAGATGAACAGGGAGAAGGATGTTTGAAGAAGGGGCTGGTGAGGAAGGAGCCACAACGATTCAGAGGAACAAATAAGAGTCGTGGATTTCAGTTTTAAGACTCCCCTAATTCACCTCTCTCTCTCCCAGCTGTTGGGACACCTCTGGTGGAAAGCAGCTTCCACCTCCACCACAACAGCAGTCACAGCACCAGCCCTCTGTGCATTTCCTCACCTGTGGGCACAGGGACAGGGCTGTCCCCAAACTGGCAACACAAGCCCACCCCAACAAGTTGAGGGGTGAAAGAAGTCATCAGCAACTGCTGAAACCCAGTTCTCCTTCCCCACAGCTGCTGTAAGCCTGCACAGGGAAGCACTCCCAGCATAGATGGATGTCAAACAGACGGAGCTGGAGGCGTTGATCCAGCTCGAGTATCTGACACACTGCATCCAAACCCCTCCATCATCAGTTTGGAAACGAAGGGATGAGAGAAGAGAGAGCCTGAGCACGGTGCTTGCACAGGGGGTACAAGGCTGAGGGGAAGCCAGATGTAAAAAGCCAATTGCAGGCAACCTTCCTGGGATGAGGCAGCACAGGCTTCAGCAGCTGCTTCTGAGCTGCAAATACAGATTTCCCCAGTGAGTAGGGAAAGAGTAGAAGAAACAGGGGGAATATGATCTGGTCTTTACCATTTTCACCATCCATAGATTTAGCTGTCAATGATTCTTGTGCTCCTTCTGAGCTCCAAAGCTCCTGAGGTGCCCCAGTGCTGACTGTCACAGCCCAAGTTATTTTGAATCTGCTGTGACACTTCACCCTCAGCCCTGTAGGTTCTGGGTAAAAACAACTGCATAACCCCAAAAGCTTAAACAAAACCCCACATTGTTTCTGCCCAAATCTGGCACACAGTTATGTTTGTAGAACACAAACTGCCTTTCCCCCCAGCACAGGACTGGGGTCCATCAACAGTGTTTGCTCAGGGAGGTGTTTTCCTGACAGGGATTTCTACCACATGTGATATCAGGTCAGGTAGAGCAGGCAGAACCTGCCTGGAAGAGCCAGGGAAGGAGCTGGCAGTGCCTCTGACGCAAAGTTAGATGACTAAACGGGCTACTTCCCAGCTGCCAGCTTGTCTTTACGATATTAAGCCTTTTCTCTCTGCTGCCATATAAGAAGTGAAAAGTGGACACGTAAGCGTGTGTCATATGGAGTCAGGCAGACAGAAGCAATAAGGCATAAAAGGAGGTGAGATCATCGTGCAGCAACAGCTCCCCAGGGGTACGAGGCAGCTCTGCTCAGTGCCTGCTGGCTCTCAGCCCCCACCAGCACCCCCCTCCTGGGCTTGGCACACTCAAACCAAACCATTCCCTTGTCAGAACCCCCAGACCAGGGGCAGGCACAGGGTGCCACGCTGCCCACCATGAAATGAGGCAATTAATGCCTTCTGAAGGGTCAGCTCATTAAACAGGAGTCACCACTGCAGCACGAGTGTCACAGCCCCCCAGGATTATTGCTGCTGAATGGGGCGGCTGCTGTGCACCATTTGCCTGGGAAAAAAGGAGAATCATCAAATATGTTGAGTTTATAGCCCTGCTGGCACCGCTCTGAGCACTCCTGCAGGCTCTGTGTAATTGAAATTAAATAGAGGCGAGTGATACCTTTCTGTCCTTCCTGCAGCCTGCACTTGCTGGGGAATGCAACGCAGGGACCACAAGGAGGAGGGTGAGGCAGCAGCTGATGCCCACAGGCACTCAGAGCAGCTTTCATCCCCACTTCCAGCCTCTTTCAAAAGCTGAGCCCTCTGCACTGCATCAGTTTTGTCCCAAAAACTGAGCCAGGAGCAGGGGAAGCCCACAGTCCCCAGCAGTGCAGTCACCCCAGGCTCCACAGCCAAGCACCAGCTCACATCCTGCAAGTCGGGAGTTTCTCTCCTCTCCAAAACATTTTCTCCCTCTCCTCCCCTTTCCACCAGGGTGTCCTTGCTCGGTGGGTGAGGGCAACAGGAGCAGCCAACCTGCCCGAGCCACTCGCCTCCCTGGGAGCCAGGAAAGCTGCTCCATGATGAGAGGGAGTTGAAAGTTTCTCGGGAATGTGGGACAGGAGCTGACAACTCCGTGCTCCGCTGAGACACCGCAGGCTGAGTTAACCATTTCAAATGTCATTTTTTTAAAGCAACAACATTGCTCCCAGGCGCTTTTTTTTTCTTCTTTTTTTTTTTTTTTTCTTTTTTATTAAATAAAAAATGGAGCAGCTCTCTCCAGAAGGCTATTAATCCTCTCCTGTCACTTGTGTTCTTGGAGAGCGCATTTCTCTGGGCAAAAGCAGCGAGTTGCTCGCTGACTAATTACATCAAAATATTGAGGGCAACAAACAAACCTTTAACTCCACTTGCCAGAAGCTTGCTAGATGCAAAGCTTCAGAATTATGGAAGAGAAACGTATGCAAAAGCAGGAGAAGCTGGGACTTCAGATGTGCTCGTGGCCACATCAGCTTTTAGAGGGATGAACCCTTTCCTCTCTGCAGAGCCACTCAAGTTGGGCTAACTTCACCCAACATAACTTCACACAGAATCTCACCCACCTAAAGATTTTGATTTCCTACAAATAAAGACTTGCTTTTCCTTTGCCATGGAAATGAATTCATTTATTTTCCTCTCATTCCCACACAGGCACTTGGGCTTTGCATGCAAAGCAAAGACTGCACACGTGTCCCTCAGAAAGGCTCCATTTAGGCTTCAAGCCCCTCTTGAAGGCAGTTTTAGGCTGAAATCAGGCAACTTCTCTCAAAGCCCACCTGACACCTTCACATATCCCAGCAGCTCACCAGAGCAGCCTTTCTTTAGGACACAATACTGCAGATTTGACCCTCCCCTGCCATAAAGCTTTTACCAAACATTCAGCCAGCAGAGTTTTGGCATTTCCTTAATTCCCATCCCATCACCCTGCATTGCCCACACAGCCACAATGGGAAGAGTCAGCGCTAAACAGAAAGCCTAATTCTGCATTTAGGTGCTAAACCTGATGTGCTTTCTGAAGGTTTGGATGTCCAAGAGGTGAAACAGGCAACTTAAATGCCCCATGGTTACCAGAGAGCCACTGCCTTCCACCCCCAGACCTGCATCTCCCAGGCTGGAGAAACACCAGGAGCAGGGAAAGGCTCTGGAATGTGAGTTAACCAAAGGAGGAGGAGGAGGGGAGGATCTGGGGAGGTTTCTCTGCACTCAGTAGGTGTTCAGGTAATGGGGTGCTCACCACAAACCTTAGCCAGCCACACTCAGGGAGCACAGTGACAAGCACAAGTTGTTCCATGTCAAATTGTTGGTTTCAAGGGATTGTTAAAAAAAAAAAGAGAGATTTTCAAAAGTCCTCGGGCTGTCACCTATAGATTTTGCCAGCAATAACTTGTTTCTTAAATACTGCATGCATGAAAGCTCCCCTGAGCCATCTCTTGTACCTTATAATAACATTCACCAGGGGATCCTCCTAATGCTGGGTTTGAATCCTTTGCTGCTGAATACACCCGACCCTGGACTTGCAGAGAGGGCTCAGATAAACGTGCCTGGGAGCTGCTGCTCAGAGAGACGATTACAGCCCTCAGCATTGATCAGAGAGGTTCTGATTGCACCCACAAGGAGCAAGAGGCTTCCCCAAAACTGGCACCAACTTTGCTTGCAGATGCTGTCCTAGGGAGAGCCACACGCTTGCCAAACAATTTCAAGCAGAGGAACGAAGAAAGCCGAGTCTCTCCTGCAGTTTATATTTAATTAGAGGGAAGGCAGCTTACGCAGCAGTTTCGGAAACATATTGTCTTACAGCATATTGGATATTTGTATCTTAACAGCTCGACATCGATTTCTTTTATGTAAAGGAGGAGGGGGGAAGAGCACGGCGTGCCCTAAGTTGTGTAAGCTCCAAAGAGACTCCTGCACCACTTGGACTAATGTTTGGAGTAATCAAAGGCGCGAACTCATGTATTATGGATGGGAACGAGAGTTTTCAGGCTTCTGCAAAAAGGAATCTCCAGCGTTTGGTATTTTGTTAGCAGCCTGGCACCATATGGCTCTCCCCTGCTGATATTCTTTCACACCAGAACTTTATGTTCAGATGCTTTAGTTAATATTTTACCCAGCAAGCATAAACAAGATGCAAAGACTGCAGTCGACAGCAACCTTCTCTTAAACCAGATATGCACGTTAATACTGAAGGCTTCTTTCAGTATTTTACCCCACACATGCCTGGCTTTATTTTTTCCTTAGGGGTCCAAGCTGGGCCATTTACTTTAACTGCCTTCCCATCAAGCAAGAAACAAGCAGCAAGTCCATGTAGGACATTTTCTCTCCCTCTCTACTCTGCTTCCTGGCTGGTCCAAAGCAGCACTGGATGAGTGCAGGTGACACACTCTTGCTAGTTGTGTTTGTGTACAATTTAAGATTGTATCTCTGCTTCTGCACCATTTCAGCCAAAATTTTACCTTGGAAAGTCAGAGTTTTGTCTTCTCCACTCCCTAAACAGGGATAGAGCCCCAGGCAAAGCTCCCACCCCAAAGGGAAACATCACACAAGCACCAACAGCCTAAAGTGACCACGAACAACCACACAGAGCATCCAACTCGAGGTCCAAGATTTGAGTTTCCTTCTACCCTGCACCAAGTTAGACCCAAAATCACTTTAGAAAACTGCAGCACTGAGATTTGGCTCTAAATATTACACCGAGAGTCCCCCCCACACACACCCTCACTCTCCAATATTCTTATTAGCCTTTAATATTCTTAAAACAAATAGGACCTAACAGATGTCTTTTCAGCCTGCACTCTTATTAATGAGAATATTGTAAGAATGGAAATCAGGTCACAAATGTTTAATACTTTGTTTAAAAAGTCTGCAGCTTCTTTAAAGAGTTCCACTAATCCCAACATGACAGATGTACAAGGCAGTTTTGCTTGGGGCAGATTAAAATTCTCGCTCTGATTTGCTCTTTCATTTGGTCTGATTAAAATAACATTGCGATTTTCTTTTTTTTTTTTAACGTGCTGACTTCAAAACAAAAAAGGAAAGAATAAAAAGTGACCAGTAAAGGCCAGCATGATCATAATAAAAGCAAAGTTATTGTTGTTAAGATTAAAAAAAAGCAAGGGAAAAGGAATGGGGGAACAGCCAACTGATACTCAGGTTAGCATTAAAGCTCTGTGTTAAAGATGAAAGGGGAACCTTTCCAAACTATGTTTTTCCATTTGAAAGTGTTTATTAATCTATTCTCTCTGAAGCAAAAAGTTCAATGAAAGACAAAGATCAAAAGTATTTTAATTTAGGTGAAAATTATTTTTTTCCTTTTTTTTTTTTTTCCCTAAACCAAACTGAAAATCAGAGAATTGTAGAGCGTGGCTCTTCAGAATCCTGCTCTAAGACTGACACTTGCTAGGAACAGCCCAGCTGGCAGAACAAGGTCATCCCAGCCACTTTTTCCTCAACCAGACTATTCCTGGGAATTCCCTATTTCCCTTTCCTGACATCCTTTCACACCAGACCAACCTTCCCTGGGCAAACTTTCCCAGCTAATGCATTTCCTTGCTGCTGCAAAACACACCTGGCACCCGAGTCACACATGGACCTGTGTGTGGCAGTGGGTGCTCCAGGATGCTCTGATGGGAGCAGCAGAGGAGCGGGGCAGTGGGATGGAGCCCCAGCCACACTCGCAGCCCACATCCTCTCCCTACACCCATCCATAAACAAGCCACAGCCACATCTGCCTTTTCCCTCTTGGGTCTGCCCAAAAACAGCCACAGCTCCCAGTGCTGGGTCCACCCAGGGCACTGCTGGACCAGTTTCCTGCAGGCATTGCCTCCCAAAGGCTGCTGTTGCACAGAGGGTTGCATGGGTTTAAAAAGCAGCCAGAGCTGTTCAAAATACAGCCTCTCAAAGGGCAAACTCCAGCTTCAAGAGGCCAACGCTTCATAGAAAGTGCTCAGCACATTTGTCTGGACCTCTGCAGCCCAGAAATGTTCTCTGCCTCCCCATCCGGTCCTGCAAATCCACAGCAAGGCCTCACAGGAGCATTGCAGGGATGAATAACCTCAACAACAGAAAAACACTCTTTTTAGGATGTATGTTTGCCATTTTTCCTTAAAACTCCAACTTGTGCCTTCTATGAAACTGTCCTTAGAAAATCCAGTGTTTAAAGTTTTTGAGGATCTGCTCCATTCTGGTGATTTTCAATGTTTACAGTCTTTAAACATAATTGTTCAATACATGTTCATGCCCCTGAGATGTCCTCACCTCAGTGCCCGAATTCAGCTCTTCCCAAGGCAGAAATAAACCTCCCTTCCAGGCAAGGGGGAGGTTTCCCACTGTGGGAAATCAGCTCAGGGAAGCCAAGGGACACCCTCCTGTGCTGCAGCTCCTTGGGAAGCTGCATGGGAGGAGATGCTTGGAAACTGCTCTCCACCTTCTGTGTGTCAGCCCTGTCCCAAAGGGCAAAGCCACCACGCAGCTGCCCCCAGGGAAGCAGGTCCCGAGCTCTGCAAGGGCAAACACTGCACTTTCTGAAATCCCCTTTGACAGATTAACCTGCCAAGAGGGGAAGCTCCAAATATAAACCCACAAAGCCCTTTTCTCCTTGGAGAAAATATTTGTGAGGAGTGGGAGGGGACAGATGAGAGCAGAAGGGATGTCCCAACTCTGCTCTCTGTCGTTACTCAAGACCTGGTTCCCAGATCCCAGAGAAGAAACTCTCAGATAAATTATTTCATTCTAGGAACAAGGTATTTTGGGGCCTTTCTCCACTCCAGAAACTTTTCACAGTCTGTGCTTATCACTCCACTTCTCTATTCACACCATGATTCTCCTCTCTAAGGCCTGAGTAGATCAAACTTCTACTTTGCAAAGCTAAACAGCTTCAGAAGAGATAAAAAATATTTTAAGATAGGAAGTTTCACACAGTCTCACCTCTAGGGTGTCAGAGACACCAGTGAACTCTGCACTACACACCCAGGAAGTCCAGCATAGGAACATGAGTGGAGTTATTATTTGTGAAAACCAGAAAAACACAGGAGAAAGAAGGAAAAGGCAGAGAAAAAGGTACAAAGAGAATTTGATGGCAACTTCAACTTCTGTCCTGTCAAAACACCAGAAATATCTGGGAACTGAGAGGCTGCATGGCTGTTAACCCCAGGCTGATAATCCTTTCACAGCTGCTGTAGGACAGTAAAGCCAAATAAACCTGGAGTGAGGCCACCTCAGCCTCCCTCCTTGCCCACACAGCCAGGGAGCAGACAGCATCTGCACAATAAATAACCCAAAAGGGGATTTGCTGGGGAAAGGAGAGTAACACACAGTGCTGTGTTCCCAGCTCTGGAAGTCTGAAGCGTGGATCCTCCATGCTCAGCTCCCATGCATGAGAAAGAGGAACAGCCATAAAGTGATGACAGAAGATGCACTTTGTCATTAAGGAAAGGGCTCTAAAAACTCAGTCATGGAGTTTACACCTGGAAAAATAAGTCTTTCCATTTACAAACTCACACGAAAAAGGAAAGGAAAGGAAAGAGGAAAGGAAAGAGGAAAGGAAAGAACAAAGGAAAGAGGAAAGGAAGAGTGGGTCCTGTACCCCACTTTGCCATTAAAGTTCCACATCTGAGTTCCCCGTGGTAAGGCGATGCTTCCCCGCCTCTCCCTCCCCTCCACTCGCCTCATTTCATGTCTTCTGGGAAGCCCAGCCCAGCCCTGGCTCCAGCCTTTCCTGTAAATCCTCCACTTCCCCTTCCTCACTCAGCTCTCGGGGGGCAGAGGGTCCCAGTGCCCCCAACCTTTCAGCTGGGGACGGCAGCATCCCTTGCAAAATAAACCCCCCGAGGCTGGAAAAGGAGGGCTCTGCCTCTCGCCGGACAGGGAGGGAGAGACCATTCTGCACTACACGGACTGATTTTGGGGCTCCAGGAGTGTAGCCTCACCCATCCTCCTCAAGCCCTGATACAAAACTGCGGTGGGATTTCAAGGAGGAAAAAGAGTTTCTATTCCTGAGCTCTAAAGCAGTGCCATTCAGCCTCTTCTGAGAATATTGCTGATCGAGGGTGCACTGCTCCCCCCAAAGCCCAAGAAGAGCAGTGTGTCCCATCCAGAACCCAAGTTTGCAGGCAGCACCCCAAAGCCGAGCCTGCCGGGGGCTGGAGGGGGGGTTTAGTACCGTCTGCTAAAATGGCAGCTGCTCTGACGCCGAGCTACGTCTTGCGAAGTCAGCCCTGCCCTCACCATCATCATCATCATCTGACTGCCAAGACCTGCTCCGGCTGCCGGGGCTCTGCGGGACGGGGCGGTGGAGGCGCAGAACCGGGGCCCCTGCCCACCCCCAGCCCCAGTTTGTGACTCCGGGCTGTTGGGGACAGTCCCGGCCCCAAGATGCCTGTGCCCCCCTTCTCTCCCAACTCAGCCCGGGCCATCCATGGGTGTAGCCCGGCTCCCCAAAACAAGAACCGGGAAATGTAGGGGTGGCAGCCGTCCCGACCCGCTGGCTGCTGTCGCCCTACTTCGCGTTCCCCCTGCCTTGGGGACGAGGATGATTCTGGGGGCAAGGGGACCGAGTGGCCCAGACAGACAGGGAGTGGAGGTGGTGGA
>VYXF01002937.1:13662-65068 GCA_013397295.1 Polioptila caerulea | reverse complement strand
AAAACAGAAAAAAAAAAAAAAAAAAAAAAAAAAAAAAAAAAAACCACAAACCAGCCCAGCCTTTGCCTTCTGGGATGAATTCCCTGTGTTCCAGCAGATCTGCAGGGTGGTAGGCTGGTTCCTGCTGGAGCTGGGTGTTTGCCACGCTTTCCTAGAAAAGCTCTCTGCCACTCTCCCTGCAACATTAATTCTGAACAACAGAGATGGAATGAAATGTAGGTTTGAAAGCAAGCCACGAGGTAGGGAGCAGTATTTAGCTTTCCTCTCCCAGAGGTCTCACCTGTATTGGCAGTGGCTTAAAGATGTTAGTGTGGGATTAAGGGGCTAAATCAGATGTTTTATTAGTTACAGGAGCCCATTTTCCTTGTTAAATAATTGAATGCATGCACTTAAGGCACAGGTCTAGGCTGGCTGGTGACTCCAGGCTGAGCTCTCACAGAGCAGCAGCTGGAGTTGGCAGCACCAGTCTCCCTGTGAAGGTATCTGCATTTCCTTTTATCTGGAGTAGACACTGCGTGTTGCTGTGAACATCAATTCCTGGAACATTTCTGAGAAGGATTTACATGAGGAGATATAAAGGTTCAAAAGTCCTTTAGAGGAAATCATGTTTCTTCTAAGTAAGAGCTAAACAAGAGCTGAAGTTGTGTCTTCATAAGGATTTTTTGTTTGTTTTCCAAATCTTTGTCCAGGATGACAACTCAAAGGCCTGATTAAGTTCAAGTCTTTATGAGGCATTGGCCAGTCCAGAAAAAAAGAAGCTGAGAGATTTGCAGCAAAACTGTTTTTATTAATTTTTCAACTATTCTGCAGATTTAATGAATCAAAATACCTCTGCAAATACTTCGAAGCTCTTTCATCCCTGATAACATTTGGTACCTTATCATTTCTAACTGCAGTACAGCAAAAAACACATTATTATGGATTTTGTGGTAGATCCTCCAATTTATCAACCTAAAAAGATTTCCAAGCAATAGAGGCTTTCTGTGTAAGTTAATATGTCACAGGCCATCCATCACCCAGAGTTTGCTGAGTCTGCATTCCTAATCAATGACTTGACACCTTGAGTTAGTGAACACTTAAAGGTTATATCCGTGCTAAGTGATGTGACCAAAGCATTTCAGCCTCCAGAAGGGGACACCGGACACCTTGATCCTTCTGGGAGTCCTGCACGTGTGTGCACCACAATTTCCTCACCTGAGCAAGCCCTGCTCCCTGCATGTCCACATGAGGGGACAATGAAATACCCCAGGACTCAACTGATGGGGAAAGCCTCCAATTTCCAGCCTACATAATTCCATTCTGCCTCCTTCCCCTCTCCCTGGGGCCGGGGCGGAGATGCCTGTCCTTGCAGGCATCCATCACGTCCCGCCCCGGCGGTGCTGTGCTGGCTTCCTGGCCATCTGCCACGCTCTGGGTGAATGATGACGGCAGATACGGGGTGTTATGGGCTCTGGGAGGCTTCACATCACTAAATAAATGTAATGAATATATATGATTTCATTTCCCCCCCCTCCACTAGATGCATTTCCACGCTTTGGTCTCGTTGATGTACTGCGGCTTCACTCTGTGCGTAATCCACACGAGCTCCACGTGCCACCAAGTGGAGCTGGGGGATTTGTGAGGTCAGCGCTTCAGATGAGAGAGATCCTGGCACCACACAGGCATGGGTATGAGCTGGAAATGTCATATATCCCACTACATGCCTGACCTGAAAGTTACAGGGGATGCAGCTTCCATCCCATTCCATCCCATCCACCCCCAATCACTCAGAGCAGGTGAGCTCGTGCTGTGTGGTGTGTGTGTGTCCTGCAGACCTGGAAATGAGAGCAGGGCAAGTGTTTGCAGACACAGGGCAGACTCTGGGCAGGGACAGGGGTGCCAGTGGGCAGGCACTGCCTCCACCTCAGCAGAGGAGACACGTCTTTCTGCCTGTGACAGATTTACTCCTGTGACCCAGCGAGCAGAGGTCAGAAGGCCCTGACAGCAAACAAATGAGAAATGGCATCTTTCAGAAATTCCTGCAGTAGTTTCTTTCCCCTCTGGCTGCTTCATTTCTCCCACTATGCACATCCACGGGGGACAGGCCAGGCAGAGAGACCCTTTCCAGACTGGGTGCCAACCAGGGAGTCTCGTCAGGGCTTTTCAGTGCCTGCTCTTGCTCATATCCTCCCTGCTACAGCCTGAAGTGCTCCTCAAACTTTACACGCTGTCGGCGCAATGATTTGTAGAACCACCTGCCAGCATCCCCCGCTGCTCCTGCCTTGGCTCCTTACAGCTCCTGCAGTCTCCATGCCTGTATCTAACATAAACATGATCCATTAAAAAAAACTTTGTCCAGAAGCCAAAGCAAGGTGAAACTTTGAAGTCTCTTGTTCATCTCCCTCTGTCAAAGCCCCTGTGCCTTGAGGACACTTATCTCAGCGACCTGTTACACGTCCCTGTCCCAAAGTTTGGCTTGGGCTTCCTTAGCATGAGGCAGCACGTGCATGGGTTCAAATCCTTGCCACAGGGAAAGGACTGAATCCTTTTCCCCCTAACCCTTCCCATTTGCTTTCTAAAGTATCACCAGTTGCGAGGGGTGAATACATACAAGTAATTTATTTTATCCACTGATGACAAAGACGGTGAACCGTCAGTGAGAAAACACGGAAAGAGATGAATTAACTGCGTGAGTTTTCTTCACTGCTTAATTGTTCCAGCGAGGCAGAGTTCTGGGGAGGATGATGAATCATTGTTTAGGAAATATTTCTTCCAAGAAGACAATTTGAAAAAATACATTTATAATTTATTGCAACCTCTTGCTTTGTCAGGGAACAGCAGCCAAAGGCAGAAAGTTCCTCCCTCCCCCGTTCTCCTTCCCTCAGTTCATTATCGCTATAATCTTATCTCCCATACCCTCTCCTCACCCTTTGGATATTACAGCTCCTCCCGCTTGTGTGCGGAGGTGTAGCCGTGTGCGGGGAGCGGGGGAAGCCGTCAGGGAGGGAGGGGGAGACTGGGAAAAATCGTCACATATTTCAGGCTGGCTCTATTTAAATGAGTTTGGGATTGTGCTTCTCTGGAGCAGATGGCCCTGGAGATAATGATGCCTGAGCAGCGGAGGCTGGAGCCCCTCTCTCCTGTTGCCATGGTAGGCCACGGGGCTGAAATGGATTCTGCTTATTAAATTTGCGAGCTCTTGTGTACTCAGGATGAATGGCGTTCAGTCATAAAGAGGCCCATCCTCCTAATGTGGCTGGGTAGTTTTATCTTGGAAAGCCAGGCACTCTAGCTCCGCCAGACGAGGGGCTCATTAACCTATTAACAGCAGCCGTGGAGGAGCTCAGCCCACAGGGGCTTGCAGTGGGGTTTTCCAGAAACGTGCCCAACGCTGTCGCCCTCGTGGCGTCAATCCCGGCTGAGGGCACTCAACCATCGACTCAAAAATGGGAGAGTTTCGCTCAGCGCAGTGTCCAGAGGGGTTTGTGTGGGATCTAGAGCCCATCAGCGCTCCAGTGCTGCTGTTGGCTCCTGTAGGAACAGCAACAAGAGGCTGGGATTGTCCAGGCCAGGAAGGCTTGCACAGGGTTATTGCTCGGCCTCTGATTTGCAACACAATCTCTGCTTTTCAAATCAAGATTACGCAGAAATATGTACAATGCACCTTGGAGCCACAGCAAGCACTTGGTAGGACAGAGATCACGCTTTGTGATAGAAATTGAAGGAGAAAATGGAAAGATATGAGATTTAGAGGACAAGTTTCTTAAAAGAAGAAAAAAAAAAAAAAAAGATAAAGAAACAAAAAATCAAAGAAAGGATTGGTGCTTTCTTCTCTGACTTTGCTGTAGGACCAGCCTTGGCTAATGCTCAAAGTGATAATGCTCCTCTGAGAGATTCAAAACACTGCAGATTAAATAGAGCAAGCTGAAAGGCTTTACCTGAAAATATTCTTTCTTTCTACAGAAAACTGTGGGTTTGATTCAAGTAAATATTTATCTGTCTGTTCCAGCCATGACAGACAAACCTGGCTATTCCCAGAGCATTGGAAACAGGTGTTTCCTTCCAGTAGCCCTTCCACACAATCCTTTCACCCAGGTTTTCTTCAGATCACATGGTGAGACTTAAAGAATTACAAATCTTTTCTAATCACTATAAAAGCAAGTTTGGTCGTGATTTCAAATGTAATATCACTGGGATTTTGTTTTCCACTGCACTCTTTATGTAGAGCCACACCAATGGTTTGGAAGAACGGAAATTTGATATGCAGTGAGACAACGTCTGTTACATTATAATACTGTTAACTTTGATTAACCAGAGGTTGGTAAAATAGCACTGCACTATATTTAGTTTCATGGCACATTTTTTTACATGTTATTATGCAAATTTTCACATGAGCTTTATTTCAAATGCAATCCATCTCTGCCTTCTTCCCCTGCAATCCTACATGGCCAACAAAAGTCACCTGCCTGAGCTGTGCTGGGTGGTTTCCTGGCTCTGGCAGCATCCACCAACCTCGTGATGTGAAATAATCTCATCAAAGGTTGTCAGCACTGGAGTTTTTTCCCCAGGACTAACAGAGAGGTGAGGACTGTCTGCTTTGGGGCAAGTCTTCCCACTCCAAGAGAAAGGCCCAGAGACCAAACACCTGCAAATAGTTCCCTGACCTAGTGATGGGCTTGGTTTGGTGCTGTGAGGCTGCTGGGAGATTTTTCTAAGGGAAACAATTTCCCTCCCAGCATTGGATAATGTAGGTTGGAAAGAGGAGAATTCATGGAACAGAAATTGGCGTTGTAGCTCTTCCTTCTTCCACAAAAGGTGAGCAGGAAGCTTGCCCTCTTTGAATCCAAGAGCAACTTGGCAGATAACTCCAGAGTCACACAGAAGGGGCTGGAAATGGTTCAAAAAATCCTCCTCAGCGTCCAAATCCCTCATCACAACTGTGTAAAAGCGTCATTGCACATGGCTGGGGCAAATAATCATCCACAGTATGGGAAGACCATTCTGCCCTCTGGAGATGAAGCACAAAAGTCAAACCCAGTCAAATTTTTGGCATTCATTCCTCCTTCTTTCAGGACAGATCTCGAGGTTAATTCTCTTAATGAAGCAGCAGCAATAGGGAGGTTCACAAGAGCTGTGTTTGCTTGGCAAAGCCAGCTGAACATTTAGCTTTAAGACCCCATTTCTGGGAGTGCTGAGGATCTGCATCCTGCAGCTGGCTTTGAATATCATGTCTCATCCAGGGACGCTGGACATTCCCCCATCAGCTGCTGGCCAGAGCAGCTTCTGCAGCATGTGCATCATTAAGCTGAGATGATATGAAATACAACCCTCACTCGATATCTGCTCTTTAGAGGGCTCTGCAGATCAGAGGAGCACAAACCTGCCCGGATTTCCACAGAGCTCTCAAAACAACCCCAGCAATACCGAGCAGAGGCAATTCAAGCTGTAACAGGCTGGTTGGAAGTGCTGCTAGGTGTTTATGTATTTATTCCTGTCCAGCAGTGTCCCTCAGCAGGTCTCCTGGCCTGGGCTGGCCACCAGAGCCGGGGCTGGGCTGGGGGCCAGGTTCAGGGATGGATCGGGTGTCCGCATGCGTAAGCCTGCCCTGGTGCCCGGTAGGTGCAGCCTGCAGGACTTATCCAGGGTCACCTTGAGAGGCTGTGTGTGAGCAGAGACTGCAGCCAGGTCCCTGCATGCCAGGTCCGTGCTCCCAGCCCTGACCCACGGCCCTCTTTGTTCTGAAATCTCCTCCAACAGCGAGGGCGGAGGAGAGGACGGGCAAAAGGCTCCTGGGGCAGCTGCCTAGGAGTGCAGACCATAGAAAAGGGATTAGCTCCGTCTTCAAAATGCAAATCCCCTCGACACACGCCAAGCTCACGGCACTCCTGGAGCCGTTTGCCCAGTCCTGACTTCCAGCTTTTACACAGACACGAGCTTGCCAACTTAATGTCGGAGGTATGGAACCTGGTGAATTAAAACGGGGCCTACAAATGAAAAGCCGATTAGCAGATATTAGAAGGATATTGAGATGGAGGGGCCACAGCGGTGGAGAAAGGCTCCTGGCCCTCACTTTGGTTTGTAGCACAACCTCCTTCCTGACTTCTGCAGCTCCTTTGCCATGTCTTAATCCCCTTGCACAGGGATTAAATGACCCCAGAGGGAAGGGGGGCTTCTACTGACTCTCCATGTCAAAATCCAGCCCCCAAATTATGCAGAACAAGAGGATATGAGCCACAGCTCAGGCTCCTTGCTCCCCAGTCACCACCTTAGGCAAGGTGATAGGAACAGGTGATCTTTAAGGTCCCTTGCAACCCAAATTATTCTACGATTCTATAACAAGGCGACTGCACAGTAAAAGGGTTCTCTATTGCCATGAGGGAAAATTTCCAAGCATTTATGGAGAACTGTGACTGAGAGGATTTCACGTGTGCTGGACCTGCAGGAGCTGTCAAGCAGAGCACCTGGAAAGTTTGCTCAAGCAGTCAGAAAAGCTACATTTTAGCCCTGGCCTTCACATTCCTATCCTGCAATCAGCATTTACACACATTTCTCTAAACTGGACACCCATTAAACTGGGACACTTGGATTGCTAAACCCTCGTTTCTCAGGAGCTCACTACCCCAAACAGATTAAGCTGCTGCCAAGGATGGTCTTGGCTCAAGCTGGCAGGAGTGGGGGTGGTCACTAAAGAGCCCCCCAAAAGCCACAGCAGTCCCAGCAGGGGACACAAAGACAACCAAGAGAAGAAAATCCCTTTTTCTGCTCCAACAGAACTTCAAATGCACCAAAAAGACAACTGTGCATTTTGGGAAGGGAAAGACTTGGTGATTTGTCACCAACATTATTTATTCCAGTCCTCTCTCCATCATATCTTGATGAAACACTGCTCAGGAGAGGCTGCCACAAGCTGGGCACAGGAATCCTCATCCGCGTGGGCTGGCGTCAGCACAGGGAACAGCAGGAACAAGCAGGAGATGCTGAAAGAGGTGATCAAAGACCCCTGTGGATATCCTGACAGTCAGTTTTACGCCTTAGGATTTTTGCAGTAAACAGGGAAAAGCCACTTTAGAAATGCTGGCAAAGGCAAGTTTAAAACACGGGATGAAGATTGGTCTTTTCCATTCATTACCAAACAACCAATTTGGAACCTGAGATTTTCTTGTTTATGAATGCTTCTTGTGTCTTCGCAAAGTGGGACATACCCACAAGCAATTTTAGAAATTGAAGACAAACACTTCAGTCACGAAGCCAGCTTAACTTCACAGGCAAAACAAGAACAGAATTAACCCAGCATTCTTGAAGTAACACTTCAGATTTTCTGTTAAAAAATAAATTACTGACTGCAGGAGGAAGAAAGGAATCATTTTGCTGTGATAATTGCAAAGCACACAAAAAAGGTAATTTTTTGCCTGACTTACATTCAGAAATGTCTCAGCTTTTACCAAACAGTCTTGGTTACCAACAGAAAGAAAGCCCTGAAATATGCAAATATTTAAAAACTAGCAAGCAAATCCCCGGAGAAGAAGGAACAAAACAGAAGTGGGGGAAGGGTGTCAGTGAATACAGAGATGTCACAGGCTGGGAGATGCTTTTCTGAAGCCTCTTGGAAGTTCTCACCAGGGACAGCCCAGGAAAGCAATGGCATGAGGACATCCTCGACGTCCAGCTTTCAAGCACACTTGAACCTCAAAAGCAAATCGTGGCTGTTCAGGCTGTGATGTTTGCAGCAGCCTCAGCCTGCCCTCACACACACTCAGAGCAGGATATTTAAATGTTCCTTAGGCTCCCTTAGTGACACTACAAAGCAGGGACAGCTCTTTCCCAGCCTGGATGAAGACTAGATATTCCAGCTCGTTTTTACACCTGGCGGATACTGAAGATTGTGTTGAAAATCGTGAGACCTAGAGATTTCACCTTCTCAATCAAACCAAGACCTGCATTCCAGACCTTTCACCCCAGTAACTTTGCTTGCCCTTGGTGAGAGGGTCTGTGTCAAGTGACTGGTCACCCTCAGCCCAAGGAAGGACCATCAGTGACCTGGCCTTGCTCAGGCCAAGCAGCTGGGTGGAGTTTTTTCCCACTTTCCTTGCAGTTAGCAGTCGTCTCAACAAACACGTGCTGCCAGTTACACCAAAGTGTTCCCAATTCTAACATGCTTTTTTGGCACTGAGGGTTTTATTCTGTTGGGTAGAGACTTGCATCGGAAATGGGCATAACATGGGACAGGTTTGGGTTTGAAAAGTAGCAAACCTGGGCAGGCTGCAAGTTCAAAAGAGGCAGAAAGAAAGATTCCTTTGGGGGTTATTTGTAGAGTTGGGACAGAAGCTCCTTGCCTGAGAACTCAGAAAATAACAACAGAAACTCACGGAAGGAAATCCCCTTCCAAACTAACTTCGAGCCTAATGCAGGATTTCTGGAGACACGAATCACTGCGTGTAGGTGAAGGATTTCCCACTGCTGTTCCGAGCGGAGCCCTCGGTCCCTACAGGGAGCAGTGACCGGACCCGCAAACCCGGGCGCATCTCCCCCTCCCTGCCCTGCCGTCCCCGGGCCGGGCTGTCCCCTCCGTGCCGGGGACACCGGGGAGCCCCGGCCGGGGTCCGTGGGTGGCAGAGGCGGGCCCGTGCGAACCCCAGGCGCTGGGTACATTTTCTTCCCTGCGCGCTGACACGGCTCCGCTTTTGTTTCCTGAGTAAATAGAAAAGCCACGGTGGCAGGAAGGAGAAAGGCAAGGCAGGGCTCGGCAAGCAGCGCCTGTTTACAATGACAAAGGGCTCTGCCACACTTAGGGGAGGAAATTTTCCTTCCAGACTTCAGGGCTCATTAAGTGAGTGGGCATAGCTAATAGGCTTTGTGTGCGAACGGCCCCAGCCTTGCAAGGTCCAGCTGTCACTGGGGCGAATGTCAAAAATAACAGCGGGCTCAGCCATTCTCCACCCCGCTCGGGCTTTAAAATTTATCTTTAAAAGGGGGAGGAGCAGGCAATGAAAAGTAGCAAGCAATTAATGGGAGACAAAAGCAAATGGACCCGCCGGGGCTGATTGAGGGAGGGGGGGAAAGTCCCCCGGAGCTGGGCTGGAGGGTTGGTGGGGAAGACATAGAAAAGCTGAAGAACCCTCCCGTCAAGCAGAAACTCGCTGCGGTGATAAAGGCACGGGGCAGGGCTGGGAGGATGCTCAGGAATTGAGGGTCCCGGCGGTTCCTCTCCCGGCTGGGCAGACGCAGCCGCCTCCCTGCCACGCGTCTTCGCTCCCCGAAATCTCCCTCGCAGATGGTGACTCCGAAACAGCGAGCACATGTCTTCCCTCGGATAATCCCGGGGTCAGGCTCCTCCGAAGTTTAGTCTCTCACTGCCAGCAGAAAGCTGACAAAATTATGCAGAAATAAATATGCTTCCGTGTTTAACTTTTCTCTTTCACCCCATCCAATCTCAGCCTGCCCTGAGATAATATTTGCATGCGTTTGGTTTATCCCCCTGTCAGCTCCGTCTGGAAGGAGATGCACAAATGGCTCGTTTGAGGGTATTTGTGATTCATGTGATGCATCAATGGGAAAAAAAGGATTTAAAATCTCCAGAACTTTTAATAGCTTACAGAGTCTTGGCACCCACAGTCCCACGGAACGTGCCGACTGTATTTTTAGCCGACCTCGAGCTGACTTTGATTTCAGGCAGCAACATCCCACACTCCAGAGCTTCTCTTAAAGAATGCACCCTTACTGCAAACCGAGTCACCCATGATTTTAAAACACAAGGGTACATCCCTTCACTTCTCCTGCTGAAAACTGTTTTTCCATTAATCTTGCAACTACTGGGTTCCTGCACCACGGCGAGATTGTGCTTGATCAGCCTCAACTCATTACATTTACACAGGGATTTGCTACTTCTGGGTAGAAGACACGAGCTATGAGCTGCAGGTTCTGTATGAGACAATTTAGGTGTTGCAGACCAAGAAGTTCTATTGCTGTTAAACTGCTCTTGATCCCATGTCTGAAAAATGGGCTTCCTGAAACAAAGGCACTCGCAAGCGTTGGCCTTAGCACAAGGGTTTAACCAAATGCTTTAACATCATTTCTCTTTTTGGCAATAAGTTCAACCCACAGCACTCCCAGCACTGCAGAAGTGCAGGTTGAGCCTTTCCTACCTCCAAGCTCAGGAAGAGCTCCAGGTTGCTGGGAAGGGCTGGGATGACCCCACAGTGTAGTGGGGTCAAGGCAAAGGATGCCTGTGAGGAAACATTCCCAGAGGAATTCAGGGCACCTACTCCAGAGCCAGACAGCCTTCCAGAGGAGATGCTGACACATCTGATTACATTCTGATCTTAAACAGTAGCACATCTTACCCATGCCCCATTGCATTCCCTGTTTTCTCATGTGCAGATACGCTGTGATGAAAGACAAAGAAAACTCTTAGGAAGTTTTGGGTTAGTTTGGGCCTCAAGATAGGGCCACAGAAGAGGTGAATCACGCCTGGAAATCCTTGAGGGTGCCTGAGAACAGCACAGAAATTTTGCCTGAATGAGTCACGCTGGGGAGAGCTTGAGCTCTCAAAAGACGCAACAATACACCTTGATGGGAAGGAAGCGAAGAGAGGGAGCCTACTCCAAACACATCTGCTCAGATCCAGGGTTCAGCTTGTCGCACTTGTATGGGGAAATCTGTGCAAACAAACAGTTATTGAATGGGTCAACTGAGCAGAGCGGCTGAAGGAGCGGAACAATGGGGCGGTTTATTCACTTAATGTATGCCAAGGCCATTCACCAGGCACGCACCTCTCGAGGAGCCACGTGACAAACAGACTCAATTTGCTGCTCGCCGAGGTCACGCATTTGGGGTGCCACGGACAGAATTTGTTACTGGGAGTGACAAGGACGGCGAGGGAGCGGCCTCATTTCCAGCACCTCCACGGTGGTGGGGTTTTGTTCTCCTTAATTGCACGTTGGGAGGAGAGGGGGTTTCTGAGCTCCTCACTGAGATGAGATGCTTGTAGCTCCGTTTTTTTACTTCTCCAAGCCCTTTGGAAAGCTTGGGAAGGCAGTGTGTGCTGCTGCACAATGCTGTGTGTCCCTCTGTCACCAGTCCCTCCATCACCAGCGTCATGTCAGGTGGGATTTGAAGTCCAGCAGCGAAGGCAACAAGAAGCTAATGGCATCTGGGGAAGAGAACACAAAAAGCAGGGAATTCATTTCATTCATAGTCATCCTCGACCTTCTGGATGCTGCAAAACACTCAGAGATTCAGCTGTACAAACAGTGAGTTTGACAAATTCATCCTCCCCTTCTGCCCAAGGACCCTTCATGGCCACTTACAGCTTCCCTGCAACTATTTGCTATTCAAACAGATTTGATGGATAACTTTTCTTTAATGTAAAGCAAGTTGATGGACCATGGCAGCCTCCAGTTGGAGTCTCTCTGCTGAGTAAAGGTGAAGGGATCACAGGCTGCAGTTGATCCCTGCTTGATGGAGGTTTTGTCCAACTCTCCTTAACTTGCAAAATCCAGTGCTGGTGAATGAACCCCTTCCACATAGGGTGGGATCCAAGGAGCAGGGGTGATGGGACAGGGTTTGACACCATTTGCACAGTCAGTTGGGGGTTTGCCGTGGGTGAAACAGCACAGGTCACCCAGAGCAGTCAGACAGCTGGTGAGGGGATCTAAACACCTCTTTAAGGTATTACCCCAAATTTTTACCATTAGACAGCAGCAGGAGCACACAGGGGAGCAGGCTGCTGAAGAAGGGAAGAAGAAGAACAAGAGAAGAGGCAAGAAAGGGAGAAAGGATAAACAGACAGGGCAGGATGGTGCTGCACTGGGGGAACATCCCACACCCCACGCGTGCTGGCTGGAGACTGGGCCAGCCTGGGTGATGGGACCCCAGTCTGCCCGAAGGAGATGGAGGTTTGGGGGGCACACATTGTGTAGCCTCACCTCTCTTCCCGCACCCAAGGTCCCCTTCCCCCTCAGGCCGGGCCTGACAGGATTTCCTACGCATCTGTATGCAAATCGCAGGCTGGCGCACCGGGAGAGGCACTTTGTTCCGAGCATCCCCGGCACAGCTGCTCCGCTTCCCGGGGCCAGGCGGGCCGGCCCGAGCCCCTCCGGCCAGACACACCGCGGGGCTCGGGACGCGGCCACACCAACGACAGCATGGCACAGATTCAGGAAAAGTCCCCACGTGCTGCCCATTGCACAGCCAGGCTCTGCCGTGAAGTGTTGAAGGGTCTCGGTTAGGGACAGGGAAAAATCAAGCTGCCTTTATAAAGTATCAGGGTGGGTCTTTGGGAAAGAGGAAGGTAAAGAAGGACAATGCCTTTTTGGAACATCAAACCAGAGTATTTTTTTATTGATGTGGCTCCCCGTGTCCAGCCCAGTGCCGGGCTGGGGAATGGTCTGCTCCCAGGCTGGAAGACAATTTCTCGCAGCTGAGACTTGGTGGCAGAGCTTCCGTTCCCTCCATCCCCAAAGACAAAAAACACAGCCCCCCCCCCAAATATGATACCTTTGGATTTCTTCGTTGTCTCAGCCAAACCACTCCCCCTTCTCCTTTCTCTTTGGAATTTTTTTTTTTTTTTCCAGTTAGAAACCCATCACATTCTGTAGGGAAAAAACCCCAACAGTGCCTATTGTCTCAAAAACCTGTTTATTTTCAGCAAGAAGTGTTTACAGGGCCCCGCTGAGTTCCCAGCCATCTCTGCAAACAGAGAAACCTGAAACACTCTGGGAAGGTGATTTTTCACTCGACCAAGACAGGAGCACTAGAAATCTCTGCTGATGCTAAAACGAGCCACAGCTCCCCAAAACAGAGACCAAGGTTTGAGCTGCTGGCCCTGAGGAGCTGTGCGGGGTGACTGATGGGATGGGCAAACTTGGACAGCCACCACCTCCCTCCCTCACTACTGGAAATTACAGCAAATATTGGGGGAGAAATGTGAAACGCCCGATTAAGGTGAGTGGTGCTCATGGGATATGCGAAAGAAAACCCAAAAGGTGGCTTTTCCTCACCGTCAGGGTCATGGTTTGGCTCCATCTGTGGCCAGGGTGAGAAACCTGAGTGCAAACCCCTCGTGCCTCTCTGGTGCCTCTTCCACCCCAGTTGTCATTTGCAGCTCAAACAGCCGGTGCCTCGAGGGATCTGTTTATTTTCTTCTTTCTGCCGGACGAGATTCTCTGGCTCAACACTTTATAAAAGCAGATTTTATTTTTCCCTTCATCCCATGCGACACAGATGCAAATGGGGAACAGTAGGATGCCAGCTTATCTTTTATTTGTGCTTTTAGGTTATAATTGCAGTCTGAATCACTGACTTTTAAGTTACGCTACATTCTGCCTCAGCAGAGAAAGGGAGAGGAGCGGAAACAGGGAATGATCCCTTGAAGTTCAGTAACACCAAGCAGCTTTGCTTTCAGACAAAAAGGCATTTGCAAGTGTTCCTCCCATTCGTTAAAGGCACAAACTATTGCCATGATGAAATAATAAAGAGAGTTAATTGAGATGGGGGGGCCGGGGGATGGGATCGAACAAGAAAGGCTGCTTCGGTTCTTACGTGACCATTGTGCTCACGATCGTGGTATCCATTTTCTAGCTCTGATTTTGGGGAGTTTAGAGTGTTTTACCCCAAAAATCAGCATCTCGGTGGGCTGCGAAGCTGAGCTCTCCAGCCACATGAGCCCCATCTCCCTGTGCGGAGCTGCTGGGGGAATGTCGCTGCCTGTCTGCTGTCACCGCATCCGTCCCTTCCCGCCGGGGCTGGCGAGTCCAGCCGTGCCCTGACCTGCATTAACACTTCCCGCAGGAGCCGGGGCTGCCGGGCCCGCGCTGCCGCAGACGGGGGAGGCAATAAAGCAATCCCAGCCCTGCCGGCTGCTCCGGCAGCGTGCGAGACACCTGGAGAGTCCGGCCACCCGCTCCCTCCTCCTCGCCATCCGCAGGGACGGAGAGTGTGAAGTTATAAATCCCCCAACAACACGGGCTTAGCCATGGAAAGGGTATTTGCACTCAATGCCGAGTCCTAATTTCCTTTTGAAGGCTCTACATGTTTGATTAGCCAACTTCAGCAGCCCCATGGCATCAGGTCAGGGTAATTAGAGACCTCGTGTTAATGAGTAAACAACGACTCAAAAGCCTAATTGACACTTCCAAGCCCTTGCATGCTGCTAATTGCCAGAGCCAGACCCACGGCCCCCGTGCAAAACCCATGTTAAACCCTCCCTATGAATTAAGAGTTATCCCCTCCATTGGCAACGCCGGGAGATCTCCAGCAGCGGGACCGCGGAGGGAACGCGAGGGGCTGGGATGGGAGCTGTGACACGGGAAGTGTTGGAATGGCCGCTCTGCGCCTTTCTCCCTGCCAAAGGTCCGTCCCCAGGCTCCCGAGCGGACAATGGCACCGCGCCCTGCCCTGCGTGCCCCCGGCAATGACCCCGCGGGACCACCCTGCTCGGCGGGGCAGGGCCGGCAGCCGCCCGCTCCGCAGCCTCTCCATCTTCCCCAGACAAAGCCTGTCTCGGGGGAGCGGGTCCTGCGGAGGGGGCCAGGCAGGCCCGGCTGGTGGGAAGTGTCACGACTGGGTCGCACGGCAGAGAGCCCTGGAGGAGCAGCGGGAGAGCAGGGGTGAAAGGGCAGCGCTCCCTTCCCACCAGCCGCCCTCGCCGCCGCCTCGGCTCGCTCCTCCTGCCCTTTGCTCCCCTTTCTTGCTGCTCCCCCAGCCTGGCCTCGGAACGAGGGAAATCCCAGCACAATTCATGGAGTATTTCTCTCCCAGATAATTTATGGACACAGCACCTGCTGGACATGGGGTGGACATTGGACTTAAACTCAGCTTTCACTCCCCTTAGCCTTGTTCACAGTAAATTTGTGTCTTATTCAGGCAGTTTGACTAGATAATTACTGCAAGTCCATTTCAACTGAAATATTCTATTCTATTCTATTCTATTCTATTCTATTCTATTCTATTCTATTCTATTCTATTCTATTCTATTCTATTCTATTCTATTCTATTCTATTCTATTCTATTCTATTCTATTCTATTCCATTCCATTCCATTCCATTCCATTCCATTCTCTTTTTTTCCCCTAAAAATAACCCCCAAAAGAACTAGAAGTGCCTCTTTGTCTGATCCCAGTTGTAGCTCTAGTGCAGTTCATCCAGGCAAACTGCACTGACAAACTCAGCCCAAGGATCATTCCTCATCCCACGGGAGCTCAGCCTCAGCTAGGGTGTGATGGAAACACCAAATCAACCTTCATCTTGTTCCTCTGCACACAGCAGGGGCTGAAACCTGTCTCATCAAGTAAAGCCTTACTTAAATTACGTTGATATTATGGACTTAAGAAGCTCCTGGTGACAGGATCGACACAGACAGGCTAAAACAAACACCTGAGCTGAAAGCAGAGGTGCAGGCGAAAGACAGCAAGTCATAAGAGCTTTGAAATGCCCCCCAGCTCACAGCTTGCGTGTCCTGGTGAGAGACATCCCTGTGGCTCTGCCTTTGCACAAAGGAGAATCAGAGATTGGAAGTGGGAAATGGGTGTTTCCTTCATGTCAAAGGGAGACAAACCCCCCCCCACCAGAAACCACCACCCCACACAAAAAATTTGCCAGCCAAAATCTGCTCCACCCTAGCTGATTTCCCATCCACACATCCATCTCCAATCATGAAAATTAATCGTGAAAATTAATTTTGAGGCAGGCAGAGAGCGACTGACGCCTGGGTGAGGGCAGCACCACTTTGGGCTGCTCAGCCGGGTTGCAGCCCTTGTCCCTGCAAGCAGAGCTGTCCCCAGCCTCACGTGTCCCCATCCCAGGCTCCGGAGTCCCCAGGCAGTGTCCGGGTGTGAGGGAGCATCGGGCACAGACCAGATGCATATTTCTATATGAGACTCACTAATGGCCTTTCAGGTACAACATTATTATTTTCCTCTAATGGCTGCTTTTCTCTTTCTTCCTCGCTGGCTCATAAAAGGCACATCATAACTACAGAGGGAGGGGAAAAGAAGGCGAAAGCTTTGCAAATTACAGCAATCAGAGAGCCTGGACCATTAGCAGCATCTGGGACTGCATTTTACATAACAGTGGACACTTTCTTTGAAACAATTACAGCTAATAATGAATTAGGATTGACTGGGCTGTAAACGTTTCAAATTGCAATTCAGAGACTGTCAGTCCTCGCCATCCCCTTCTCGCTGGAAAAAGCCCTCTTGATACTCGGTATTCCATGAGAATCCTGGGAGGAGATGAGGTTCTCCGTGGACACGAGTGCAAAGTCCTATGCTGTGGCCTCATCCTGAGCTCTGATGGATTTGGGATCTTGCCTCCAAACGCAGATACTTCAGGGAAGAGTTCATAATGTAAATTGATATATCAGGGTGGATTGTCCTGGTCTTTTTTAACTAATCCAAATTTACGGATGGATCAGCAGGCTATCCTTTTCTGTGAAGGAACAGCTTTCCAGAGGGATGAGGGGATAGCTCCTCCCTAAGCCACACTGGGGAGCTGCTGTGGCCCCTGGGGTGTCCTGTCTAGAGCTGCCCCAGCCCCCTGAGCCCAGTGCTTCCCTGACTCTGCAGCTCAGTTTATTCCCAAATTTCTGTCCCATACTGTGACGTCTGTGGCTCAATCCTCACATGTAACCACAGCTGAGACTGTACCCTGGAGGTGGCACAAAATGCATCACAGGCTGGGGCTTTTTCATTGCCTCCTCTGGGGCAATGAGACTCTCCAGTTGTTTGGAATTTTAAAAGTGTGTGAGTTTAATATAAACCAGAAAAGTTATTTGATATTATGGGCTCTTCTCACCTTGTTTCTGGGGATTGTGGTGGCTCTGCAATGCCTGGGAACACATCACACCCACCAGGATAGGAGCCACTCGTGGGCCGAGGAGTCCCTGTGTCCACGACACAGCTCCAGACCCCCCCAGACAGATCAAGGACAGAGCTGGGGGTCACTGCCCCCACCATGGCCAGCACAAGCCCCTCCAGCTGGGCTGTGTGCCTGCACGCTCGACCTCCTGCTGCAGCTGCCTCAACAACACAGGTACCCGAAGAGAAAGTTAAGAAAAAGGCATCAATCCCTTCCCTTTTGCTGGAATAAAACCCTTCCTTTAACAGGCAGCAAATACAGAGGGGGAGATTGAGAGGAGGGAACACTCGGGGCCCTCTGAGGGAGTGCAGATGTGCTGTAAATGGGGTGCTCTCTACCCGCTCACAGCCCCCTTCTCTCCCGAGCTGGCAGGTCCTAAAAGGCCACTTGTTCTGAAAGTTGGCTGCTGTCTCACCCATCGTGTCACCTCAGGTCTCAAAGATCATTCACACAGGCTGATGCTCAGCCCTGTTCCCAGGAGGGTCACCAGTCGCACGCTGAAGCAGAGGGGACATGAAAAGACAACAAGGACCCCAAATCTCCTCCAACCCCAGCCCTTCCCAGGGGAAAAGCAGCAGATTCAAAGATGAAAGGAGACAAAATCAACCTTAAGCAAAAGAAACCCCATGCTTCTGTGTCTAATACACCCTGAGGAACAGTTTGGTGTCTATTCCTTGATGACATTTGAGTTTCAAAGTGCTCAGCAAGATGCTCCAGTGCCAGCAAGCCACAGACCATGACTGCCATATCTTTTACCCCGGGCACACCTCCCCTTCCACCTCAACCTGCCAGGTTTCATTAACAGCATCTCTTTCCCATCTTTGGGAGACCTGAAGCCTGGCACTAAGCATGCCTGGCAAATGGCTGCCTGTTTTACAGAAATGGCTCACACCAGCCTTAAAACTCTAATTATAGAAGAATAACAAGGCTCTAAAGCTCAGAAGCACTTAGATATTATTTCAAGCCAACCAACGAGGAAGTTACAGCTGCTGTAATTAAACATGACACGGAGAAGTCAAGCATTAAACGCAGGTTCATTAAGAAAGCACAGGGACTCGGTGATCCATAAAGGCAGGACCTTGTAGTTGTGGGCCAGCTAGGGGGAAATTCAGAGAGGGGAAGTCTCGCCCATCTACCTCGAAAAGGCAGCAGCAAAGCCGCTAATTGTGTTTGCATGATGATAACGAGCCACTGGCAGGACTTTCTGGAGGACAGCTCAGTTGCTGGCTGTGGTTGGGTTCCCTGCCCAACACTCCGTGCTGGGACAGCAGTCGGGCTCTGTGTAGGGCCAGCCCCCGTCCCCCCAGCACCCAGAGCTTCCCTTGCACCCCTGTGAATGGGCTCTTACACCCACATGTGAAAAGGGAGTGGAGAAGGTGGGATTCTGCCTTCTCCTTCCTGGTTCCCTCCCTGCTTCCATCCCCTCAGGGTGCCACGCTCCAGGTACCCAGTCCAGACCCTCAGTCTCTCTCAGGAGCCTGCAAGTGAACACGAACTAATTAAGCAGCACTCTGGGCTGGTTCCTCAAGTCCTGCAGAATCTGAAGTGAAGCATCCCAGGCAGGGACCATCTCAGGGAGCTTCAGAGGAGCAGAGATGGGAAATTCTGCAATTCCAACTGCAGGATGCCCCAGTTGGTAGTTTTCAATTTGCAGATCCAGCGGCCTTCTGCGTTTATTGTACAGAAAAATCCTAAACCCAAGAAAACTCTCTCATTATTTAGGTGCTGCTCCACCTGCAGATACCTCGTGCTCCCCAAGCTGCTCTTGCTGGGTGCAGGGCAGGACAGGGGTGAGCCAGGAGATCTGTAGGTGCTGGCATGGGGCAGGGCTGTTCACTCTAAATTTAGCCCAGCCCAAGGCTCTTTCCACATAGGATAGGGAGGCAGCCAGGCACGCTGGGACCCCACAACTCCCCAGGACCATAACCCCACTGAGACCCCCAAGGGGAGAAAAACCCACTGGGGGGGGATGGAAACACACCACAAAAAAATAGTCACTTATCCTCAACCACCCCCAGATCTGAAAATAAATAAATAAATAAATAAATAAATAAACCCCATCAAGATGCAGAAGAGGGGGTGAAGAATAGAAGAAAGGAGGATGAACAGCGCGACCCCCCCTGACCCGGAGCGTGCAGCCCCGGCTTTGTGCGAGCCCCTTCCCCCCTGCGCCCGCCCTACAATCAGGGCAGCTGCCTGGAACGGGGCCGGCTGCCGTGGAGGAGAGGGCAAGGGGGCAGAGAGTAATTTATTTACTCCTCACAATGTGCTGTTTGAACAGACTCCCAAAGAAAACGGAGGAGGAAGCAACACTCTGCCAGGCAGGAGGAGGAGGGGGATGCGGGGCTGGGGGAGATGGTCCTAAATGGATTAAAAATTTACCCTGCAACTGTGGGGCTTTAATTGATACAGGGGGAGGGGGGGAGCGGTAAAATTTCCCTCTAATTGTATTAAAGATACACTAATTAGGTTGATTAAAAACAGAGAGGCTGTTTCTTTCTTTCCCCAGAAGGCCTAAGGGATGATGATGGGGAGGGGGGAGAAGTGCAAACAGATTGGAGTTTAAAAAAAAAGAATACAAGAGAGAGAAAAGTGCTCAGCCCCTATGAGAGGTGCAGACCCATCAGCTGCCCGGGGCACCATGAGAGCAGGAGCAGTCTCCCAGGAATGGTAGCACGGCCAAAGCTTCACCTTCTCCCCAGAAATGAGGTGCTAAGGTGGCAGAGTCACTCTCAGCAGCTTCAGTACCCCAAAATCCAGGGCTTTGTCCAGCTGAAATGCCCTAAATTTGGGGTTTCCATTAATTTTGGCCCTGTTTTATGAACTTTGGAACATCCTTATCTACATCCTTATCTGTGTACAAATATCTGTAAATCCTGGGGGTAAATATGTGTGTGCACATATAAACTTTAAAATACAAGCTGTACTTTTGCCCCAAAAAGAACAAACTTAACGCAGTGGTTTAACTGCTTAGACCCTACCCAGGTGATCCCAACTGTCAGAGAACAAACACACTGAAAGGGAGAGGATGGGCAGGTTCATCTCCATCACTAAACCCTCCCATTGCAGGTGCTTTCCTCCCCTTTGCCCTTTCTGATCTCATTTCTCAGTCACTGATGCCAACCCTCAGCCCAGAGCCCACTGAGTGGGGTGTGACAGCCCCTCTGAAACCCTCTGTGTACTTCCTACATGGGAATTCCTGGTTTGAGGGGACACCTGACCTTTCCTCTTCCTTAAGAAGGACAGAAAAGGACTTTTCAGCCTGGGGAAAAGTTTCCCTGTGAAAGGTTTTATTGCTTGTGTATGAGGCAGTTGCTAATTGATCTGTCAAATGGCCAAGCTGTAAAACAGGAATGGCAAATAAAGAGCTGTGACTTTAAGGGAGATAAACAATATTGTGTTGGTTTTTTTTTTTCTTCCTTCCTCTTCCAAATGACCATTTTATCCTTAGTCTGAAACCACGGGATGAAGGGCAAACTCAAATTGAGGAAGGAAGCTTGATGATTTCTGATGCTTCCATTACTGCATAATCAAGGACTAAAACTGCAATCAACAGAACCGCCTTTGCAACCCAGCAGCTTTCAAAAAACTCAAGTGAAAGGGAGATAATTTTCTTTGTGGGACTTTATGTTCCTGAACCACCACCTCCCTTCCGCCTTATTTTCTTAATGTTTGTTTAGGAAAGAGAAGTGGAGGGCTCCAAGGAGACAGGCAGGCTTGGATGAGCACAGTAAAGTGTGGTTTAGGAACTTTTGAAGGTCATTTATGCAGAGGTCGAGTGCAGAGTGATGCAGAACAAAGGCATTGCAGCCCTGAGAAGGCAACTAGTCACCAAAGAAAATGCTGGAATGGTTTGGCTTAGAAGGGACCTTAAAGATGACCTCGAGCCAAGCCCCCACCAGGAGCAGGGACACTTTCCACCAGACTGGGTGCTTTGTGCTTGAGCAGCAAAAGTGCCGTATTCCATCAGCCCCACCTGGAACTGGGGTGAGCCTCTCCTGAGCTGGTGGTGGCACTCTGGTTTGGCTGGCAGCAGGTTCCTGCCAGGTGCAGTGACAAGAGGATCAGGGCTGAACAGACCCGATTTCCCCTCATGCAGCCAGGCCAGCCAAGCCAGCAGCGCTACCCTGAGCCTGTCCTGGCTGTGCCCACCCACACCTCAAATCCTGGAGCCAGGGGCTTTGAAACCAAATACAAAACCTCCGCATTTTCTTCCATTTTCCCCTTTAATTTAGGCAGGGTTGAGGCTCTGGCAGGGAAAGGGTGTGCAATTGCTGGGGCTGCAGCAACAAGCAATGCAGCAGAGCTGGATCCTTTCATCTCCGAGTGACGGGGCACACACGGCGCGCTCTCCTCTTGAAAGCATCTCTTGGCTTCAGAGGCTTCCCCAGCCCCTTTGACAAACACCTCGAGCCTTTGTAGGTGACTATCACACTCTGCCACAAGTGACACGTCCCGCCAGCTCTTCCCTCCCCTGCACAAAAAGCATCACTTGAAAGGCAGCTTTTGATGGCGTTTGACTCGGCCCAGTTTTGAACAGCCTCGGAGCAGCAGCAGTTGGCTCTGATGGAGGGGCCCCATGCACGCCCAGGGTGTGCTGGAAGGGTGGTGGTGGCTGCTGTCAGGTGGGCTACACTCAGAAATAGCCCACCCTGCTGTACTGCAGGGCTGCCTGCCCCCTCCACCTCCACACCCTCCCCTGGGTGAAGCACCAGGACAATTCCCTGCGGTCATTTTGGTGTTCCAAGGCAGCCACTGTTTGAACCAGTGGTGCCACAGGGCAGAAGGAGGAAGGGAAAGGGACATCAGCATCATCACCCAGCTCCCAGCCTGCTCCAGCTTCACTCTCCACCACCAAGTCTCCTTTTGCATGTCAGGTATTGCTACCACTCTGACTCTCAAGGAATTAAAAGGGAATAAAGCTCTCACTGCACAAGCCCACGATCACACAATCCTTTTGCACCACAGAAATGACAGCTGGGGCTGGAAGACAGCAGCAACCTCAGCTCAGCTGCCCAGGTTGCCCATTGCTCACCACTTTCAGTACACACAAAGACACAATTTATTTTTTTAGTACTACTATGTTTGCTGGGAAATTAAGTTTTATAAGGACTAAAAATATTAACAAATTTAGGCAGGGAAAATGGGGGGAGGAGGAGGAGAGCCGATTTTAAAAAATGTCAAAACACTCAGATGCAGCATTTTTAATGAAATGTTTCACTTCAGAAATGCCAAAACATTTTGTTTTGACATTTTCAAAGCGAAACTTAATGATTTTTTTTTCTTAGTAACATCATGGATTGCTTTATAATAACCTGAGTTAAAGAAAAAGGAATGAGGAGAAAACTTTTCACCATCCTTTCAGCAACACATTGACATAGAAAGAGCATTTTCTTCCCTCTTCCTGCCATTTTGCCAACAAATTTAGGCATTTTCTGTTTCACTTCACATTGCACTAATGAATTTCCCTACTTTTCTGCACTGAAAACAGGGTCTTGCCTTCTGGAGGATCTCCTGGAGGATGTTCAGGTGCTGAGCATCCTGCAGAATGAAACCTCTCTCTGTGCTATCACCCAAGCCAGAAATCACCCTTTTCCTTTGGCTCCGGCCACACTTTGAATCTTCCAGGATCCCAGGCTGGAGGAACTGGTGCATGATCCAAATGAGTCCGTGACTTTACCTGGAGTGCTGTGTGCAGCTTGGGAACCCCCAGCATAGGAAGGATGTGGATCTGTTGGAGTGAGCCCAGGGGAGGGCATGAAGATGCTACAAGAGCTCTGCTCTGCTCTGGAGCCAGGCTGGGAGAGCTGGGGGTGTTCAGCCTGGAAAAGAGAAGAATCTGAGGAGACCTTAGAGCCCCTTCCAGTGTCTAAGCAGGCTCCAAGAGAGATCAAGAGGGGCTTTGGACAAGGGTATGGCCAGGACAAGGAGGAATGGCTTCACACTGACAGAGAACAGCATTAGATTGGATATTAGGAAGAAATTCTTTCCTGTGGGGATGGTTAGGCCCTGGCACAGATTGCCCAGAGAAGCTGTGGCTGCCCCATCCCTGGAAGTGTTCAAGGCCAGGTTGGACAGGCCTTGGAGCAACCTTGGATAGTGGAAGGTGTCCCTGCCCATGGCAGGGGGTTGGAATGAGATGTTCTTTTAAAGTCCCTTCCATCCCAAACCATTCTGGGATTCATGATTTATTATCCCACCCAAACCTCTTGCAGGACAGAGAGGAGAGGGTTGGTCCTCAGCCAGCAGCATCCTGAGCCCTCCTTCTCTGCATACACAGCAATAAAATGCACCATGAAAGTTTATCAGCCATGAACCAAATGACTGTTTACATGTGTTTATTATCCACTTATTTGTGGCCTGCAAGCCTTCTCCTAATGCCTCGCTCATAACAGTCACTGTCCTGTGCTGAGACCCTGCAGTCTAACACTGACCAGTGCAGGCTTGGGGGTTGGGAAGGCGTTTCTGGAATCAGCCTGCATGGGAAGGACATAAAGAAGCAGCTGAGTAACCCTCGAGCCCACGGGACCATGAGGTGCCAGGCATCCTCCATTTGTTTTGAGGCATTGGGTGAGGACTCGTCAGCCTGGCAAGAGGAGCCCACCACATGGCAGAAATCCAGGCCAAAGGGCCCCTCTGGATAAAAATAACCCTTGCAAAGGGAGAAACACAAACAGAAGGAGTTGCAAGCTGTGAAAAGAGTAAAGAGAATCTTAAATCCCCAAAATGAAGTGAATTGGGTACCTTTGCAGCCCCCTCAGGTGAGGTCCCAGCCCGGGGATGAGCAGCTGCACCTGGGGAGCTCCAGAGCTGGAGCAGTTTTGGCTCTTAGGAAAGGAGGATGGATGTTTCCTCCCCAGAGGTGAAGAACTGATTCCTTGCAGGGAATGGCAAGAGCTGATGCAGTTGTGGGCAAATACAAAAATCCAAAATATATCCAAAAAAAGTAAACCTGTATGAGGAAACAAATGCAGGCTTTTGTCACCTCTGGCTGGCAAACACACACCCAAAAAAGCAGTGAGGACAGCTGGTGGCATCACTCCATGGGAAGCCAAACCCAGCAAACCCTGGCAGATTTTCACCAGGGGAAGGAGGTAGAGACCCAGATAAGCCTGGCTTGCCACTGACCTGCACTGGGCCAGGCTGGAGTGGGGCAAATCTCAGGAAGAAGAAGATGATCCAAGCCCTGAGCAGTCTTTTCCAGGCTCAGACACATGTTCCACTGCAGGACACTTCTCTTTGCTCAGTGCAGAAGAGATCAAAAGTAATGAACTTCTTCCACGCTTCCTGCATATGCAGACCTGTATTTACACATGGAAATTAAATCCTTGGGTGGGCAAAGCCAGACACATCCAATGGATTTACATCAGGCTCCTTACCTAGGCTGGCGTGGAAGTGTCTCCACAGTGCCAAGGCTCATGGACTGAGCTACAGTGTCCTTGAGTGGCTGATGGCAGGGGCACAGGGGAGTGTTTGAGGATGCTCTTGACCACAGTGGCACTGTGGTTATCCCTGCAGCAAGGCCAGCTCTGTGCTCCTCACAGTGGGGATTGGACCCCAAACCTCTCAATTCCCTAACGAGGGTTCTGCATCCTATTTAAAGGACAGTGCTGCCTATTAAGCAATTTACTAATTTCTAATTAAGATTATTCAGTATAGCAGGTTTTGCTCTTGCAGCTGAGTGCTCACAACTGGCCACAGGCTCAGCAGGAGAAAAAGAGCTTCAAACACCCATCCTCTGCAAGGAGAGGCGTTTTGTGGCAGTAAAAAACTACACAGAGAAAGCAACACCCCCCAAAATGTGAACTGTCCCTTTAATTTCTGTCAAGGCTAAAACCCACAGACTACAAAAACAACATTTTAATTTAAATTCCGATTCCACATTCATTCATGGGAGCTGGCTCCGAGCGGGGATTTCATTAAAGGCTTTAATAGATTTTATAGGACTTGTCAGATCCGGAAAGGTTATGGAGCAAATGCATTTTCTCTGCTTCCAGAATTTCAACAACGGCTCGGTAAACAAATTTACCATGAAAATGCAAAGAGTCCAACCTTGTACAGACAAGGAGAAATGAACTTCATCTGAGTGACTTAAAAGCATCAAGATTCACTCTGTGTCTCTTCCCAACTTGCTTCCCTCCGCTCTTTTCCCTTGGTGTGCCGTGTAGCTTAGAACATGTTTCTTTCTTTGGTGGAAAACCAGAGAAGGAGAAACATCTTTTTCCATGGATCACACTTGGATTCAGACCTATTAATAAATAATGGCAACTTTAGCAGCAGGGCAGGGATGGGGGGCTTAGAGGGGCTGCTAAGAGAGCTCTCATCCAAGATCAGCTCAGACTTTGAACAACTGATTGACTCAGGACAGGGGCTTATGCAATGAGATGCATTTTTCCAGAAATCCCTGGGTGTTCGAGGACAGATGTGCTTCAGGGGGTGAAAGTGGTGTAGCTGGGAGAGTGAGCAGGCAGGAGAGTTTACAACAGCCACACCTTTGCTCCTGACCCATCAAGGGATTCATGAGCCTTGCCTCAAGGTCCTCTTGACCAGCCCTTCCACTCAGCCAGAGAATGAAGCTGATTTGGGCTGAACAGGCATAAATGCACAAGTTCTGACAAAATACATTCCCAGAGTCTTTTCCACCTGCATTTTAGCCCTTGACAAATCAGGCTTGGATGTCAGGCCCCGGAAGGAGCCCACCAAGGCTGGGAGGTGCAGGCAGATGTCCCACCTTGGGGACCTGGTGCCATGGGCTGCAGGATCCGTGCTGGGGTGGCTGCACTCACCAGTCAGTGATCAGGAAGTGTCGGGCACCACTGGTGAGAGCCAAACTGCAGGAATCAAAGGCTGATGCCTTGGCAACCGAGTCGTGGCAATGCTGAATAAAGTGAAGAAAAGGCCTCTTGTTTTTGGATGAGCTCTGTAAACAGAGATGAATGTCAGAGGAGATTTTGCCTGAGCATCGTTTAGAGGCTGTATAGTGGCATCACAGAGAGAAATCAGCTTGGAGAAAATTATAGCTAATGCAAACCTCCAACCAAAACCTTTTCTCTGTTAGAGGGTAAGACAAGTTGATGACTTTATTATTATTATTATTACTATGATTATTTTCCCTCCTTATGACTTTGCAATTTGAGATTGACAGGTCCTAACACAGCTGCTCTGGATGCTTTCCCAGCTCCACAAAGAGAGAGGCAGAGTGAAAAGCAGCCGGGCGGTTCAAGAGCCGCTGGCGGGGCGGGAGTGGGACTCGGCAGCTCCACCACAGAGACCCCATAGATGTGGGACCCTGTGCAAGAGGTGTCGAACATCTGGGAGTCCCTTTCACTGGGAACAGGCACTGCAGGTGGCTGGGATGTGGCTGGTAGCTATGCTGTAATTATAGGAAGCTGGGGAGAGAAGCAGATTTAAATCAAATGACTACTGAGTTAAAGCATGAGAATTCCTGTGTAATTTATGGTGCATTAAATAGCCTAAATGTTCTCTCCTCATGAGTTACTCTAATAGCTAATAGCTCTCGTTTCAAGGCAGCGTTTTCTGTGATTCACCTTAATCTAGATTTTTCTTCCTAGCTGGCAAGTACCACAGTAAAATTTCCTCCTCCAATGAGTGGTATTTTCTTCAAGTGATCTAAGTTCCTTAGGGGACTTAGCTTGCTAAACTCCAGTTACATTGACCAGGAGTGAAACTTTAAATAAATTCACCAAATAGAGTCTCAAAAGCACCCCAGGAAGGTTTATGGCTGTACCTGGGAGACATGAATGGTTGGATGGAAGGATGGAAGAAAGGATGGATGGAAGGATGGATGGATGGATGGATGGATGGATGGATGGATGGATGGATGGATGGATGGATGGATGGATGGATGGTTTCAGGGTCCTACACGCATGCCTAGGACACGCTGACTCCTATTTGTGAGGTGTCAAACAGCCTGGATGGAGTTTCTGAAGACTCACCTATCCCAGCTCAAGAAGGGGTCACAGACTACGCAATCATGAACCAGGCAGTGAAAACCACGTTACACCAGCCCAGCTGAGCAGAAAGACAGAGAGGAAACTGGCAAGAAAACCTCTGGATATCCCTGATCCAACCTCCTTTCTGACCAGGGTTTGAAGTTAACTCAGGGTGTTGGAGCCTTGCCCAGTCAGGCTTTGAAAACCTCCAAGGATGGAAATGGCCAAACCTCTCTGCCTGCACAGCTCTTGCTTAACCCCTGTCTCCTTTAGCAGGAACCACTTTACCCTCTTGACTGTGAGGCACCCATTTGTGCCACAAATGGACTGCTGTGATGTGTGGTTTGCTGGCAGCATTCCCCCTTCACATCCCCATGGACATTGCAGGTGTGTCCCATGTAGATTGCTGGAAGCAGGAGCATGCACAGAAAATTCTCTCAACCCATTCATCAACGCCTTCAAAGGGACCTGAGTCCAGCCAGGGCTCCGAGCTGACCCAAAAACCCAGAGCCAGCAGGCTCCAAGAGCCAGCAGCAGGAAAATACTACCCAGAGCAGAAGTCACAAAGAAATAGGAAAACCTTTTTCCTGCTGCCATCTACAGTTGGGAGTGTGGCAGGAGGCTGGGCTGAGAGCCAGGGGAAGGCAGGGAAGGGAAAGGCTGAGCTCCAGTATCTATCACAGCTCTTCCCAGCGAAGGCTCCTCCGCCAGCTCCTGGGAAGCTGCTGCCATCTACTGATGTGAGCGCGGCTGGCACAGGGATCAACAGGCAGGATGGAAAAAACTTCTCGGCACATGAGCCACACACAGCCCAGAGACTGGAACGGGACATTGAGTCCCCACTCTAAAAATCTTCCCCCTCAGAAGAGGTCCAAAGCTGGACTCAATCTTGATGTGCTGCACAGTGTGTCCTGCTCTGCAGCTTCTCCTCGGCTGAAGTGAGAAGACAGCACCAAGGCACCTCCTTGGGGCTTCTTTGAGCTGGGTTTTCCAGCACTAATTTGTCAGTGT
This sequence comes from Polioptila caerulea, assembly GCA_013397295.1. NCBI lineage: Eukaryota > Metazoa > Chordata > Aves > Passeriformes > Certhiidae > Polioptila > Polioptila caerulea. The sequence continues at coordinate 37,272 of VYXF01002937.1, read as the reverse complement.
ACCCTGAACCCCAGCGACCCTGGTCCCCATTCCCACACTGTACCACTCTAACGTTGTTTTTGGTGGGATTTTCTCCAAAGTCTTGGTGGAACAGAGCTCTGCCATGCCACAACACTGGGAACAAGACATGCATAGCCAGGGCTGTCCAGGAAGATACCTGCCCTTGCTCTTTCCTCCCTAAAACTCACCCAGAACTAAAAGCTCTTACACAGTGTTTTTGAAGCAGGTTGGTCTTCACCTCCAGGAGTTGGACCCCTGCCCTGGTCTCCGGGTCAGATGTGACGACATGAGAGGACAGTATCCTCTCAGTGCCATCCCCCTCAATTCTGAAAACTGCTCTGCAAACTCCAGGTGGGATTTCAGTCCTGTTCCTCCTCCTGGAGCACTGACATTTTTAGTCTCCTGCATATCTTCTTCCAGAAGTAGCTGATGGCAAATGGCAGAATCCCTACATCTCCGTCTCCCTGGGCACCATGCAGAGCTTCTGCAGAAGGAAAGGAGACAGGAGGAGAATGGCTGAGTAACTTCTGGCTTAGAGTCAAAAAATCCAGTTCTGTACCATCTTTGGCTTCCTCTGCATGATTAAGTTGCACATTCACCCCCCCCAGGCAGCTTTTGGATCTGCTGTTTCTCCTTCCCTGTGCTACTTGTGTGGTGGGTCGGATGGAGAGGGGAGAGAGGAAGTCAAACCACACCAAAAGGCCAGGGCAGAGCTATTCCAGCCAAGCAGCAGTGACAAGGGGAAACACAGACCCCAGGTGAGCAAGGATTTGCAGCAGGAGCCAGAGCAAGCAGTGCCTTCCCAAAGGAGCTGCCACCCAGACGAGAACTTGTCATAAAACTGGCACCAGGGTTCATGCTGGAGAGCTCAAAGGGATCCAATCTAATGCAAGGGAGGGTTGAAAAGAACAGTAATAAATGACTCTGAAGAGAACTTTGAGGTGGTTTGGCTGGGGGATGCACAAGGAAAAAGAGCAGGACAGGTCCCACCCAGGAAAGATGCGTGGGGATCTTGTTCAAACAAACGGGGGAGGGACAGAGCTTTTGGATTAATAAAGCAGAGGGAATACACAGTGGTCTGTGCTCCGGGGGAAATGAGGTCAGGCTCTATCAATGCACCCCTCAGCAAGCAAAGACAACTCCAAAGTGCCTCAGACTCACTCAGGAAGGTTTCCAAGGATTAAAAGGACCCTCTCAGTTCATCCCCCTCCTTCAATGCAGGCTTTGTAGTGCTCCCACTTCCAGGACAGGCAATATTCCTTCCTGCTCTGTCTTCCTCCAGCCTCAGGGCTGCAACAGAGCCAGGTTTGTTGGACGGCACAAAGAGACCACAGAGCATCTCCCCCAGATGCGTGGCCGAGCCCTTCCCTCCTCCAGCTGCCCCCTCCCTCAGCCCTGTTCTGCCTCTCCTCACTTCTGCCACACTCAGCACAAAACACCAATTCCACAGTCCCAACCTAAATATCAGCTCAGTTTAGCCTGGCAGCCAGCACCACCCAGATCTGTGCTCTGCCCACGCTCCTCTGAGCCTGCCCTGGAGCATCCTTCATGCTTCACAGGCACTCTGCCACCCCAGGGTCACAGTGCTGCTCCCACCACGGGTCAGGATGGGGAATGAGGGAGCAGAGGGGTGTGAACACTCATTTCCAGCAGTGCCAGAAGGATTTTGCAGAGTGAAATCACTTCTCTCCATGAAACAGCTAAGAAGGCACCAGGATAGCATGGCTTTTCCAAGGAGTAAAAATTTTAAAAGCCATATTTTGAGAGGAAACTCAATGGTGCAGAGCCTCAGCAGGTTGCAAGGCTTTCCCAGATCATTCCAGCAGCAAACTAAATTATCATGTCTGACATTTCTCCTGTCCCCCCCAAAGGCCAAAATAATTCCTTTGCTCTGGATACAGATCAGTTGGCAAACAAGCTTTCAGACACAATTATTTTGCCCTGAGAGGATTCTGCAGCTGCTCCTCTTTTTCTTGAGATCAATACCTAAAGGATAATCCTTCAGATTATCCTACAGTTTGGTGCTGTTAGCTCAAGCTCCCTTGTTTGCTTTATTTCCTTTCAGAATTTCCTTCTGGTTGGGGGAGGGAAGTGTTTTTATATTCTCTGTTTCCACAAATGAGACCTGACATCATAAATTGTCTACAGTTGCTTGGAGATGAATTTTGTTGACTTTTTAGTTAAATTGAAACCTTTCCTGAGCACACACCGATTTCAGGTGGTGAGTCATTCCTTCCCAAAAGAGCAGAGCAAACAATAGCAACCACTTAAACAAAACCAGAGCAGATTTACTTCCAAATCTAGCACCTATATACTTTTAAAACAAATCAAATCTGTGGGAGTTTGTTCTCCTGCAAAGTCCCACAGGCTTAAGGCAGCAGAGATCAGAAACCTGTTCTGTGCTTTGGAGGGTTATTTTTGTTTGTTTTGAACAGTTCTGAACATCCAGAATAGGAACTCTTGACTATTTGTGGCTGAAAAGTTTCCCAGGTGTAAACTTGAAGAGATGGGAGGATATCTCTGCTACTCCTGGGACAGATAGGATGTTCCTAAAATAAAGTTTTACCTCAGAATAACTGCTTCAGAGTATTTGTTTTCTGTCCAATAGATCAGATTCACAAAGCTCCACAATATGCCATCAAAAGCATCCTACCTGTGGGATGAAGGAACCTTCAAATCCTGAGGGACTTTCTGAAGGATTGCTGGAACTGTAGTGACAGGACAAGGGGCAAGAGCTTCAAACTGAGAGGAACTGTAAATTAGATGTTAGGAAGGAATTCTTCCCTGTGAGGGTGCTGAGACCCTGGCACAGGGTGCCCAGAGAAGCTGTGGCTGCCCCTGGATCCCTGGAGGAGTCCAAGGCCAGGCTGGACAACCTGGGATAGCAGAAGGTGTCCCTGCCCATGGCAGGCCGTGGAACAAGATGAGTTTAAGGTCCCTTCCAACCCAAACAGTTCCATGTTTCAATTAATTTGAGGTCTTTGAAATTCCCCCTGCAACTGAGGTGGACGCAGAGGGCTCCAGGTCGCTCTCTTGATCAGCCCCTCGAGGCAGAGGAAGGTGACATTTGGTGTGTGAGCTCCAGGCCAGCACACAGACCCCCACGACAGCATGGCACCGCAGCAGTGTGGGGTTCAGCCACCTCCCAAAAACAGCAAACACCCCAGGGTACCACATACCCCCTGCTCCTGATCTGCACACCTCACCCTGCTCCTTTCCATCCATGGAGACCCTGCACAGGAGCACTGGGAGCACCAAAAATCCATCAGGAAAGAGCACAGGAGTCGATGCAAACGTCGCATTTCTTCTGAGATGTTGCATTACTGAAATTGTAACTTTAGCATCAGCTTTGACCTTTGAGGCACAGAGGATTTCCAGCCGTGTTTTCCAGCGCCTCGCAAATTTGGTTTTGGAGCTCCCTGTAAGGTATAAAGTAAGAGAAGGGATCTTCGGGTATGAAACCTGCCAGGCAGATGAGGCGACAGCCCCACGAGGTGGCAGAGCTCCATCGCTCATCAGCCGGGGATGCGCCGAACGCTGCCGGGGCGGGACGCTCACACCGGGGGGACACCTGCGACACCGCCACAGCCTTCCCCAGCTTCCCTAAAGTGGGAATGAATCAGGTGTAGATCTGCTCTGAAAACAGGAGCAACAGTTCTCGGGAGTGCAGGCACAGGTGAACAGAAAAAAAGCTCCAATTTTTTGTGTCTGCACTGAGGTTTCTAAGAGAATTTTGCTGGGAGCTGTTAGGAAGTTCTTAATTCGCTCGAAAGATTGTAAACTGGGAAAGAAAATGCAAACTCTCAAGCAGGGATATGTTGATTTTGTAAATTATAACAATGCTCCAGAAGTTAATGGGGAGAATAATTAGGATTTCAGGTTTTCAGATTTCTTTCCATGCTGTTCAGAAATGGGAAATTTCTTCCTGTCTTCTCTGTACCCACCCCACTTCAGCTCAGTTAAACAACAGGCAATAAACTGATCATAAATACATTTCAGCAGAAGACTAAGTTTTAAACTTCCAAACAAGTATATTAAAAAAAAAAAAGAAAAAAAAAAAGAAAGGAGAAAGAATCAGAAAGAAAAAAATAATCAGCATTATCTTGTCATAGATCTTGATCAGTTGAGGAAGAACAATAAAAAATAACTACAACTTTCAGCCCTGCTGTCACCATCACTGCAGGCTGGGCAGAGGCAAATTCGGTTTAGTTTGGGCGAAGCAAAACTGTGCTGTTCAGTGATGTCCTTGGATTCTCCTCCCTGCAATCCACTTATTTTCTATGGGTGTTGAGTCTCCCTTATCACAGCTCAGTTTGGAGCTGACTCTGGCTTTAATTAACCACCAGGACACAAACTTGGAGACTGGTCTGCAGAAAAGAAAAGTGAATTACAGCCAGTCCAGCAAATGGACAAATGGAAGGTTTCATGCTCCAAGTGGAAATCAGAGTGATGTGATCATTAAAAAGATTTCTCTCTGAAGTGAGGGGAAGCTTCAGGAGGAATTTTTCACCAGAGGAAATCACTCTCAAAGGAAAGGGATAATTTGTGAAAGCAAAATTAAACCTTCTGTCACTCAAATGCCCAAATCAGCAGCCTGACAAAACAGTTACTGTAGCAACAGGTGGGAAAAAATGCCACAGAAAACTCAGATATTCCCCTATCCCCCAATGAATTGAGGAAAAAACAGTTTCTAATTGCACTGAGCATCACACAGATGTGCCGTGGCTCAGCCACTGTGGGCTGGGTTTGTGCTGGGATGCTGCAGGGCCAGGCAGAGCTCACAGTTTGTTATTGCAAACCCTTGCCCTCCATCAGCCTGAGAAAAGCTGGGAAACCCTGACTGATTTGTGAAGGGCTTTCTTTGCCTGCTTTCTAGGAGGAGGAGGAAGCCTTCGAGGAAGCTGCAGTGTGAGTCCTCTAGGAAAAGGAAAGGAAAAAGTTTCCAAAAAATCAAATTTATAACAGACAGATTTGGCCCATGGGGCCAAAGAGGTGCAAGTGCATTTGCCCCCAGCCCCTGTGCAGTGCATTTTCAAGGAGTTTTCCAAAAAATGGTATTTCCAGCAGGATTGATCAGACCTTGAGCTGTACAGTCAGGAGCAAAACAGCCAAAATCAAATGTACTCCAAGAGCCATGACCCTCAGCTTCCCTGGGCTGCCAGTGCCCCAGGGCTCCTCTCAGATCTGCCCACACTGGGAGAGAACAGACACAAAAATCCCAATTTTTACAGCCATGGCACACGGTGCCCCCTGCAATTCCGTTGACTCCTGCCTTTCCTCTAATTACTTCTTCAGTTATTTGCAATAATTGTATTTATGCTGGAGGAGAACCTTCAGTCTGGGGGTGTCTCCTGGCTGAGGAGACTGCTGCTGTCAGGAAAAACATGAAGGGCTTTGCAGAGCACAAACTCTGCAGGTCCCCCCAGCACCACAAGGACTTTGCTGCTGCACCTCTGCAACCTGCACATCCTCCATCCTGAGCATCACCCCTCACCCCGGGGCTCCAGATCCCAGAAGATGGGCTGCAATAAGGGCATCTGTGTTTGCTGCTGGTCAGTGAAACTAAAACAGAACAACCTCTGCAAACATCACACCTCTCCAGAGACCCCAGACAAATCAAACAGTGCTCTGCCTTTTCATAAAAGCAGCCTTTGCCTGGTCCAGGAGGTCATTACTGGCTCCCCAGATGCCTCTGTCATCCCATTTGTGGGTATTTTTATCTTGCCAAGGAGCCAGAACTTTCCTGTGAGCCCCATTCTGTGCTGTCTGCTCTGAAGGGCTCATCCATCCCACACTTGCCTTATTTCATATATTGCATTTATGCCTCTTCCTTAACAAAACAGCTTTTAATTCTGATCCTGGTGCTTCCAGTTCTCAGAAACAGCACAAAAAGGACATTACAGTCCCCTCTGGTTTATTTAAACATGTCCTTTTTATTAACTTTCATCATGACTGTCTGAGCTGAAATGCTGACATTTGGGGAAAAAAGCAGTGGAAATGGTTCAGGCAGCTCTTTTAGGTAGGTCAGTAGTAAGGTGCTTGATTAAGGGGGGAGTTGTTTCATGGCTGAAAATTCTCTTTGGTGACTTGTTTTCTTCTTCCAGGTCTTCCTGCTTACTCCAACAATCCCCCTACAATCCTATAGACTGGCAAAGCCCCATCAGCAAGTATTAAACAGTGTTTCACTTCTCTTCATTGCTTTATGGAGTCATAAAAAAAAAAAAATCTCCCTCCAAAAAATTTTTGTTTTTCTCTTTTTCCCAAAACTATCACTCCCAGCCTGTGATTCCACCTAATTTATAACACACCACTACAAAACAACACTGAATTATAGAGAAAGACCATGGGAAGCTTTGACACCATTAGTGTTTGGAGGAATTAATGGGAGTAGACTGTTAAATATGATTATTTTCCTCTGTCTTTCCTTAGGGTGTCGATCACCAGAGCACAAGTGCCACGTGCATTAATTAATTGAAACAACACATTTACATGATTAGGGATTAACTCCTGTGCTTCTCCATTGACTAATTAGTGTATCTATAGATCTATTTAGAAAGAAAATACCTTGGGGAAGGCAGGAGCCTTCAGAGTTTATTTCATATAAAGTGGCTGTCAAATTCAGGGATTAGAAAATTGTTAGCTTCCCCCTTCCCTCCCCTGGCACCTCATATTTGCTTCTTTTATTTCTCTTGACTCCCATGTGGCATCTGCCACAAGTTTTACCAAGGAAACACGACTGAGGTTTTCATCCCTCACTTTGGTCCCAAGTTTCCTGTTGGTTGTCGTCCTCGGGCTGCTCATGGGCTCCAGCTGTCAACACACTCGGGTGGAAAAGAAGATTTGACTCTGGGGATTTCAGCCCGATGGATTCATTGATTTTCCCTTCTCCTTCAGCCCTCTGTGCTCAGGGACCCGCATTTCAACCCCAGGATGACCAGGCCCCATTTAATTTTCTTTTTTGTGTTGTAGGACAGAGGACAAGAAGAGGTGAAGCTGCCCAGCTCAGGAAGTAATAAAGGGCTTTGTAACAGTCTGTAGCTACAGCCTCTAAAATGCTTCATCCCCAGCAGAAAACCACACAGAATATTGACTTTTAACACCAACTAATCCTTTAAAACTTTACCTGATTGCATGATAACTTCCCACCACTGCTCAGAGAAGAGGCTTTGCTTTCCCTGTTCTCCTAGAGAGGCTTTCAGGGACCTTCCTGATGGCTTAAAGGCAGCACTTCAAGGTACAAGAAGCAGTAAAAAAAAAAAAAAATACCACCCTTCTGTCCCTAGAGCCTCGCTTGTATTCATCATTTCAATGAATCTTGGCCAAAATCTTGACAAAATAACAGCTTTCACCATCACCTCAACCCAGAAGCAGCTTTACTCCTTTCCAGGGCTGGCTGAGCAGGAGGCTGAGGAGGGGCAGGGAGAGGAGAGTGAATTCATTAATTCCCTGCACCTGATCAGAGTTTCTTTCTTTCCCCAGCTCCAACAGTGGAGCTTCCTCTGCTCATGGCAGGCTGAGGAAGAGGAGGCTGAGTCCTCTCCTCCTGCTGAGCCGTTCTGTGGCTGAACACAGCAAACTTTGGGACTAAATCTCCTCTCCTTTACCCCTTTATGGGACTTTTGGTTTGAAGTGGAGGGAAATCCTTGCTGGGGTTTTCTCTGTAGCATAAATATATGATATATTCATATTATCCCTGCAGATCTTCATTCTGCATATCCTCATTAACACGCTCACATAAAGACCACAACATCCACTTACTTTATTTATGCTGTACTGCCATAAATCCTGTGTTTTGACATCTGACACGTGCAGATGCTGCATCTTTGCTGCACCAATGCAGAAAGGACCAGGACTGGTTTTCTGTGTCTAATCCCAGGCTCCCACCCCAGGTGGTTTGGGGAGCAAAAGCACCTCCCATTGCTGAAATGTGCCCTCAGTGGGAAATTTAAGCAGAAACAGACCCAGCAGTCATATCTTTGATCAAGATGAGGCTGTTGGAAAACCTCCTGGAGGGGCTTCCATGGGAAACGTTGTGACGCTGCAGAGCTGACACCGCAGCCACTCTGGCTCCAATTCCCCCTCAGCACCAGGGAAATATCATTTAATGCACCAGCATCAGCCAGCGTGTGACAGATCCCCCAAACCTGCTGGCTGTGAATAGGATTTGAGCTGCTCTCTCCCAGGACCTCAGCCCACCTCTCCAGGCAGCAGGCAGGGCAAGCAGCAAGGCTGAGCCTCATTGCCTCTCTGCTGGCCCCAGGCCCCAGAGGGGAATGTGGTCCTGCAGTGTCTGTGCCCCTCCTGGGAACGAGCTTTGCCACAGAGGCTCAGCAGCAAACATTGTATTTTAGTGATTCACTCGGTTTCCCTTATTGAAGGCTCACGAACACATTTTGGAAACTCAGGAAAAGCGCAGGAGTCACTGCTGCAAGAAAGGTTTTATTCCAACCGAAAAGAAATTCCACAATTATCACAAAATGAAATCCCAAAGGAGCTTTTTCATTCACTCCTGCTCAGTGACCCCTGTTTATCACCTTTCAATGTCTGAACGTACAGCAGGTACTGACAATACCAGGTTTACAACCTAATGCACAAACCAAAGTTCCCACACTGTAAATTGCCTTCAAGAAAAGCAATATCTGTCTCCACAGCTCTCGAGATGCTATAAAGCCTATAAAGCAAGATATTTCTTTTTTTTTTTTTTTTTTTTTTTTTTTTTTTTTTTTTTGTCATTTCTGTAATGTCCTGGGTTCCTTAAATATCTAAAATAAAGAATTCCTGAAAAAAATATACTACGCCTACATAAATACGTTTTGGGTTTTAGGCTCAAATTCCAGTTTTCTGCTCTCCAGCACCACTCACGCCCAAAAGAATTTTTCTATTTTATTCACACTAATTGCCACAAAGACAACAGGAATTAAAACAAGTCAAATGGTTCTCTATCTTTTCCTAAACTAATTTTGAATTTTAATCTCTGCTAAATAAGCTTTGATGAAATAATTTAAAACAATGCTTTGACTCAAAGAGACACAGAAATCGTGCAACTGAACATCAAAATTATTCTTTCCTCTTGATTTTGACAGGTTTTTGAGTGGGTAACGCGTTAGCTTACAATCAGGAGGTTCAAGAAGCTCACTCTGTTTTTTGTTCGTGTATGCAGAAAGGAAAAGGAGGATAAAAAAAGCCACTTGGCACTGCATTAGCAGCCGGTCCTTCACTTTGTTTTAATGAGCGGAGCTGCTGGCTGCGCTGACGCACGCTGCTAAAAGTCTGTCCTCGCAAGCCCGGAGCTGTGGGTGTGTTTACAGTGACACCAATAATGGGGCTGGAGCCTACGGCTGCTCCTTGCCGTGTGTGGAGAGGGCTCCCAGTCCGGCCAACAGGCAAGAAATAGATCCCCGTCAAAAAAACATCAGCGCTGACTCATGGGACTGAAATAAGCGGGTGTCGCATCTGGCTGGAGGGCAGAGGCAGCCAAACAAAGCAGCGCTCCCAGGGGGGACTCACGGCAAGAAACACCTGGGATTTATTCTGGTGGAGATGGACGCGGTTGGAAGGTGGGCAAGTCGGAGCTGAATTCTCCTTGTGTCCCTTCCAACGCAAACGTTTCCAGGATTGTAAAAGCGAGGGAGAAGCTCTGGTGAAATGCAGCAGTCAGGGAGGTCCAGAATGCTCTCTCAGGTCGGTGTTGCTCCTGTGAGGCGGGGAAAACGCTGGGCTGGAAAGGCAAAGATGGATAAGCAAGAGGAGCAAAGCGGGAGGTGATGGGAGGAGGAGCTGCGAGCAGGCTGTGGTCCCCCTGCAGCTGTCTCCTGCTGATGTTTCCTCCCTTGTGCCAGAAATGCTGCAGGTTCCAAGCTGGGAACCCATTTGACCCATCTGCCCATTTCTGTTGGCAAAAGGCTCTGTATAATTCACTGACTGCAGTCATTTGGGAGGTGTCTTCAAACTGAGTGTATGGAGAAACGCTTCTGTCAGGTTCCTTCAAGGCTTTTTTTTCTTTTTTGAAAACTAAAAGAGAAGAGCAGCCATTTAAAGATTAAAAGAGACTCCATAATCCACAGTAAATGATGGAGAGTATCACAAAATTAGCCCACACATTTCTTAACCCAATCTAGAAGCACAGCTCCCACTTGACAGACTTTGAAATATTTCATAACATTTGCAATGTTCTCAGCTTCAGCTTTGAAGCTCTCCCCAAAGACTGGGTGTTCCCATCTCTGCATGGATTTATCATCACCTGCCAACATCTGTGCAGATCCTGAACTATTTGGGGAGTTTGGTGCTTTGAAGTGACAGTACATCAAAGCCACATCGCAATCCATGCCGCCCCCACATCTCCCCCAGACAAATATTGACGTGCCAGGACGTCCCATTTCCAGCTTGCTCTAGTAACACCTGCTTGCTGCACACAGAGAAAGTTTTGTCTGCTCCAATTCCTTCCTGGACTTGGTGGGATTAAGGATACTGCAATAGTTATAAAATGCCACCTGCCCCTCTCGCTGGATGTGATGGTTCCATGGGTTGTCCTGCCTGAATTTGTCTGATACAGAAGATGTTCCCTCAGATAAAGCTGGCACTGCTGGTAATTAAGTTTCCTGAACTAGGACAATGAGACTCCCTTGGGAATCACCATCTTCCTCACCTGCTTGCCAGACACCAGCAGGTTTTCAGCGCTGCCAGATTTTGGAAGACAAAGCCTGAGCCGTGGTTTGCTCTCACCTTTCCTCACATAGGGAAAGCCCAGCCTGAGCTTTGCTTGTTTTATCCCACCTAGCCCAGGTCTCACGTCAGGGAACACCTCACCCCACTGCACCCACAGTGACACAAAATCTCCCTTCCTCAACACAGCCCTAAGACAGAACTTTCCAGAACAGCCAAACTGCCAGGAGAGAGGGAGGGAATAACCCAAAGTGAAGCACATGAATTTTTGCAGGACAGGTTTTCCAGCTGTTTGGAGCAGCTATGCACACACAGCAGCCAAGCAGCTGGAGAAAAGCACATCACAGCCAGGCTGGCACATGGAAACAGCAATTTCTCCAAGTGGAGCAGCTCTGAGTAGCCAGCAAATAATGAAGAGCAAAATTGGAGGCTGGAGCTAAATAGCCTGGGCTGCGTTAGTGGAAGAGGAAGCAGGTGGCTCTGAGCAGAGCAGGACTGCAATTTAGAGGATTTCAAAACAAAGATTAAAGTGCTTCACTTCTTTGGTCAGCTCATGTTATCCTTGTGCTTTTCAGCAAGGACTTTGAGTCCGTGGGGAGAGCACTGTATTTTATAGGAGCTTAGTTTGATTTACTGGGCACACAGGTGGAGCAGTGTTTGTTTTGCAGCTGTAATTTATGATGACTGACAAAAAAGAATGATGTTTCTGTACTTCACGATGAAGGGCTTAATGTTGTTTTCACTCTTATTTGTACAAAATGTTTAAAGTGGTGCTGGGTCTGAACAGTTGAAAGTAGAAGCTGGTGTGAAGATCTAAGCACAGAGCCACACACTCTCCTTGGCTCTCCCTGGGCAGTGAAATGGGCTCATATTAATTCTTAAATAAAGCACCATCATTATATTTTTTCCTACCTATCAAGTTCCATTTTACAAATGTACATAACATTTCCTGCTGGATTTTTATGATGTCACAATCCCTGCATTAATTGAACTGTCAGGACCATCCTCCCTCCTCATATTTTAACCAGACTTTTGGCTTCCCTTATGCAGCAAGATGAGTTGTGGACATGATGCCGAACACTTTCCAGCCCAGCAGCTCAGCTGCAGAACAAAACTGGTAGAGGGGAAAGCTCTCAGGATTCTGGGGCCAGCTTGGGGTGAGCTGAGTCCACATCACAGCCTGAAAGTCTCTGTTACACATCCCTGGGATCATATCCCACAGCGTCTTGGCCAGGGAATGAGCTTGGGATGCACCATCCAGAAGCAAAGGTGAGGCGCTGATGTCCTGCTTCATTACCACGCCCCCTCCATGCCAGCTGGGTTCCACAAGGGGAGATGTGCAGTAAAATCCATCCTTGTTATCCCTGCTCTGATCCCAGTAATCACCATGCAAAACCAGCCAGGGTTAGTGAGTGCATCACCAGTGCCCGTTTGCAGGGGATGCCAGCTCGTTTGCTGTGTGCTAATTAGCAATGCAGGGCCTGTGCCAGCGTTTATCTCCTTGGAAAGCTTGGACAAGCAGAGCTCAGCCTCTCGGGAACTCAGCAAAGGCAAAGCTCACCAGAGACCTGCTTGAGAGCAGCAGCTGGAGAGGAGCACAAAACCTGAGGAGGAAGAGGAGGATGAGCTCTGACAGCAACCCAGGGGGAGCTGAGCTCATCCTTCCAGCAGGAATGATGGAGCATGGCAGGGTTCTCCAGGGCCACCAGGAGCTCTCCTGGGATGGACACCTTAGATGGAACCCCCAGCCCTGGGCTCAAGCACACAAACCCAGGGAAGTCCCTAGCAAGGGATGTTCCTAATTCACCCCCACCTCGAGAGTCTCCTCTAACCAAAAAAGTTTGAAATTAAATGATGATCATCCAGATGATGTTTTTGCCACCTTTTTGCTGTAGCCTGACACTGGTGCAGTGGCACTGCCGGTCTGCAGAGAGCTCCATGCTGGGCACAGCCCAAGAGCAGCTGTTTGCCCTGGCAGAAGAAAGGGAGAGAAAAAATTAATGAGCTTCCTTTCAATTCGAACAATTGCTCTGACCAATTTTTACAAGTATGGCTATAAATAACCACTTCTCTTCCAAAAAGTCCATTCAAAATTATATTTTGCTCCCTAATACCACAATTAGATGTGATAGTGGAGAAACCTTTTCTTCTTTACAAAAATAATTTTGTTTGAGACAATCCTGCCTTGCAAAATAGTTGAATGGTGATAGAAAAGGCATTTTCATTAACAAGTTCAGCTGTTCCACCCCACTAGGCTGACAAGCTCTTATCAAATGGCATTCACAAGCATTCCCTGGTAGGAATTGTTTGTAGAACCCTCTCCCTGCATTTTCAAAGTCCTTGCAGCTGGATTTTTATCCTGGTTTCTAAAGGAGAAGAGGTTTCTGCAACTGTGCTGGTTGATCTGGCTGTTCCTCCTGTTCAGTTCATTACCAATGTTTAAAATCACTCAGTTAAGAGGGGAAGGGTGGGTGGGAGAAAGGCAGGAAGGGTCTGAAATTGAGCTTCTGTGAAAAGTACGGCCTGAGCAAAGTAAACAAAACAACCCAAAATTGTGTTTTCTGGTGGCAACGTGCTGCTGGCTGGTCAGGCCATGCTGGTGCACCAATCTGCATCCATGCAGCTGGAAAACATCCCCCCCTCTGCCCTGCCTGGACAGGATGGCCAAGGGGCAGGATATGGGATGAGGGTTACTGAAACCAAAGAGAACAGATATGAGATAAAGGATACAAACCCGTGGGACATAAAAACTCATTAGTCCTGCTGCTGGATGAGAAATGACAGAACAAACCCCTGGAAAGCTGTGCTGGGTAATGGGAGCAGGATGCTGTAAAACATGAATCACAGCCTCCAAATGAGTGAGGGGAAGGCAGGACCACACTCTTCTAATATTCTTTCCTGACAGCAGCAGGAACACTTAGGGGAAAGATTCAAGGAGCTCTTGTACTCGGAGCTCTGCAAAACACTACAGAGGTCTTTAGGGGCAACGTTAAACAAAATTGCATCAGTAAAAAAACCCAGAATGCAAGCACAGGAGTTCTGATTGGAACCAGGTCTGATTGCAGAGCACGTGAGTTTGGGAACAAGTGGGGAGGGGACAGGGGGTCCAGAGCTGCATTTCCCAGGGGACCTTCCCCTGAACAGCCCTGGGCTCCTCCATGAGCAGCTCTTCTTCAAGCAGTGCTGTGCCACAGGTAAAAACAGGTGGGTTTAAAAATTTGTGGCTGACACATAAAAAGCCATCAGCTTGCCCAAAGGTGTGTCTTATAAAACAAAAATATTCCACTTGACCACTTCTCAAAAGACAGGCAAGGTTATCTGTCCCCTGAACTCACCTCTGGAACTTCCCTAATCCATACTAGGTGGGAGTCAGGCATTGGGAACACTTCCCCAGGGATAAGGGCACTGGAGCCAATTGTGTGGGAAAAAGTTGAGTCTCCAAGTCCACGAGATTTGGGTAATCAGGAGTGGAAAAGACAGATCAGATGAAGGCAGATGGAGGAGCAGATTTCTGTGACATCCTGATGCCCTCTCCCACCCCCCATGTTTCATGACTGGGACTGTCTTAATCTGTAAGAGCAACAAGGGGATGTTAGGATAAAATCCTGGCCCTGTAAAAGTTCAGGGTGCTTTGTGATTAATCCAAATGGTTTCATTGTGGTGACATTTTGCCAAGCTGTACTTAGATTTGTCAAGTGGGCTTCCATTTCAGGAGAATCCCTGATAACAAACAGCCCCAGGGAGCACTGAGCTGTGTTAGGAAACAAAGGGAAGCAGGCTCTGATCCCATAGATTGGTGTCTTCACCCAAGCAATGCTCAGAGAGCCTGGACTCTGGTTATTTTCTTTCTTTCTTTCTTTCTTTTGCTGCCTGCTTAGGTTTGCTCTTGTAGTCCTACAGAGTTCCTTTTGTCTCAAATTCCCTGCACTGCAGGAAATAAAGGGTAGAGCTGCTGCTCTCACTGTTTGGAGTCTTTCCTGCACTGCAGCCTCAGTGTCAGGATCAGATAAAAGACAAAGGCAGGAGAATTTATGGGAGCATTATCAGCTACCTTTGAAAATAAATCAAAGGATGGGACTGTGGAAATGATATCTGATGACATGGAATTTTGGGAAGGGAGCTTTTTCAAGCCCAGTTGTTTGAATCCTCCATGAAATCTCCTAATGCACTGTTGTGCCTCAGAAATGAGTGGTCATTTAATTCCACTTACTCTTTCCCTCTCCTGCACTGTCATCTCCTCAGATCCCTTTCTTCCCTCCCAGTCCACTGCTCTGTCTCCAGGCTCACTGGGACATTACCAAGGCTCTAAGGCTGAACAAGCAAAGCCTAAAACAGGACAGTGATTTCACAAAACCAAATGCCCAAAGGCCACATCAAGGCCCTGCTGGCTTCAACACACTGCAAACAGCTGGCTAATGACAGGCACAGCACCCAGGAGCTCACACTTTAGGTAGAAAGGTCCCGGTTTCCCTAAGAACTTGCTCAGCTCTAGGTATTGCTGGTGGCAGTGAGTTCCTCAAGTTATTCATGTCCAAGAACAGCATCCAGAGCTCCACCTTCAACCCCCTGTTCCTAGCAAAGACAAACAGGAGCCAGTGGGGCTCCAACAGAGAGTGAACAGCTCAAGTTTGCTGATCAATCCACGTGGAAACAAGGATGAGCCATGGGTTCCCTTGACTGCTAAACAAAAGGTATTTCCCCTAACTGAGACCCACCATCTTCACCAGGCCAGCACTGAAATTCAGGATTAGTTTCACCATCTTCAGCTCTGAAGGGTCCTTTCAGGCTCTCCCTCAAGCAGCCCTGCACTGACAGCCAGCCAGAGTCTGTTGGCTTTACAGGACATGAAGGGTCCTCAGGCTGAGCCATCAGCCTCTGGATCTGTCCCTCCAAAGGTATCCCTGTTTCTGGGGACAGGAGACCCCTAAGCCATGCTGGGGGTTGTATTCTGAAAGGAATCTCTGCAAGGAGCTGCCAAGCCTGGCTGCACATCAGCTGCACCTCAGCAGTGTTTGTTCAGGGATATTTCCAGCGAGGATGCTCTGGAGCTGCTCCTCCAAGGAGCACAGCTCCCTCTCCCCTTCCATAGTTTCCTCAGCAGGAATGCACAGCAACAACATTTACCCTTTGTTTGCTCCAGAGAAATTTCATTTACTGAATTCACCCTCCCCATTTTGTTCATTAAATTGTCTTTTCTTGTTTCCAGTGATGAGGCTGTTAGGATGGCACTCATGGATGTGTGCAGAGATTTGAAATGTACCCACTTCAAAACCTGCTCATGAGAGGAGTGGGTAGTTAGGCTCAGACACAGTATGAAAAATAATATGCCAGGCCCAAATGTCAAATATAATCATGGGTGATATTAACCTCCCCAGTGAAAGGAATACATCCCTTTATGAAATAACCTGGCTTTAATGTTCAAGATTGCTACAACAGATTAAAAGGCAGCTCCTGATAAGTTGCCTACACTAAAAGCATCATGGAAATTTATACCTCACTTAAGTGATTCACACTATTAATATAGAGAGTTTTCTAGGCTATAGTTTTATCAAAGTTGAGCAGTGAGAATAAGTGAGGGGTTTGTTTCATTTATTTTCTGAATAAGAAAAGAAAACAGATGCATTTATGTCCAGTGAAGAAAGAATTAAAATTGTTTCTGAGAAATATAAGTTGACACTTGAGCAAAATTCATTCTGTGCTGGGTAGGTGGAAAGAGAGAACGTGGCTGTTCATGAAGAAACCCCTAAACCTGGGTGACAATATTTTAGTATTCAAAAGCTGAACTGAACCTGTGGTGGTGCTTACCCAGGCCAGGCTTCAAATCTGGTAAGCGATGATGGGGGGGAGGCACTTCAGAGCCCCACTTCTGCAAGAGTGGGCTGTAAAATCTGGTCACCTGCAGGCTGTAAGAACTCCTTGTATGAGATAACAAAAAAATTGTGATAAAACTCCCAAACTAGAGACAAACTCATGCTTCTCCACACAGACAAAAGGGCAAAGGAAAGGAAAGGTAACAAATAATTAATAATCTTACACTAGGTTTTGAAGCCAGCAAGTGCTAATTCCGAATGTAATGGTAACCAAGGTGGTCTGTGAATGCTTACAAGAGGGGTTAAGTGGTTCACTGGGATGGAGATGTGCCCATCCACACCTGCATACCATCACCCACTGCTTCCAAACCTTCTGGGATTCAGAAATATCAGCCTTCCTTTCAATTGCACCCTCTCATAACCAATTTCAGTGGCAAGCCTGAGGCTGGCTCTAAGAGCTAAACCATCTTGTTTAATCTGCTTGTTGACGTTCCAGATTTAATGCTGCCAGAGCTGCACCTTCAGTCTACAAAAACATCGCACAGCTGCTCCTGTTCCCTTAGAGGCTCTTTAATACCCAGGGCTGTTATCTCTTCAGAAATGATACAGTGTGAGCCCAAAAATCCTTTGCTAGTGCCTCTGCAGGCTGGGAATGCAGCTGCCTCAAAGCACCTTCCCCAATGGCCACGGACAGTGGAGATATTACACCCCACCCCCGGATCTGACAGCTCTGGTGTCGAGCTCACAGCGCTGTCAAACAGCTGCGTCCAGCCCCTCTGGGGAGAGGAGAGCCCAAAAGCATTTCCTCAGTGCCAAAATGAGAAGGAAAAAATGCAGCACTCTGTGCCACCCTCAGGTTTCTCACTGCTTTGACAGGGCACTGCCTGTCCAGATGGGTCTGAATCTGGCTGTGGAGCACCAGTTTTGCAGCCACTCCTGTTTTGGGGACTAGGTAAAAAAACTGGGGGCTGGAAGTGAAAGAAGACAAAGGTTCTGGGAAGGAAATCCCAGTATCCATAGTTATATGTGCACAAGCAGGTGCTGCAGGTCCAACCACGGAATGTGGAAGAGACCTTAAAGATCAGTGAGGGGATGCATGGAGAACTTGCTGGTTTTGTACTGAGAGGAAAGAAGGTTTCAGAAATTATGTTCCTTCATCCCCCTGCCCAGGCTCCATCCAGCAGCTCCNGCTGCGTCCAGCCCCTCTGGGGAGAGGAGAGCCCAAAAGCATTTCCTCAGTGCCAAAATGAGAAGGAAAAAATGCAGCACTCTGTGCCACCCTCAGGTTTCTCACTGCTTTGACAGGGCACTGCCTGTCCAGATGGGTCTGAATCTGGCTGTGGAGCACCAGTTTTGCAGCCACTCCTGTTTTGGGGACTAGGTAAAAACACTGGGGGCTGGAAGTGAAAGAAGACAAAGGTTCTGGGAAGGAAATCCCAGTATCCATAGTTATATGTGCACAAGCAGGTGCTGCAGGTCCAACCACGGAATGTTGGAAGAGACCTTAAAGATCAATGAGGGGATGCATGGAGAACTTGCTGGTTTTGTACTGAGAGGAAAGAGGGTTTCAGAAATTATGTTCCTTCATCCCCCTGCCCAGGCTCCATCCAGCAGCTCCCTGCCACATGTGATGGGGTTCATGCCACATGTGATGGGGTTCATACCACTGCTTGCAAAACTTTACTGGAGCCTTAGGGAGAGGGGCTTGCTCTGTCACAGACTCAGAAGAATATTTGTTACATCAGAGAGTCCTTCCTATTTCTCCTGATTGCATTAATGCCTCAGCTACCACCACTCCCAAAGAAATCTTGGTAATCCAAATCCCAGTGATCCCTCCCCTACTGAGAGCCCAACACACTCACAGTGGCAAGGAGGAGGTTGCAGGGATGGAGCCACAGAGCTGCCCCAGCCTCTCTTCACAACTCATTTCACCCCAATAAGCTCATCAGTCTCATATCTAATAGATTCAACCAAGGAAAGAAAATTCTTTGTCCAGTTCCCAACAGCTCCTTGGTTTGAATGGAAATTGCTGCCTTTAGGAAGTGTGAGTTATGGAGGAGAGGGACAAAGCTGTGCTGTGCATCCCCAATGTGCCTGGTGAGGGACCCACTCCTCAGAACTTGATTCTGAGAAAATAAAGGTCAAGCCATTATGGGATTTGTAGCCACAACACTTCATTTGTCTTTATTCCTCTGCTTTGCAGAAAGCCCTTGATATACCAAGAAAATAAGAGTCCCAGTGCACCAAAGAGATTTTGAGCAGCAATAGTCTGTGAAAAATCCTCATGAAGCATTATCACTCATTAACATCACAGGACAGAAAAAGCTGGGCTGGGGGAAAGAGCTGGAATCTCTTTGGTTCTTCTTTCCCTGAACTGGATGGCTAAACCAGAAGCACTCAGGGTGAATCCACAGATGAGCCACAAAACAAATCCTGTCTTTATATTTAAGTGGATAAATATAAAGGTCTGGGGGAGGCTGCTCCAAGCTGAAGATTTACTCCTCTCATCTCTCTGTCTGTAAATGCCCAGCACATTTCAAGCAGAATTTCCCCATTTCAGTTTCTGCAGGAAAGGATTTAAAGTGATCAAACAACATGAGAGCTCTCAGCACCCTCTCTCCTTCCTGTCTACAGCAAAAATCATATTTGCATTTTTTTCTATGGACTGTCGTTGTCAAATTGAAATTCAGGGACAAAAAATTGGATCCTGCTGAGTTCTAATTACTTTTTTTTTTTCCTTGTATCTGAATTTCTGATGGTCAAAGGTATTGAGAAAAACTCACACTGACTTCAGCAATGAAAATTGGACCCTGCATTGGCATCCTGGGAAAGGGATGGGAAGAGCTGCCAGTTCAGCAGCTTACCAAAAACATTATCCTAGTATTCAGCCTGGAAAATGGAAAAAAAAATTCCTGTGTTCAGGTACATTTCTGCCTGTCATTTTGGGATCCATCCACTTTTCCATGCTTTTATTTATAAAGACAGAACATGCTGAGGCTTAGCATGTACTATATGGGAGCCACGTGTGGCTTTTTGACTGTTCAGTACCATTAATAACCAGACATTACAAATTCAAAATGAGCCATATGGAGGCCTCCTCTTCTCTGTTTTTATTCTCTTTAAAAGTCTGTGGCATGTCTGCCCTGGGGACCACAAAACACAATAAAACATATTCTGTAGCTAATTCATACTAACTGTCATCATTAGGCATTTAACAGGCAGTGTCAAGACAATGTCCATGCAGCTGGAAGTGTCTCCACTTGCTGTCTTTCCTAATCAAAAATTAACTCATCTTTCTTCTCACAAGAGAACATGAGCTTTCTCCTTTCCCAATTTCCAGGCCATTTGCCATCAAAGATTAGTCCACATTTATGACACAGTTGTGCCAGGGCAGGCAGGGTTAGTGGGTTATTTTTCCTAAAGAACAGTGCTGGTAGGTCCCCAGCCTCTCTCAGTTCTTTGGAAATGCCCACATTTCCCTGGTTTGTATTGGTGACTCTCGAGTGGCCTGGTGAACACAGCCCCCCAAGCAGTGCAAGCTCAAAAATGTGGGTCAGAGCAATTATAGGAAAAATACAGGGATGGCAGCTCCAACTTTCAAATTATTCACCAAAAAGTAGGTCTGCTCCTGGCTTTCTCAGAAATTATTTTCCCTCCCACAAATAAACATTCCTAGCCCACTCCTCAGAGCATTGACTAAACCAGCACTGGGTATTATATAAAGAGGAATTATTGAATTAATGACGAGAATACAGTAAGGTGTAAAATTCCTCTACCAAGACAACCCATTAAAGTGACTGATTCCAATTTTTGCCCTAAAGATCTCATGGGAAGGGTCATGAATACATTCATATTTGCTCCTTCCATTCCGAGCCAAGAAATACAAAAACATCTCCACATGGGGAGGCAGCACTTCTGCAGAAAGCAAACCTAACTTCTTCCTGGTTCAGCTGTGGAGAGTTGGGAAATTCACTGATCAAAGACCAAAAGGCAGAGAGCAGTTTTCACCTCCCTTGCGGTCTGCACAAATGACAACAGATATTTTTTGTGGGTGGTTTGTATCTTTCACATTTTAGTTTCCAGGAGAGGAAGGAGTCCTCTTGCTCAGAGGTACAAAGGAGGGTGCTGGAGTCATTTGGGGAGTGTGAAGAAGAGCAGGGTCCTCAGATGATGACAGTGTTTTACCCTTGACCCCAAACACCTTAAGGAACAACATTAAACCTCTGTCTTGGGTCCATCCCTGTTATGGCTGGAGGGCTCTTCCTATGGCTCTCCTTGACTTTCGGCAATTTATTCTGAATTCAGGGTAAGTAAAACCTCAGGTAGACTCAGCATGGAGCAGAAATCCTAACATAAGTGAAGGCTGAATGCTGATGGTGTTTCTTGCTTCCTTCCTGCCTCTGGGAAACTGAGGGCAAACTAACTCCTGACCTAACAGGATGTCCAGAAGAGGGATTTGACCCTTCTCCAGCACCATCCCAGTGAGCTTGTTGAACACATAACATAAATGATGTTGCTCCTCCAAAGTCAGTGATTTTATCAGTCCTCTCACTTAAGAAATGATCGATTTTCTCATATTATCAGGATAAAATCTAGCCTGTAATATGTAGGTCATGAACTCATCTTTCTCCACCTTCCTTGTCTCCAGGCACAGTACAACCAGAATTAATGGCAATAATAATAAACTCCTTTGGACTTTAATGATTATTCATTAGCAGGAGAACATCAGTTCTGCAGTCTCCTCTCCCCTCGGATGCCTGACACTCTGGGCTGCTCGGCTGATATTTAAGAGAAACAATCAATGAGCACCGTGCAGTCCTGGCTTTCTGGGCTGTTAATCTCTCCGTTACTGAGTTAGGCACAGTCCCCTCGGCTTTAGCTGAATCCATGTGCCAAAAGAAAAGCCCACAAAGTCAAACATATCCTTAAAGGTAAGCAGGGCACAAAACTGCATCACCTGAGAACAGCGATGTCCTGGGACAGCTGGAATGTGCTGGTGACAAGAGGACACCTGGGGCACATCCCTCACCACCTTCATCTTCCAGCACACAGATGAAGCTGAGAAGCCACATCCATATCCTAAAACCATCCTGGGACCCTGGGAGATCAGAGTGGGGCGAGAGCAGGGCTGAGAAGTCACCACACCCCTGCAGGATCCTTCCTCCACTGTCCAGCGACTTGGGCAAGAACCAAAGTGAGGGTTGAGAACTCAGGAGGCAGCGGGAAGAACTCCAGCAGCTTCAGTAGGACTCATATTTCACTGGGAGGGACTTGAACAGCCTCTGGCCCTGTGGCTCAAGTGTTTCACTGCTCATTCTCTGAGCAGACCATCTCACCTGATTCCAAAGCTTTCCTGGCATTTCTGTTGGGCTGCACATCAAGGCAGGGAGAGCATCCTGCTGGTGAAGGGCCCCAAGCTGTCTCTCTTCTCTCTTTTTGGCCTCTGAATATAATTCATCCAAGCTTTTATGAGGCAATTGACATCCAGATTTTATTAGAAGTGGAAGGCCCTTTTATTTCCTCAGTGTATTCAGCACACAGAGAACTGGCACTCTGGTTAATTTTATTTCTGTGCTTTCTGTGTTGTAATAATGATCTCCCCAGTTCCATTCAGCTCTGAAAAGGTGGGGGAGATGGAGAGATATGAGTTAGAATAATGTAATCGTGTGCTGCAGACAGAGAAATACTGGTTAAAATGTAGCATAATGAATACATGACTGAGGCACAGACATAAAAGACAGCTTGAAGAATAAAATCGCATGTATTTGCACATTTACCAGGCATAGGAATGTACTCTCAAAAAAAAACNGGCCCTGTGGCTCAAGTGTTTCACCAAGGCCTGAAGCTCATTCTCTGAGCAGACCATCTCACCTGATTCCAAAGCTTTCCTGGCATTTCTGTTGGGCTGCACATCAAGGCAGGGAGAGCATCCTGCTGGTGAAGGGCCCCAAGCTGTCTCTCTTCTCTCTTTTTGGCCTCTGAATATAATTCATCCAAGCTTTTATGAGGCAATTGACATCCAGATTTTATTAGAAGTGGAAGGCCCTTTTATTTCCTCAGTGTATTCAGCACACAGAGAACTGGCACTCTGGTTAATTTTATTTCTGTGCTTTCTGTGTTGTAATAATGATCTCCCCAGTTCCATTCAGCTCTGAAAAGGTGGGGGAGATGGAGAGATATGAGTTAGAATAATGTAATCGTGTGCTGCAGACAGAGAAATACTGGTTAAAATGTAGCATAATGAATACATGACTGAGGCACAGACATAAAAGACAGCTTGAAGAATAAAATCGCATGTATTTGCACATTTACCAGGCATAGGAATGTACTCTCAAAAAAAAACCCCAAAAACTTACTTTTTAAATAAAATAGTCCAGAAGTGCAGAAACAACACACACATATAGCTCAAGGACCACACTCTATGTGGGTTGTTTTATTTTTACTGGGTTTTTGAAACCAAACAAGACAAAGATCTACAAGAACAAAAAAAAAAAAATCTTCCTGTGACACAGAGTCTTTGTGTGTGGGTGACAGTAGGAAGTGACACACACCTCCAAGCTCATACAGGCCAAGGCTTGTCCTTCTGGTATTTCTTTCATCCCCCAGCTGAGATCTTCCTGTTCCTGCAGCTGCCTGATGGAGGATATCAAACCAAAGACACTTCCACCACCCACTGCACCACTCCTCCTGTGCAGAAGATTTTTCCAAGTGCATCCAACCAGACTGGAGCACCAGGCAGACTCAGAGATGGCTGTCTGGGGCACATAAAGGCAGCCAGACTTTGTAAGTCTCGATTAAAACCCAGGGAGGGATTCAGCTCCATTTTCACATCATTCCTTTATCTGATGCTCACAGTCTGTATGTCATTAAGTGAATGTGCTTTGGTTTCTGGGGGATGCACACAGTGCAGGCATTGAAAAACTCAGCAGTGAGTGTTTCCTACAGACCACGTAATGGGAAAATAAAAATCTGCTTGTACTGAACATGGAACCTCCCAGGCAGGGTCAAGGAAATTAATTTTAAATAAATGGGGTTAAACACCAAAGAATCTTCCTGTTGTTTGCGCTGGGCTTTTTTTTCCCCACAAGAAATCATGCTGGCAGCAGCACCTCTACAACTGAATTAAAAAAAAAAAAAA
>VYXF01002937.1:0-12889 GCA_013397295.1 Polioptila caerulea | reverse complement strand
CCCCATGGACATTTCGGGGTGTCTCCCAAACTTCGACATCCCATTGGGACATGTGACCCTTCCTCTCCTCCGCCCTACCCTGGCTGGTATTTGCATTTTATTGACATGGCCCTCACTCCTCCCATACAGGCTCCCCACTGGGTGATTGTATCCGTCCTTAAGACCTCCCCTGCTTAAAAACCCTTGTGCACCTTTAATCTTCACTTTTCTGTCCTGTCCCCTTCCGGAGTAAGTATCTGTGGGAGCTCATACAGGAGGCTCCTCTCTAATCCTTGCTCTGTTCCTCGACACTGCACCAACCCTGGGATAATGCCTGTGCCGTGTTACAGCTGCATCCCGGGTTCTGTGGCTTCCTTGTTTCACTCCTCCATGACTGCTGTGTCTGGGGCTGTGTGCTGGGGCTGGCCGGGGCTGGCAAAATCGGACACAGCATGGCAGAAGACCTTTAGTGGTCCCTTCCAACTCAAACAATTTTGTGATTTTTATGAAATTTCAGAAGCCTCATATTGGCCCAGCTGAAAATGTAAAGGTTGATAGAGAGCAGGCTGGAAAGTTCCCATCTTTCCCTGAAAACCTTCGTATTGCTGCCAGTGAGTAACATGCAGCTTTCAGCTGGTTCCTGAGGAAACAGCAGAGGTGTAACCAGGTGGTGGGGGGTGTGGCTGGGCCCCATTGCAATATTTTGGGGTGCTGGGGACCAGGGGCCTTCAGAGAACCCCACAGCCCATTGAGGTCCCTGCACATCCTGGCTGAACCAAACCTGAGGTCAGCCCTGCTGCTCCAGCTCCTCTGGTGGCAGAGAGGACTGGATGTTCCATTCCCATCCTGCATTTGCAAAGGTTGACAAGCACCATTTCTCTTGGCTTTTGAACCAAATGAAAAACCTCCTTGGAGACCTCCCCTGAGTTTTTTCTCTCATTTTCACTGTCCACACCCTCCTGCACCCACCTCACCCAGAAGCTGAGCAGGAGCATCATTTTTAACAAGATGCTGCAGATTCAGCGGAGTAATTAAACTCAACAGCAGGTGCTGTCCACTTTTTCCTCGTAATTCATTTAAAGTGGGAAGTTAATTCCATTTAATGGAGCTGCCCTTCACTGCTTAGAGAGAGACAAAGGCTTTGAACATTCCCGAGTGAAGTGGTTCTGGCATCCTCCTCCTCCTCTATCTGCCCTGACCCCTGCATCCCCTAGGGAATGCCACATGCCAGTGCTGTGTGATCCTCCCTCTCGAGGCTGATTAGCCAGAGCCGGAGAGTTCAGGCAGGTGAGAGCATCAGCATCCTCACGCTGACGTTTGATCACCAGCGGCTGCCGGTGCTCCCAATTAGCCTGCAAATGCTGCCTCCGGCTCACAAATACTTTCAAAAACGAAGTTTGACGAAAAGCCGCCTGTGTTGCCTTTCTTCAACCCTCTCTGCCACATCAAAGCCTTTGAGAGTATCTGAGGACAACTTTTACAGCTGAGAGGGGCCCATTTGAGCTCCGGCTCATTAGAGCTGTGGCTGTGCTGCGCACGGAGCCGCAGAGCATCCATCAGCTCACTTACCAGGAGCACTCCTGAATACCAGCAAGCACGTTAGGCTGGAAAGTTACCTCTGGGGGAGCCACCCAAGGGCTTTGCAAGCAGAAAGGTCACCCAGCTCATCTGCTTCTAGGGGAGCTGATTAGAGCCGGTGTGTTTTGGGAGCCATGGCACCCCGCAGCACGTCCATTCCTGTCTCTTTTTTCTCCCTCTGCTCACAGTAATGATCTGCAACCCATCAGAGGGGGCTCAGCGGGAGAGGACAGCAGCAGCACTTATTTTAATAAATAACATTTGTGAGCTGGCTTTCCAGGCTGCAGCTTGGTGAGGGATGAACATCAGGAGGGAAGACTCAGAGAGATACTGGCACAGAGTGCCCAGAGAAGCTGTGGCTACCCCATCCCTGCAAGTGTCCAAGGCCAGGTTGGACAGGGCTTGGAAAAGCCTGGGATAGTGGAAGGTGTCCCTGCCCATGGCAGGGGGTGGAACAAGATGAGCTCTAAGGTTCTGCAGGAGAAGGCTGGTTGTGCCTCCTCAATCTTCTCTTTGATCAGTCAGCATTTAAAACATCACCTGAGGCATTTCCCTGAGCAGTGATTCCAGCCTAAGGGCTGCGGTGGGAAGGTCCCATGTTTTTGGCAAGGCTGTTGTGTTTCAAGGTGGGTTTCTGCACTGAGGAGGTTTTGGGGCAGTTCTGTTCAGTTTCAGTGTGTTTTCCAGGACTAGCTGTGCTCTTGTCTCTGAGTAACCACAGCAGACCTGCTCCAGCTGCTGCTCAGGTCAAGGTCCCTATGAAGGAGAAATCACCAACGTGTTTGCATAATAGTCAGGAAAAGCATTTGCACTGGAAGAACAGAAGGAGTATCTATAGTTATTACCTACTGCTATTTAATGTGACTGTGAGAGACATGCGACAAAAGTAGTGCCAGAAACACTGGCAAGCCTATCTCCCTCCAAAACCAAAATGCATCACAGCATTAATCCTAATTTAATGGATTAGCTCAAAAAAAGGCAGAAGGTGGAGGAAAAATCTGAAAGTAATGCCTTTTTTTCTTTTCCCTTTCAAAACAGCTCCTTGTTTCTCCAATACATTTATTTTGCCTTATTATTTCTCATGTAACTTTGAGGAAATTAAATACTTGAAAACAAAACAAAACATATAAATTAAACCGCATGTTTTGATTAATGCAAACCCACTGGCGTTTCTTTTCCTGAATAATTTAAAAATTAGGCTGAGAAAACCAATTTCTTGTCTGAGAAGCCTCTGTAAAAGGGAATGTTTGGTATTTTGCAGCACTTCTGTTAAGTGCTGGACTGGTGTCAGCATCTCATTCTTTTAATGCTCAGAACAATTTTAACCCACCCACATTCCAGCTCTGAATTATTTAGGAAAAGATGTGTCTTTCTAGACATTCTCTATAATTTCTCAGCAAAGCGTCTGATTGTACTTGGTATTTCTTATCTAGGATTAAAATACTGTATTTAAATAATAGTTACAGTGTCCACAGTATGTATATCTTTGAAGCAAAGCTGGGCCATATTTTGTCCTCCATTCCTCACTCTCTTGTGTCATAAAAATGTAAGGGCTTTCTCCTGTATGGAAATAATCTGATCTTGAAAGGAAAATTAATGTAACTTCCACAGTTGACCCCTTCTCTTGTTCAGCAGGCTTTTGTTAGGGAAGACAGCTCTTCCATACAGCTACATTAAAATAGATGGAAAAAAAAAATCAAGTTATGTTTTTATGAATGTTTTAAGGTGTTGTTTTAATGAGTCTGCCTTTCTGTTACTGCTGGAAATAAAACATTCACTGTGAGGAAAGAGTAAATATTGTCCCGTAGGCAGAATGAGGCAACCAGAGGCAGACAGAGAAGCCACATTGGGTGACACTGTCTGCAGCTGGACTCGCTATCCCAAACCCAACATTTCTGCAGTGTGGAACAGGATTGCCTTCCTAATCCATTCTTGGACTCAAGTGGAGCCCTCTTAGCACATCATCAGAGTCACAGAGGTGAATCCATGTACCCACAGTGAGGTTTGCACACAGACTGGATGGGAAGGAATTCAGAGAGTGCAAAAACCGAGCTGAGCTGGGCCAAATTCCTGCTTGGTTAATGCAAGCAGAGGTTTGGCAGTGTCTGAACTGTGTTTAGCAGCTCACTTGGGGTTGGCTCCCTGGGGGAAATCTACTGAGCAGCAGCTGCTCAGCTCATCTTTCCTGGGAAGGCTGCTCAGGGACACACACGGGAATGGCAGGAGGAGACACCAAATCCCTCATGCCTCAGAGACATTCTGTCTTAAACTTCTGCCTCAGGGCTTTCTGCACGTTCTGGATCTTTTCTGTGATCACGGTGTCACTGAGGTGATCCCCAAACTTCTGCTTCAGCAGCACCCTGATGATTTTGATGCAGCGTTCGTCCATCATGGGCTTTGCCTCCCGGAAGGTGTTGCCCCTGCGCCCTGTGATGGAGTGGCTCTGGATGTAGTCAGAGGTGAAGAGTTTGTAGAGCAGAGTTTTGCAGGCTGTGCTGATTTTCTGGTCAAACCTGATGGTCTCTTTGAGCTGCTCCTTGGTGTAGCCGTTGAAGAGCTCCACCACCTCACATGGCTGTCGGTGGGGCTCCTCCTGGAAGGACAGGGATTCCAGCCTCTGCACCTTCTTCTTCAGAGAGAGGACATCCTGCTGGAGGTCCAACACCATCCTCTCCAGCTGCTCCATCTTCTCCACCCTGAATGGATGAAGTTGCTTGTGTAAAGGCAAGAAGACACCATGTCCTCACTGTGGATGTTGCTCCTCCACCCAAGCATTGATTAAACACCTTCTGCAAGGAGGGCAGGACAACTTCTCTGATACAGTATCAGCCCTTCCAGCTATTCCTGGTTGAGGAGTACAGCAAGAGAAAAAAATGACATGGTCTGAACTTTTCAGCACTCAGGAATGTTCAGTTTAACCCTCAACTACCCTTTGGAATGCATAAATGGAGACTTTGATGCTCCATTTTCTTCTCAGTTGTAAGGAAAGACATAAAGCCTGCCTTGCAAGTCCCAGGACACATATATTTGTGGTATTAAACAACAGACTTGTGGGAAATGACAATACAAGACCTATAACTTGAATTTTTTTAGCATCTATTTCTTTGAAAGAAAACTGTCCCTAGCATCACTATCACTGGATGCTGGTCATCAAAGTAAGGAACAATAAAACAAGGAACACACAACCGTGTTTTGATTGTTACAGGCAAGAGCTTTGTAGTTTCTGCACTGTTTTAGAGCCTTCTTGCATCTCTAAATCCAAGCCCTACAATCAGAAACACCTGGCTCAATGGTAAAGAGACTCAGCAACTTTGGGATTTAAAATAGCCCCCCTTTGTCACCCATCTGTGATCTCACTGCTCACTCTTGTAGTGAAGAGGAAAACATCGTTAGGAATAAGTACCTTCTTTTGCTAATTACCTTTCAATCTCACCAGGACTGAAATTTTTGTGAACCCTCTCAAAGCCATCCATCTCTTGCAAAGCATCAATCTTTGGTTCTTCACGACTGGAAGAAACAAGCAAGTTAAACAGCACTGCCACTAACAGCTTTGTGCTCATATTCATGTTCATTCCTAAGAATTATCTGGAATTCAAAGCAAAGTCAATTCTGGTTTCATTTGTAACAAGTATAAAATAGATTGAGAGAGAAAATGACAAGTTCTTCACATGCACAAACTCCTGTGCATCCCCTTGGCACACAGATATGGGGGACCTGTCACTGACCCACCATGGAATCAGGACTTCAGAGCACAGGCTCATTTCCCTGTTCTATGTGCCCACACAAATTCCTGTTATCTTCTGTGCTTTGGGTTTAACCTCCATGAGCATCAACTCAAAGATAACGCTGACAGAGAACAGAGACAGAGTGGACAGAAATCAGTCTGTGTGGTGTGAAACATTCAGGGTCCTTACTGTGCTTTCAGGTGTTACCTGTTCAGACAGATCTGCTGCTGGCATGGGGACAAGATGCCATCTGATTTCCTCTTCATTGGAAGTGCAACATAATCTGCAGCAGGGGTGGGAGAAAAGCTTAAGGATCATCTGTTGAAAAGGTCCTGAGTCCCTCTGTCTCCAGCAGAGATTATCTAGGCACCTCTGCTAGATTGCATGGCAACACGTTATTCCATTTGCATAAACAGTGATCCAGACAGGCTCTCCAGGACTGATCAATGGGGATTTGTTATAACAGAAAGGTGGCATCTCAAGGGCTTCTGTTCCCAGTGCAAAAGATGTGGTGGGGGCAAGGCAAGCAGAGCCCCTGTGTCTCTCAATTCTGCTGTTAGTCAGCAGGTAAATAAGAACTAGCATATTTTCATAAGTGCATTTAATGGTGTAGTAGTGGGTGGAAAAATAGGGAAATAGGCAAATCTGAGAAGGTTTGACTAATGTAGACACAGGGCTTTTGGGAATTTCAATTATTCAGGCAGGCATTCATTCAGATTGTCTTTTGGCTTGGGGGGAGAGAGCTGCTAGCCCAGGAGACAGAGCTGGTGCCTGACAGGGCAGAGACCATACATTCTACCTCAATTTAGGCATCTCCCTTTAGACAGCCCCCCTGGAGGAGATGTCCCAGGTGAAAAGAACCAGGAAATGCCACCTCTAAACCCTGTAGCCCTGAGACAAAACCTATGCAGCCCCAGAGCTTTTCCTGGCTGCTCTGCCATCCCACCCTGTTACTCAGCACCAGGCAGCAGAGACAGAACACAAGGTTACCTCTGGCAGCTGGACCAGCCCTGTCCTCTTCACTCTGGGAGGTTCCTGGCCCTGGCATGGCCATGGTGATGAAGGTGGATGGAGGTGTGAAGGCACTGGCTGGGTGGGGGGGAGCTGCCAGCGAGAGGGGGCTCCCTGCCACGCTTCCCAGGACACGCCTGTCCTTGAGGATGGAGGAGCTGCCAGCATCGTGGGGCAGGCTGGCCTCAGGCACCCTCAGCAGTGGCTTTGCAGGATAGGTCCTGTCACTGGAGTATTTCCTGGATGCATTCCCTGGAGTCCATTTTGGAAAGGTTTTCCTGGATTTTTTTGGTGGGGATGGCATCATGCTGTGGACAGCTGGTTCTTCTTCTGAAAGGAAGGGAGAGACTCAGGATGTGCAATGGGGCACCAACATTGTGTATCTTCCACTCCCACTCAGTGCTTTGTACACCGCTTGCAGTGATGTGAAATTTATGATGGGACTACAACATGCTCAGCATCCTCCCACCCAAAATGCCCCATGGAAGTAGAAAGGTGCAATGCTCAAAAGCCCTTACTCACTTAACTTCTCCAGCAGCTGTCGATCTTCCAGCAGCTTCTTCTCCAAAATATCTTTATGCTCTGTAGGAAGAGAAGATCTTTCAGCATTGAACTCCTTGGAAGGCTGCTCCTGAGAAGCCCCAAATTGCAAACCCAGGCCAGGGGGGTGTCACTTACCACTTATGCCTTCCACCACGCCCCAGTAGAGCCCACTGAAGCCGGGGCAGCGGGCCAGGACCTGCTCCCCCACCGTGTAGAGGTGGAAGGGCTTGCGGGGCTCCTTGATGTTCTCGATGTTGATGACCCGGCTGCCGTCGGGCCAGCTGATGAGCACGTAGAGCTTGGCTGACATCAGGGCTGCCCACCTGGAGCAGAGGGAGCAGTCTGGGAATGTCACTGCAGGGGTTTGGGCTCTCCCATGGTTCAGTGTTCACAAGCACAACCTGCAGATGTGAAATACTTGGCCCTGCATCTTCTCTACCAGTTATTTCTCTGTTCCCATTCCCTCTTCTGAGCTTGCCTCATCCAAAAGCCCTTCGCTGGGAGGCTGTCTTGGGTCTGAGGGAGCACAGCCCCACATGGCTTCAGTGCATCCAAGTGTCCTCTGCAGTGACAGCCGTGCCAGGTCTCACCTGGGATCAGGCAGGGCCAGGTCTCACAGCTGACACTTTGAACAAATGCTGAACAAGTCACTGAGCA
Organism: Polioptila caerulea; assembly: GCA_013397295.1. NCBI lineage: Eukaryota > Metazoa > Chordata > Aves > Passeriformes > Certhiidae > Polioptila > Polioptila caerulea. The sequence goes on along the minus strand of VYXF01002937.1, from coordinate 5,396 downwards.
GACACAGGCTGGTTCCTCTGCCCCTGTGAACCATCACAGCTCAAATGACTCCAGTAGATCTATAGCAGTTTGCTCCAGTGCAGGGCTGTGCCTGTGTGATACTAAGGCTGTGCAGAGAAGAGACTCAAAACAACCCAGGGGTATTTTAGGAAATTATCTTTCCTTTGCCTGTGCAATTATTTCCCCCAGTAAACATCAAAATGCTTTGATAAGGAGAACAGAAAATTCCCTTCATTTCACCCATGAGGAAACTGAGGCACAGAGCAGTGATAGATATGTCTAAGGCAGTGAAGCACCAAAGCTGCAAGGAACTGGATCCTAAGTCCTGGCCCACTGAGATGTCTCTTTCTGCCCCTGGAGCTGCAGACTTCAATCACTGGAGAAACCGGACAGCCAGGCTGGTGGTGATTTCCAAAACCTCCCATGCCAGAGGAGCAGCTGAGGAGCCAAGGGCTGCTGAGCTCAGGAGGGGTTTCTATTCTTTCCAGCTCCTAAAGGCCCTGGCAGAGCATCACCCCAGTTGTGCTTGCTCTGCTCGGCAGCAGGGTTCTGGGGACAGGGCTGAGCCCAAGTGCTGGGCACCAGGTGGAGAATGGCCACAGTGTCCAAAGAAGATGGGAGGGAGCTAGGGCAGGCAGAGGAGAGTTGGAGCACAGACTGGCAGGGAAGGCAGCTAGGACCCAGTTTATTCCAGTTTCTTGTTTTGTCTCGACATCCCCATTAAAGTCCTGCCTGGATTTGATTCCTCTCCCTTGGAAGGTTCAGGTTCACCCTGGAGAACTTTCTCCTTCCCCATCTCCACCACCATCAGCTGCAGCAAAGCTCCCTGCAGGAACCATAACTCTCCCCAGACCTGCCAGTCTGCCCTGCTGTCACAGTCTCACACCTGGTTTTCTCCAACCCTTTTCTGCTGACTGATACACACCCTGGCATTGATTTTTAATCAGGAAGCACCATATACAAATTATATGTGTGCCTGTCTCCCCACATCCCCTTTCCTGCAGCAGGCAGCTGCCCCCAGCTCTCTCCCAAACACAGGGAAGGCTACAGAGCAGAAATTGGGATAAATGCATAGCTGAGCCCTCTCCCTCTCAGAAACAGAGCTCCACATTCCAAACAGCAAACAATCCCAGCCCAAACAGCTCCCTGGAGGGGTTTTCCTTTAACATTTAAAGAAAACACACTGATCATCCTTCCCCAAACCAGTTGTTCATTTACCCTTATGAATGCAACAAAACTACACAAACACACAGACAGAGAAAAGAAGAGAGATCCTTATAGCAACAGAGTTGTTCCTTGCCTGGTTAGCACTGCTCCAGGTGTTGAGTCTTGCAAGATGTCTCCTGTCTCTCCAGGTCCCTGTCTGCTGCCTGTTCCAGGAGAGGAGGTGACCGGACACTTCCTTGCCTTGGGCTTGTCCCTTCACCACAGTTCCTTGTCAGGTCTCCTTTGTCTGGCTTGAAAAGCTCCCACCTGCTGTCCCCACTGCAAAGAAAAAAAGAGCTTTTGCTTTCTTTTTTCCTGGTTGTTTTGTTTCAGCATTATTATTCCTGTTATTTTCCCATATACAGATATTATTTTTCTCCTTAGCTTGTTTCAGGTCTGTTTCTTACAGGGAGAGCAGAAGAGAAGAGAAAGAGGCTTGGGTTTTTTGGAGCATGAATAAACCTTGCATTTCCATGAGTTATTCATGAATAATTCATGAAAATGCATGATTAATTCAGGTTCATGAATTATTCAGGAATAATTCTCGAACATTCCTGGTTAATTCATGCTCACACAGCGAGTGAGTCAGGCTCCAGGGCTTGGAGAATTCCTTTCTCCCTGAGACAGGGGAAGAGAGGTTTAGAGAAGCTGCATTGTGCACTTGCTGTTTACTGTCTCTGAGAAGAGAACATATTTTGGACCCTTTTTGAAACAAGGACTAGAAGAAAATGGAAATGCCTGCAGCCTCCTGCCCACGGAGGAATAACACAGCACCAAAAGAAAAAAAAAAAAAGAAAAAGAAATTGGACTTGCTCACAGAGGAAAGCCTGGCAGCAAGTTTTATCCCTTTTCAAAGCATCTTTCTCCCCCCACCTCCAGATTTCTCCCTGGTTAAGATATATCCCACTGCTTCAGTTTTTACCTGCTGTGCAGAAAAAAGGACCATGCACATGGGTTTCTGCTTGAGGAGTCAAAGGGAATTCCCACACCACGTGCCCCTCTGTGCCTGTGTGCACAGTGTCTTCTCCCAGGTAACAACAGGACAGGAGCTAATGGCCTCAAGCTGCACCAGTGGAGGCTTAGATTGGATATTAGGAAAATCTCTTCAACCAAAAGGGTTGTCCAGACCTGGCCTGGTTGTCCAGGCTGCCCAGGGCACTGGAGTCACCATCTCCAGAGGGATTTAAAAGAAGTGTGGATGTGGCACCTCGAGACATGGTTTACTGGTGAGCTTGGCAGTGCGGGGGGAATGGTTGGACCCCATGAACTCAGAGAGCTTTTCCAAGCTAGAAGATTCTTGCAAAGCTCTTTGACTCAGTGTCCCAGCCAGGGTGAGCACTGGTCGTGGCACTGGGCTCAGCAGGTCAGGCCTGGTGCTCACACCAGTGCAGACATCAAGCTGGCTATGCACAGCTCTGTGTTTCTCCTAAAAATATCACTGCTGCAGCATCTGGGGTTCCCTCATGCTGGGCTTTTTATCCCTGCTGCATGACATGGCAAAGGATGGATCCTGTGTGGCATCCAGCAGGCCATGATCCAGGCTGCACACCAGCAGGGGAAGGTGCAGTGGGTTATCTGCACAACCCAACCAGCCATCCTACCCCAGCCACTGGATGAGATGGAAAAACAGCTAGGGAATGAGTCCAAACAGCACTGTCTGGTTTATCTTAGCCAAAAACAGCACTGGAGGTTGTTGGGAGAAAGGGAGAATTTAGATGTTCAGTGACACATTAGAAAAGGACCTTGATGAGATTCACAGAGTAAGAAAAGTTCATCATCCCTGATGTGCAATATTTACAGCTAAAAAACCCACCTGTCAGCCCAGGTAAAAGCAGATGTTCAATAGAGAGCTGCTTGGGATTAGGTAACAAGCAGATTTGAATAGAAAAGCAGCAGTATGTGACTTCTGTGTAGTTCTGAAAGATGTTGCTCAAGACTGAGAGTTGCATAGCAATAAGAAATGGAAAAGCAGTGTTGAGAAAAATAATAGAGATACACAACAATGGAGATGAGATTGGATTCTGGTTTGAGGCAGGATTTGGTTCCAATAAAATCTGCTTGGGAAGAGGGCTGGCTTATACTAGCATTGTTTGCTTTCCTATGAAGAACAACAGTATCCAAAACATAACAGATGAATATTCCTGGGGTAGAGGTTGGTAATTCAGCTGCAAACCGCAGGAGAGGAAGGATTGCAAGAACCACAAGAGGAAGACAAATTGTCGTCTCATCAAACAACAGAAAAGTCAAGTGCCTGTGTATAAATATACAGTGTTTGTGCTGAATTATTCCAGGAAAATGAGAGTCTGAAGTGAATCCCAGGTGTTTAACTTCATGAAAATTAGCAAGCCCTGATTAGATTTCCCTCTCAGTCAGTGAATATGAAATCCCTGGGCAGATGCCTCAGTTCTGGGTGTAGGTAGGTTACTGTACTCAGGAATCTCTCCTCTGCATCTTCCATTTTTGTGAAAGCAAGTCTCACACTGCAGCCCCAATGCCAGCCCTCTGAGCTGCACTCGCTGGGATTTAGATTTCAGCCACAACTGAAGAACAACAAAGGCTCCTGTGTGACCTGACCCAGAGATACAGCCAGGGAACAGCGTTCAGCAGCTGTTTGAGCACTGCCTGAATCTTTATCAGAACAATCTTAATTGATGTTTGAAGGGATATAAAGTGCAAACACAGGTGACTTTAATCCCCTTTTTCATTCAGCCTCAGCAATGTAGCTCTTCTTTTGGCTGGGTTCTCTTCTTTTGGCTGGGTTCTCTTCTTTTGGCTGGGTTCGGCAGCCCAGTCAAAGAATCCTGGAATAGCTTGGGTTAGAAGGGAATTTCATGACCATCTCGTTCCATGACCCCTGCCTTCCACCATCACAGGTTGCTCCAAGCCCTGTCCAACTGGCCTGGAACACCTTCAAGGATGGGGCAGCCACAGCTTCCCTGGGCAGCCTGTACCAGGGCCTTACCACCCTCACACAGAATTTCTTCAAAATATCCATCTAAACTTGCCCTCTGTAAGGTTGAACCCATTCCCCCTTGTTCTGTCACTCCAGACCCTTGTCCAAGTCCCTGTCCAGCTCTCCTCAAGCACTTTTAGGTGTTGGAAGGAGCTCAGAGATCTCCCTGGAGCTTTCTCTTCTCCAGGCTGAACAGTCCCAGCTCTCTCGGCCTCTCTCCAGAGCAGAGCTGCCCCAGCTCTTTGAGTGTCTTCATGGCCTCCTCTGGACTGGCTCCAGCATTTCCACATCCTTCACCATTTCCAGAAAGCAGCCAGAGTTCAATAATTGAGAGCTACATGGTTCATTAATTTTTATCAACACAATGAAATGACACAGGAACCCTCAGGCCCTGTGGTTCACTGAGACCAGCTCTGCATGCCCTGCACGCTGCTGGGAGGGATCAGCACTGCCAGGGCAAACAGTGGACAGAGAGTCCCTGTCCCTTGTACCCAGCCCTGTCCGGGGTGCCAGGGTGGCTGCTGGAGGCATTAGGATGGATCTGGGGGATGGTTTTGCATTCCATGAGGACAAATGCTGGAGCAGTGTAAGGCACTGTCTGTACCCGAGTGACCACCCGGTGGCATTTTGCATTTTTAATGAAACAAGAACGAGTCCCACCTCTGCCTGCATCCCAGGGAACAGTGGAATACAGTCCGGGCTAATGAGGTTGGAATTAACTGCATTTTAATTAAAGAATGTCTATTTTCTAACAGGCCACAAAGAAGCTCAATTACACGGACAAGTTGAGCAAAGCCACCGTGAGGCTCAGCAGCCAGCTAGACCCTGCAAGGCCTACCTACCACAGTTTGTGAAACACTTTCCTGGGTTGGAGCTCTTCCCTGTTATTCCTCGTGTGACAGAGACCAGTAAACAATGAGAAAATCAGAGCCTAAATGCTCTGGGCACCGCGTCACAATTGGCACTGCGGAGAGTCCACTGTCTGTAAAGGCTTCCCATTTACCCAATGCAAGTTCTTCTTCCTTCTCTGTAATTACCCTGAATTAATTAAGATTTTTTTTTACAGACCAAGGTATTTCTCTTCAGAAAAGGGTTTCTTCTTTTCACCTTAGCACTTTCCCACCATTTTGCAAATCCTTTTTTTTTCAAGCTCTCTCTATTAAACCTTTGTGCTCTACAACAACTGTTTCCTTATCTGCTTGGCTGGCTGATTTCTTGGGGTTCCTTTGTGAGCTGG
>VYXF01002936.1:271333-286416 GCA_013397295.1 Polioptila caerulea | reverse complement strand
TGTGTTATTAACCCCCAAATGTTCTCTTTTTTTTTTTTTTTTCTTTTTTTTTTTTTCCCTTTTTGTAGAAATTATTGAGCCTACTACCTCTAGTCGTGTCTCAAGCCCAGGTCAGTATCCCCCGCAGGAGGGTCGGTGCCTGCAGGGCCCCATTGCCATCCGTGCCCGGGGCTGGCCTGGCCAGCTGTGTCGTGGTAGTGCTGGCCTGTCCCCTCCGTCTTTGTGCTTCCATTGGTGTGTCTTCCCTCCAGGCTTTGTGTCTTGTCTCTTGCTCCCTGTTTTGAGCAGCCTCTCCCGCATCCCTGTCCCTGCCGCGGGTCTGTCCCGGTGGGGCTCTGCTCCTGTGGGCAATTCCCTGCTCTGGAACCACCTCACCCTTCCAATCCTCGCTGATGTTGTTGCAAATGTGGATGTTGGGCTGAGGATTTGCAGATTTCTCTTTCCTGGCTGGCTGTGGGGTGGAGGCAGGAGCTGTTCTGAGGTGCCAGGAGGTGTTGGTGGGAGCTGCCCGCCTCTCACTGTGCCTGGCAGGCATTACCAGGTCCTGGGTGCTCCTGGTGCATCCCCATTGCCTTGGGGATGTCCATTTCCCCCTCCCCAGCAGGACACCCTCAGTGGAGCAGGTCACAGAATCTTGGAATGGTTTGGGTTGGGAGGGACCTCAGAGCCCCCCCAGTGCCACCCCTGCCATGGCAGGGACCCCTCCCACTGTCCCAGGGGGCTCCAGCCCCAATGTCCAACCTGACCTGGGGCACTGCCAGGGATCCAGGGGCAGCCACAGCTGCTCTGGGCACCTATGCCAGGGGCTCACCCCCCTCCCAGGGAACGATTCCTGCCCAATATCCCATCCAGGAGACAAAAACAAGCAGAATTTTCCTCTGGTGAAATCTTCACTGGACGTGCACTTTTATTTCTTAACTGAGATTAAAAGATTGGAAGGACTGCGCCAGAAAGCCACAGAAATTGAGGTGATAAAACCAAGTGAGGCAGATTAAACCAAGGGCTGCAGAAGGAAAACCAGGCACAGGTGATTCCAATACCCTCAGACCTACAGGAGTAGCAAGACAAGTGTTTAAATCTGCAGTGCTTTAATTAAAGGGCTTAGGGAGGGCAAGCTCCGGTGTCACTGGAGGGCAGAGGTGCTGCCTCCCTGCCTTCCCGGGGCCCCAGGGAGCTTCCAAAAGCTCTCCAAGTCCTTTAGGGCAGAGACTGTGCCCTGCCTGCGTCTCCTTTAGGGCAGAGATTGTCCTGTGCCTGCAGCCGGAGCCGCAGCAAAGCCTCCATCCCACCCCACGGCCCGGCAGGGGCACCGCACTGAGCACAGCTGATAGTGCTTGCAAGAGAAGTCCCCATCCTGGGGATTTTCCGCAGCTGCTTTGGACTACCGAGCAGCTGAAAATAAGCTGGGGGATTATTTTTCGAGTTAAGAGAAGCTGAGAAGAAGGGAAGAGTCGCTGCTGTGTCGGTTGTGCAAAGCGGTGATAGGAGAACTCCACTCTGCGTGTTGGTGACCACTGGGGGCTGCAATCCCTGAAAAATGCCCTCAGCCTGGTCCTGTTCCAAGCTCAGTCCAGGGAGGGAGGGATAATGCTGGCTGGCTGCAGCTGGAATGGGCTGCAATAACATTTCTGGGTTTAATCTCCATGAGTGAGTGCTCCAACAGAGTCACAGTCGTTCCTCGCTTTCAAAAACTGCTGTTCAAGTAACACAGCTTCGAGATGTGTTTGAATTTTTGTGTGCAGAAATTTGCACCAAATGAGCAAAATTATGTGTATTTTTGGGAGCAGGATGGAGATGGGGGAGTGGAAAGGAATAGAGTCCTCTAATAATGATCCCTCTCTTAATTCTGAAAGCACAGTGCTTATTAGAGAGGGCTTTTTCCAAACATGAAATTGAGAATATGAAAACCTCTGAACACAATAGAAGAAAAATTTGGGAATCATTAAAGTTGCAATAGTTATGAAACTACATGAGCAAATGCAACTTTTAAATTACCAAGGAAAGTACTCTGAGCTCAGTTTGCAGATGAAAACCAACATCTGTTCTGCTGAAAGACAACAGAAGAGGGGAGGAGGGTTTAAAGACAGTTCTCAAAATGGTTGAAAATTTATTATTGAGTCTTTCCTCCTGGAAATGAGCCCTGGTACCAGCAGTGACATTGCACTGAACTGCTCTGTTTGCCTTCCATAATTAAATAACCCTGTGATAGTCCCTCTACTTGGCTAATTTTAGCCTGGTAAATAGCTGGGAAATGCCAGCTCTATTGTTACCAAGTTATTCAGCTGCAGAGGCAATGAAAAACTTCCCGGAGTGTCAGGAGCTGAGCCCCTTGTGTGCTGCAGCATCAGCAGTGAAGGCACCAGGCTGGGCTGGGAGACGGTGGCAGAAAACCTGGGTTGTCTGTCCACAGCTGCTTATGACAGTAAAGTTAGATTTCTCAAACGATTCAGAATGGTTTGGGCTAGAAGGGACCTGAAAATGAAGTTGCAACCCCTGCCACGAGCAGGGACAACATTTCTGACTTTGTTTAAAGTCCTCCCGGCAGGGTTTGGCCAGGAGTCCTTGGGGTCTGCCTGCCTGCCCCGCTTCCCTCAGGCAGGAATGCAGGCCATGGATAATCCGTAGGAACTCATTTCAGCCTCGTGTCTCACATCCGTCAGGAGGCAGAGCATCAGCCTCCTGCCTGCTCAATCAAGGCTCTGCAGCTAATTAGCTAATTACCACCATCCTTGAGCACTTCAGTGCAGCTCCAGGCGATGCTCCCTGGAGAAGGTTTTGCTGCTGGAAGGACACAGATCCTTTGCAGGGTTTCAGCACTGAGGCAGAGGCGGTGAGAGCGCCCAGAGCGAGTCAGCCTCGGGCTGGGGGGGCTGGGGGAGCGCTGGAGGCCGAGGCTCTACAGAGATGAGGGCAATCGACTGGAGGGATGCTCCATGTCCCACCACCTCTGTTCGAGCTTCCCAGCACCTTCCTTAAAGAGCAGACTCGGAGGTTACTCTCTGCAGGAAGTGAGGAATCCGTAGCAGTCCTGGAGCACTTTCAGGATCCCGCCTCGAAGGGGGACAAAGCATTTAAGCCATTTTTAATTCATGCAAAGCAACGCAGTGTTTGAGAGCCCTGGTGACACGTTTGCGCATTTCTCTGCTGGAGCCCTTTTCTGTACCTTTGGGGATTTACTTCCCTAATTTGAAGCGACAGTGCTTCAAGCATGTAGAATTAGCTGCAAAAAGTTACAAAATTGGGGCCACGGTTGGTATCTGTGTTGTCAGCCAGCGCCAGGAGCTGGAGCTCCTTACAAATCTTTCCTCCTTCAGCCTAATTAGTTCACAGGTGGTGTCTTGAAAAGCCTTTGAAGATGTTGCTGAATTCTTAACGCTGACTAAACAAGTAACTGTGACAGGTCAGAGAGAATAATTGAGGAATCTTCTTTAATTAATGATTTCACATCTTATGAGGCACTTTTATAAAAATTGGAGCCGGAGAGAGAAGGACCTTAAGTTATTTAATTTTCTCAGGAACAAAAGCGTGTGTTTAAATGAGCACTTGGGCAGGTTGGACAACTCCTTGAACCTCAGTTGCTTCCCCCTGCTCTGCCTTTCTGCATATCTAACACATTTAATATGCCAGAATACCAAATAATACCTCATTTCAAGCAGGCTCTGTTTGTTTCATGGGAAACCTGCCAGGCCCTCCAGTTTTCCTCTTCTTGTGCAGTTGCAAATCCCATTTAAATCAATCAGTGATTTTGTGTGAGGAGAATCTGCAGGGTTGGACTCTGAATTTCGGAATTTACAGTGCTCTTTCTTGGCATGGGGAGGAAAGCACCGTGTTCCTGCAGCTGGAGGACTTTGTGTGTCAGCAGGAGACTGGTGCAGAAACTCGGGAGCAGGGAAGAGCGCCGGGGCAAGAGCCAGAGCCAGCCGTGCTTCAGCAGCCAAGGCTGCTCTTCCAGGTGCTCTTCCTCCTCCCTGTCTGTGCAATTCCTTCCAGAACTAAAAAAGGGGATGAAAAGGTGATCCAGATTTCGGGTGACAGATCCTGGATCACTGCAATTTAACTTCTAAGTCCTGTTAGGAGCAGATGTGTGTTTGTTCTAGGAGCTTTGGATGCTTGGTGGCCACACTGCTGCCTCCCAAATCCCACCTGGGAGGGAAGGCAGAGTCTCCCATCTCCACCAGCTGAGATGTGCCAGTACCCAGCACTTCCAGTGCCCAGTCCCAGAACCCCAGAAGGTTCCTGTGTCCCAGAAAACAGACAGAGGGCTATCAAATCTTGCTGCGAGTAGCTTGGCATCAAACAGGTGAATATCTCAAAAATATCAATATATTGAACCTCCTGGTTGTTCAGCTGACAGCTTTATGTTCAGAGCATGTCGTGGGCGTTGCTGCTGCATTTCAGAGCCCGGGCAGGTGTGAAATTCCAGCGTGGCTCCCTGTGCCAGGCAAAGCTGGTTTCTGCACGCAGCCAGCTCCGTGCACCTGCACCGTTAATTCTGGGTTTCTGTGGGAATTACATCCTGTGGGAAATAGCTGCCTTGCAGTGCTGCAGTCACCTGCTGCCACAAGCAGGTGAACTCTGTTTGCAAACGCTCCCGTGAAGGCACATCCTCGGAGTGAATGGGTGGAATTAGGTAAACACCCCTGCCGAAGCTCAGCGAGCGTCTCAGGGTGTGCTCAGTGACATTCAGCGTGTTCAGAGCCTGCATCATCATTCCAGCAGAATGTTTGAACACACTAAATCATATTATTCACTGCTTGCTGAAGAGATGCATTATTTAATATCAAGAGGGCTGCTTTCTATCAGCTGAAAAATAGGACTAGAACTAGGTCGTTTTTAGTCCATTGATTCCCACTCTCTGAGCCGGCATGTAAAATACAAGAATGTTTCTTTCCTGATACTGTATTGCCTACAAGCCTTCTGTCAGTGGGGATTTCAATATTAATGAGTTTTCCCACGAATATGAGAAGCCCACTTAGGAGAAGAAGCTGCTCTGAGAATCCTGAATATTTTACAATATCACACATCGATCAGTTGGCTGGAATTTCACATTTTAACCACGGAGTGCTTCTGAGAGATGCCAGGAAAGCAGAGCAGGGCCAGGTGTGAAATGGCTGCTGGGGGCTGTGAGAAGCGTGGAGGATGTGGAAGGTAGAGAGATGCTCAACCTCCTCCTGCTGCTGCTGCTTTCTGCCACCTGCCAGGGGCGAGCCATGGAGGGTGCCCCCCATCCTGAGGGGTGTTCCCATCCTGAGGGGTGCTCCCCATCCTGAGGGGTGCCCCCATCCTGAGGGGTGTTCCCATCCTGAGGGGTGCTCCCCATCCTGAGGGGTGCCCCCATCCTGAGGGGTGTTCCCATCCTGAGGGGTGCTCCCCATCCTGAGGGGTGCCCCCATCCTGAGGGGTGTTCCCATCCTGAGGGGTGCTCCCCATCCTGAGGGGTGCCCCCATCCTGAGGGGTGTTCCCATCCTGAGGGGTGCTCCCCATCCTGAGGGGTGCCCCCATCCTGAGGGGTGTTCCCATCCTGAGGGGTGCTCCCCATCCTGAGGGGTGCCCCCCATCCTGAGGGGTGCTCAGCCTGCACAGAGCCCCTCAGCCCAGGGGGTGCTGGCGTTTGTCAGCATCCACGTGGGTTTCTGTTTTGGTAGATGGGGTCAGCACGTGCCAGGTGTGTGTTGTGTGGGGGAACTCCAGCATGGGAACCTTGGGAACACGGGGAGAGCTCTTCCCGGTCAGCTCCACCTTCCCACAGCTAATGGGGTTCAAAACACAGATATCCTGCGGAATGTCCTGAGCTGGAAGGGACCCCAGGATCATTGATCCAGCCTCTGGCACTGCACAAATCCCAAAATCCCACCCTGGGCATCCCTGGCAGTGGTGTCCAAACACTCCTGGAGCTCCAGCAGCCTCAGGGCTGTGCCTGTTCCCTGGGCAGTGTCCAGCACCCTCTGGGGAAGAATCTTTCCCAAAATCCAACCTAAACCTCCCCTGGCCCAGGTCCAGCTGTTCCCTTGTTCTTTAGGCAACCTATTTCTTTAGACAACCTATTTCTTTAGACAACCTATTTACACCTTCCCCGAGACTGAGATGAGTCCCAGCTCTGACTGAGAGAAGACAAGCAGGAGATTCCAGAATGTGACTCACCAGCAGGAAGAGAGCAGTCTGTGTTTTTATTTATCACAGAAGGATATGTTTTAAGTGAAGGTTTGATCAGCCAGAACTGGCTGACTACAGGAATTGTACAGGAATAAATATGCATACATCCATCTCGATGAGATGGGTGGCCATGTGCAGAGATTTAAAATGTATATAGAGCTGTGTATCCATAACTTCAGGGAGGGCCCAACTCTGTGTGGAATATGGAGGAGCCTACAGCTACAGCTGGCAGGGAAGGATCTGACAAACTTGAGTTGTTGAGGGAGGGAAGGCTTGGGGGATTAGGGGACTTGTCAGAAAAAGCCTGTTTGAAAACTCCATGAATATGTCAGTTTTAAAGAAATTCAAATAAAGGCCTGTTGAGTTTTGAGTGCAAAAAAAAATACATTGGCTTCCTTCCAGGCTCCCCATCTCATTCCAGGCAACACTTCTTCTTTTTTTGTCTTTTCCCCGTCTGAATTTCGCACCAAATGGAAATTTCAGTTCCATGCCAGCTGCATTTAGAGTATCTGTGCAACATGGACATTTTGATGGAGTTGCCAACAATATTTCCAGCCAGGATGGAAAACAACACCTCAGGATGACACAGGATCAGCCATTTCCCTACTCTGAACCTGATGTTTAAAAGCTGCATCGCTGCCATCTTTTCCTTTCGCTCCCTACAAGCCCTTGCAAGGCCCAGTCTACTGAAGAGGATTTTAAGCTGGATTTTGTCCTTCTTTAAACTTTCCAGATGAGCTCTTAACGTGTCACCAGGCAACCCATGAAAGGCTGAGTGTGGGTTTTTCCCAGGAGGCTCTCTGGGTTAAAGAGAACAGCACCAAAATTTGTAGGTCTGAACATGACAGCTGAGCCAGGCCCGTGTCCTTCCAAGAGCAGGGTCATGACAGGTTCGAGCAGCAGCTCTGAACAATTAAATAAATATTCCTTTATCACTGGCACCTGCTCGTGATTCTCAGGAAGCCCAGATTTTAACCGAGCCTCTGAATCCACAGAACAGTGTGGAGCCATCTGATTAAAATTTTAAAAGACGCTTTTCATTAGGATGGAAGTTGTGCAAAATATTTTCCCGTTTTCAGCTGCTGAGTCAGATATTTCCATAAGAAAAAGCTGTTGGGCGTGAGGCAGCGGAAGATGAACTCAGTGGGTGAGTGGCAGCCTTTGATTAAAGAGCTCCTGCCTCCCACCCCCCCAGCCCTCACCGAGCCAGGCCCTGGGGTGACATTGGGTGACACTGGGATGTTCAGCAGTGCCTGTCACTCCAAACCCCGGGCTGGAATGGTTGACCTTGGCATCTTTTGTTCTGCTCATTTCCGAGGTGTGTGGCTCAGTGCTGCATTTCCCTCTCGTCAGGAAAATGAATCCACAAGCCCCAGAGGTTTATGTCCAAGAGGAGACACAGGAGTCCTTTGACTTTATTTAAATTAAGGGAGAAGCCATGGGGCATTTCCCTGGGGTCTCTCCAATTTTTGGAGGATGCAGCCTCCTTTTTATCCCAATTTCCAGCCACATTTCCCTCTCTCTTTCCCCACAGGCTGAGGGACTTGAGAGTCTCAGAACATCTGATACCTAAGATTCCCCTCTCATGTCTAACCCTCCCTTTTAATCTTTAATTCTTATGGAATTGATGGTTTGTCCCCATTGTTTCTTCCATCTTTCAATATCCAATTCCATTTCTCAGCAAACCTACAGTTTGTTTGTAAGGCAAATTCCTTTTTCCATTCATCAATCAGTGGGATCCTTCCCATTGTTTCTTTATCCCTCAGTTTTATCTACCAGCAGCCTCACAGCTTGTTTGGAAGGACAGATCCCTCCTTCCTCTCCCTCATCTCCCACAGAGGCAGTGCTGGTCCCTGTGCACTGAGGCTGGATGGGCTCACCCCCTGCCCCTGGCTCCTCTGCCTCCCAGCTCAGCATCCCACCACATAAACCCACCCAGAATGGCTTTTCTGCCAAAGCAGCTCAGAGAATTCCAGGCTTTGGGAAGCTCAGGAGGGTGCTCACCAGAACAAACTTCCAATGGGAGAACAGAGACATCTGAATAACCCTCAGGAAAGCGTCCAAGCAAAGAGCTCTGGTTGCAGAGACACTGCAGGGATGAGCAGTGCCTGACTTGCTGTGTGCCAGGATCCCAAACCTACAGCCCTCCCACTCTGCACAGCCCCACTTAGCACTCAGGTTTCCCAGAATCACAGAATATCCCAAGCTGGAGGGGACCCTCAAGGCCCGGTCCGACCCCTAACAGAAGGAGCTGTGTTTTACAGGGCTGGAAATCCCACCCTGGTCAATGCAGATTATCACTGCCAATTCCCAATCCCAATTCCCAGATTATCACTGCCAATTCCCAATCAGGTGTTGGAGACACCTGAAGGATTTCAGTACCTCGAGGTTGTACACGCTACAAACTAGGGAAAAAGGATTGGTTTTGAGGCAGAATGTCTTTCTGCACGTGCCTCCAAGGCTGTCAGAGTCAGTTTAAAGGCATCCATCTCTGTCCCAAAAGCTGTACTAATTGATAGAGATTTTCAAAGGCATGACTCTTAACAGAACCTGCATGCCTAAAACTCCCAGTCAGCTTTGAAAAATCTCAGTTATTGGGGTTTTTTACTCTCTTCTGTGTAATAACATATGCAAAGCTGAGCTGTAATGTCTCCAAAATCCTCAGGATTAAGCTGAAAAGCGAGTGGGGAAGGCTGGGGCATGAAAAGCTTCCTGATGCAAAATCCTCCACCAGCAGGAAAAGCTGCAGAGCAGCAGGAGGCAGGAAGGGTGAGGGGCTCTGCAAAGGGACCCCCTGCAGAAATCCAGCCCAAATGGCTCTGGAAGTGGGAGATCATTCCCCCACAGGCAGCTGCAAGAGCTCAGAGTCCTCCTGATGGCAAATCAGCTCCTGCTGCAATCCCAAAAAATTCATCCTAGGGAACAGTGGTTAAAGGTTAATGGAACCACAGAATCCCAGACTGGTTTGGGTTGGGAGGGACTTAAATAAATCCCATCAGTGCCACCCCTGCCATGGCAGGGACACCTCCCACTGTCCCAGGCTGCTTCAAGCCCCAGTGTCCAGCCTGGCCTTGGACATTCCAGGGATCCAGAGCTGCTCTGGGCACCTGCCCATCCTATCAAAAGGATCCCTCAGCAGGGTCAATGATGGGAGATGGGTCCCTTCCCTGGAGCCACCCCCAGGGCCCCAGCTGCAGGGGAACAGCGTGTTCAGAGTGACAAATCTCTCTGTAAAATGTCCAGGCATTAAATCCCATCTGCCCCACACCGAGGCAGCTCTCGTGGGTGAGCTGGGAGGAGCAGCCCAGGGCACGGATGGCTCCCAGCTCCTGGACACTCCTGCATTCCTGGAGTGTGGAGAGCCCTGCGCCGGCTGCAGCAGAGCCTGGCTCACGGAAGATCTCAATCAAGTTGAAAAGTAGCAACAATTTTACTGGGGCAGTGTTTGAACACTCTGGAGTTCCATGAATAGTTAATGTCACGTCAAGGGCTGGAGACAAACGCTCCTGGATGTGAAGAGCAAATAGCTCAGGCTGTGATGAGTTATGTGTGTTCCTTGCATACACAGCCCCGTGGAAATTGCAATCATCCCTCATGAACGGGCTCAGCGCTTTTGCTGCAGGGAGGGAAGGGTGGCCACGGCCTCGGCTGCCTGGTGTGGGAAGGGAGAGCTGCCAGGGGCTCCTGCTTTGTGCTGCTGAGCACTGGAAGGGCTCTCATTCTGCAGAGATGGGTGCTGGGGGCATTTCGGGTGCCAGCCAGCCTGGGTCCCCTCTGTGGAGGTGCCTTTCCCTGTGCCCTCTGATTTAGGCTGTACAAAGGGCGGTGTGGGGGCACGGGGCAGAACTGGGACAGGACACAGCTCCAGAGTCACCCAATCCCAAACCCACCGGGGCTGGAGCAGCCTCCCCGGATCACTGAGTCCAGTCCCTGCCCCATCCCCACCCAGTGCCCAGCCCAGAGCACTCAGTGCCACCTCCAGGGATGGGCACCCCAAACCTCCCTGGGCAGTGCCAATGGGAGTGCCAGTGCCAACCCTGACCACCCTTTCCATGGGGAAATTCCTGCTGCTGGCCACTCTGAGCCTGCCCTGGCGCAGCCCGCGCCCATTGGGATTCAAGGTGCCACTGGAACTTCTGGAATTAGCAAACAGTTGGACTTGGTTGTTTATTTCATCCACCACCTTCTTCTAATTGAAACACTGTTGATGATTAATTCCTTGGCTATTGGCACAGTTTGGGAATAAATATCCATGGTTTATGGAGTTTTTAATATTCCTCTAAAAAGAGAGGAATACATGCCCCATGTGGAAATATGACCTAGGGGAACCCACCAGAAATGCTCAAGGAAATCAACAGAAATCTGAATAAACCCCACATCATAGAAATCATCTGCCAACCACCTCAGTGGAAGATTTGCTGAAAGGCTACAGCACTGCCAGCCAAAAGCTTGTACACCAAAAAAAAGGAGAGAAATCATGTTCCAACCTGCTTAACTCCACATCCTTTGTCAAGAACACAAGAATGATGTGGAAACCGTGCAGAAACTGGAAAGTTCAGTGTAAAAAATTATCATTCACGCTGCTGTATGACATTGCCTCAACACAGCAGAACCAACAAAATCTTCCTGATATATGAGAACTATCAAAGGTTGCCACTGAACATGGAGATTTAATGTGCTGCTTAATTCAAGAGCTTATTTACAATGTCACACGTCACTTGGAGAAAAATGGCTCTGACAACCAATCATTTAAAATATAGGAAGAATGTTTAACAAAAGGTCAGAAGTACAAATATTTTACATATTAACTACTAATAAATTCATTTCCTCTCAAAGTTAGGAGGATCAGCAAATGTCTCCAAAGCCATTTGCAATATTTCAGCAAAAGACCCAACCTCTAATTACCAATGTAAGTTGTAAATAATTGTCAAGCATGCAGATGAGCCAAAAATTCTCTCAAATTAAAGTAATTAGCTCCCAAGTCAAATTTTTCTGTCACATTAAAATGCTTTTTCTTGTCTCCAGCGTGACACTTACAAATGAGAGGCACATTGTCAGGGAAGCAGTTATTGTAGGCTGCCAGAATGATCTGTACCAGGAGCTGAGACAGGAACCTGAGCTTCAGCGTTTTCCCTCCATGGTTGTGCTGCTCATCCCTGTGTGAGTGGGGAGTTTATCCAGCAGGGAGCCTGGCAGGTGGCCCCAAAGCTCCCCCACCACCTGGTGTGGGAATATCCCTCATGGAGAGCCTCAGAGCCAGGCTCTTCCTGGTTCTCCTTCCCTGCAGAGCCTTTCCAGATCTCCTGGTCTGGGACACAGATGGGAACTGTGCCACCCCCTGCGACACAGGGATGGGGAGTGGGAGTGGGAGTGAGCAACTTCCTTCTCCCAGTGCTTTCTGTGGCACTTCCATGGTTTATTCTCAATGTCCTCTTATCCAGAGCTGTGTTTGCCACGTCCAGTGGAAGATCCTGAGCCATTCTCCTATTTAATTTTGGATTCCCAGGCAGGACCCAGCCTGAGGCTTGGTTTCTATTTAACTTCAGGCTAAACAAGGTTGGGTTTGGTGGTTGCTGCAGATGAACCCAAACCCAGGGCAGAGGTGGGCGAGGACGGGGTCCCAGCCTTGCACATGTCCCATCCCAGGCTGGTTGTGTGGCTGCACAGTGCCCTGAAATAACAGGATTTACCTGCTCCTTCCCACTGGTCCCTGCCAGTGGCTGCTCCCCTCTGCCCCAACTGTTGTTGCTACTCCACTTCTTCCAGACAACAGGGTTTGGGCTCAGAGATCCAGGCTGGGTTTGGGGTTTCCTTTGCCCTGACTGTGCCAAGAGCAGTTAATCTGGGGGATTCTTACATGGGGAGGGACAGGCTGAGCCTTGCTCAGACATCTCATCCATTCAGGCTGGTGACCAGGAAAGGTTCTTCCCCCGGAGGGTGCTGGGCACTGCCCAGGCTCCCCAGGGAACAGGCATGGCCCCGAGGCTGCCAGAGCTGCAGGAGGGGTTGGACAGTGCTAGAAGACCCAGGGGACTTGATTTGGGACCGTGGGTGAGGGAGCTGCTCCTGCTGCCCAGAGCCATCGATTCCCTGCTCCCTTGGCTGATTCCTGCCATCCCCTTTGCTGGTTCAAGGTGGGGATGAGGTGGTGACCCTGTCAAGCATGGGTTCATCCCAGGATGGGGCTTGTATCTCCTCTGTCTGCTCCAAGTCAGCTCATTCCTCAAGGCTGTCCCCATCCATCGCTCGGCAGCTCCTCAGAGATGTTTCATTTTTCCAACTCAACTCTGCTCCTCAGCCACACAAAGAAATGGGACATGACTCGAGTATAAAGGATGATATATAAAGCCAAATTTCATTCTGTTCCCTCACAGTAATTTTCCTCATAAATACTTCTCGGGATTGTGAAATATTCCTTGCAGCAGAATCCGAGTCCATCAGGGCTGTGCTATTTCATCCTGTTCAACTCGGAGCTCTCCGTGCTCCGCGCCCGCTTCATTCACCCCATCAAGGCATCAGAGGGATTCTTCTCCCGTGCAGTGTTTCAGGGAAGGTGTTTCTGTTTGATTCCACCAGGTTTATCTCTGTCTGGATGAAATTCCTTGTGAGATACACCTGAGCAGTGTGTGAAGGCTGAAAATGGGGGTGTTTCTGGAGCTGCCACTGAAGCTTGTGGCAGCACCACTGCTCTGCTTCTGGGACACCCAGGGGCATCCACAGGATCCTGGAATGGGTTGGGTTGGGAGGGGCTGCAGAGATCTCCCAGTGCCACCCCTGCCATGGCAGGGACCCCNCAGAGCCTTCTCCTCTCCAGGTGAGCACCCCCAGTTCTCCTGGAGCCCCTTCAGACCCTGCCAGGGGCTCTGAGCTCTCCCAAAGCCTTCTCTCCTCGGAGACTGAGCAGGAACCCCAGTGAGATCCCACAAAGGGACCAGGAACTGCCAGGATTTTTAGGTACCACTGAGTGAGGAACCACTCAGTGCTCCTGAGCAGCTGCTGACTTGGGAAATGCTTTGTTCCAGAGGGTTCTTTGAGACCCTTACCCCCCTTTCACCCCCGTTTCACCCCCCTTTCACCCCTGCCCGCTGAGCCAGGGTGTCACTGAACAGCTCTGGGGCTGGCAGCCCCACCACCCTGGCGAGCAAAAATGATCTGACTTTAAAATCCCCGTGGCTGGGTGTATTTTTAGCAGTGTGGGATGAGTCTGTGGCTGTTGACAGTATTTAGCATGAGTTAATGGTCGGGGAACGGCAAAGGTGACTCTGGCTGCTGTGGAGGGCAGGCAGGGAGCGTGTGTCTCCTTCTGCCTGCTTGGGCCAGGGGTCCCACAGCCAGGGAGCCCCAGGCCCCAGGCAAAGATCCCCACAATTCAGAATTACAGCTGGTGGCCATGGTTACCATGTGGTCATTGCCTGACTCTTTTATTCAACCTGTAAATATCATATTTTGTATTTTATCTCAGTCAAATTCAGCATCAAGATCAGTTTTGAATTAGACACAGGGCACATCCCAACTGGGGTCTTCATGACTGGAACAAGAAATGCTTCTGTCTCATTTTCTGTGCATGCACGAACACAGACTGGGATAATATTTCACTTTAAGACATTGCTGGTGGCACGTCTCAAGTGTTTAAAATACTAAGCTTTCAGATTTCAGCACAACAAACAGCTGATTTTTTTCTTCTGCAGTTCTAGCAATCATATTTTAGTCCCTGTTTTCCCATTCTAAGACTCATAAAATGCTTTTTTATTCATTTAAATTTGAAATAAGGACAAATCAGCATTTCATTTTCTAGTTCCTGCCCTGCCAGCAGCCCTGTGTGAATGCTGATGGACAGGGCCTGATAACACCCCTCTCTTATCAACCCCATCACTCTTCTGGGGCTCATCTCCTGAATCTTTCTGCCAACACTCCCATCCCAGAGGATGATAAAGCCCCTCTGTTAAGCACCTGGCACTTCCCAGCTTTATCCTCCGCAGCTCTGGCTTATCCACGGCAGCGTCAGCCCTTGGACAGCTCCTGCATTATCCCGTGCCCTTCCTCAAGGATTTTCAGAGAGATTTGTCTTAGCAGTGCTGAGCTCCTCTTGACAGATAAAACACCAGAGCACGGTTCTGCCCCAGACTGCAGCCCCGTGACCCAGGGCTGGCTGCAGGGGCAGGGGCTGAGCCAGATCCCGGTGCCCTGGGCTGGAATTTCTCCTGCAGGAGATGCTGTGAGGGGGCAGCCTCATGGCACACCCCTGCCAGAGTCCTTGTCCTGCAGCCTCAGCCCTGCCCGGCCAGCTGGGCCAGGGCTGGGCAGCCCTTTCCAGGAAGGAATTTTCCCTAAAATCCCACCTGAGCTTCCCCTGGCCCAGCCTGGGGCCATTCCCTCTCCTCCTGTTCCCTGGGAGCAGATCCCAAATCCCCCCAGGCTGTCCCTCCTGGCAGGAGCTGTGCAGAGCCAGAAATTTCCCCTGAGCCTCCTTTGCTCCAGCCTGAGCCCCTTCCCAGCTCCCTCAGGGATTCTCCAGCCCCTTCCCAGCTCCCTCAGGGATGCTCCAGCCCCTTCCCGGCTCCCTCAGGGATTCTCCCGCCCTTTTCTGTCTCCCTCAGGGATTCTCCATTCTCTTCCCAGCTCCAAGAATTCTGCAGCCCCTTCCCAGCTCCGTTCTCTTCCCTGGACACACTCCAACCCCTCCTTGTCCTTCTTGTCCTGAGCGGCTCAGAACTGACCCCAGAACTGATCCCAGGACTGACCCCAGAACTGATCCCAGAACTGATCCCAGGACTGATCCCAGGGCTGACCCCAGAACTGATCCCAGAACTGACCCCAGAACTGAACCCAGAACTGACCCCAGGGCTGAAGATGCCCCAGGCAGGGCCAGCCCAGGAGGGATTTTTTAAATCCAGGGACAGAAGAGTCGCGGGCTGGAGAGAACCTTCCT
>VYXF01002936.1:251562-271092 GCA_013397295.1 Polioptila caerulea | reverse complement strand
CAGAACTGACCCCAGAACTGATCCCAGAACTGACCCCAGGGCTGACCCCAGAACTGATCCCAGAACTGACCCCAGGGCTGAAGGTGCCCCAGGCAGGGCCAGCACAGGAGGGATTTTTTTAATCCAGGGACAGAAGAGTCTCGGGCTGGAGAGAACCTTCCTAAATGCCCACATCGAAACCATTCCCACATTCCTGAAACTCCCAGCATTTTCCGGGCGTTAGCTATCACGGTGGCCAGGGCTCTGTTCAATCACGGCCCCACCATGGCACCCCCTCAGCCAGGCCTCCTCCCTCAGGCGCATCCCTTCACCCTCACTCCCGCATTTCCCTCTCGCACCCAGCCCCGAGGATGATTGCATTTGCATAAGACTAAACAAATCCCCTCCTGCTGATTGATTTTGATTTTCAGACGGGGCTCTCGGGTTTTGTTCTCCCAAGGTCAGGCCCTGCTGGCTCTCCCCTGCCTCTCCCCTCGGGCCGGGCGCTGCCCGCGGGGCTCTCCGGAGCTCTCCGGCCGCTCCCTGCCCATCACAGCATCTCCCGAACAGTCTTTTAGACACTGCCGACCTTCTCCTCCACGGCCATAAATCCTCCACCAGCTTCAAGTGTGACAAAATGTAGAGATGTTATCCCTAGGCCTCGCCCGAGCCTTCTGAGGCCCATTATCTCCCCCATCTTTTCTTCTAAAAGAACCTTATTTGACAGCTTAGCCTTTTTCTTCCTTTTTTTTTTCCCTGCCTTACTGCTTTGACCTTGGGTTAGTTTATTCCTTCCTTCTCTGTATATTTTAAACGTTGCACCAAAAATTCCAATTTATTAAGGCTTTCCTTTAGTAAACGATTAACCTGAATACAGTTAAATGAAACGCTTATTAACATCTCCCTGCATAATCCATTTAACAGAATTAGTCTTGCTTATTCAGACAACCTAAAGGGGTCTGTGCTTTTGTCTACACAGCATCAGCATTAAAGCTTATAATTATTTCTGGTTAATGCAGCCCTTGGTGCTAGGAAATGCTGGTTTGTGTGTTCCAGCATAGCACTTCTCCTAATCTCTTGTATTAATTAGAGATACTGATATAATATTACTTTGTTCCTTTCTATTCAACACCAGGAGAGACGTCTGAATATAATCCTATCTGTGCTAAGGGTGTCTTAAATATTTCCACAAGTGCTGGCTGGTGTAAAACATTAGGATTAGGTACAATAATCCCTAGATTGGAAGAAAAGAGAGCTTGCAAAGGCACGTGGGCAGCTGAGATGTGCCTGGCACTGGGGTGGTGCCACGGCCTCGAAGGGATTTCTCCTTCCCCTGAGGATATTTAGGGTCCCCTCCAAGCTCAGTTTCCAACCCCAGTCACCCTGAGAGTCTGCAGGCCCTCGTGGTCCCTTCCCAGCCCCTGGTGATGCTCTGTGTGTGTCCCTCCCTCGCCCAGGGGGATGCAGCCACTCCGGCTCTGAGGAAAATCTGATTTTCCCAGAAGCGTGAAAGTAAATTATTACCCCTCAGTGGCTGCAGCTGACATTTTAAACTCTCTGCGTCTTCTAAATCCTGGGTCATTTGCTATTTCAGACATCAGGCTGCTCATGGAGCTCCTTTTAATCTTTTCCTAGATGGAAATTCACTTTCTTTTCAGGCATTTCAAGGGGTCACTCCCAGGGCTCTGAAGTGAATTTGCAGCACCAGATCATAAAATCCCCACCTTGGTCACATCCCCAAGGTCCACATCCACAGGGCTTTGAAATCCCCCCAGGGATGGGGACTCCAAACCTCCCAGGCCGCTGTGGCAGGGCTGGGCAGCCCTTTCCATGGAGAAATTCCTGATTTCCTCCTGCCCCGAGCCTCCCCTGACACAGCTCTGCTTCCCCTCTGCAGGCACCCAAAGCCTCTGTACAATCAGCTCTGTGTAATGCTGGGGATGGGGGTTATGGAAATGCCCAGGATGGCTGCAGGTGTAATCACAGACTCAAATAATTCCAGCTTTTATTTAAAGCCTCATCACACATTCCTCCACCATTAGCTCCCTGCATAAATATTAAGACTGAGAGCTCCTGTGTGTGTGTGTGTGTGTGTGTGTGTAACAATGGCATAGTAATATTTCAGTGGGGGAAAAAAAGGCAGCTGGTTTATGCTGCTCTCAAACATCTGAACCTTTTCATTTTTCCCTCAACTGAGGGCTTAGTCTGACACAGAGAACCATCCAAAAGTGCTTTGAAAATTACCAGGTCCAAGAACAAAGTGACCTTGCATGGCCTTGCACAGCAAATGCTCAGGAAAGCAAGGACTGCTCAGTCCTTACCGAAATAATTACTCAGTGCAGATCAAGGACTGAGCAGACCATGCTAAGAGTCTTTAAATTTTAAAGGTGTGTTTATTTTTAGAGTTTGTATATCAGCACAAATCTAGGGAATTGTATTAATATCCAGCAACAGCGTTTTGCTTGGCCAGCAAAGAATTCAGGGAGCCACAGGAAAAGTTAATCAAAATTCTGAGGGTGGAAAGAAAAAGTCTGCAGGAGATTATTAATTTTTGAGAATTTTTGGGAGTCTAGCCCAATATTTTAAGCAGTGTGTCATCCAGTAGGCCTCATGTGACATCATAATTGATAATTAAGCTTCTCCAGGTCTGCTTCTCCTTCAGGTTTCTTTCCCATCCAATTCTCCTGCTTAGGCAGCTTTGGGAACTGTAACTCTTTTCTATTATCTCCCCAAGTCAGTGCATTTTCCCCCCATTAACTCCCCTCTTGCCTTTGTACAGAAACAATCCAGGTATGATTTAATAAGCCTTGGAAAGACAGAGCTGGTTCATATGCAGGAAATCAGATTTACATAATTTTCCGCTCGCTTTTATAGCCACTGTAGTTCAAATTATCTTTGAGTTGGGGAAACTCTTTTCATACCATAAAATGAAAGAGCACCTGTGTTATGCTTCAGCTTCTCGCCCGGCCCTTGTAATAAATTAAAGGTTGATTTGTCATCCTGACTTAGCACAGAAAGTCCCTTTTTAATGAGAGGAGGGGGAGAGCCCTGGCCTGCAGTTAGTCACAGTCATCAGCCACTAAACTAAGCTTCAAAACCAAGTTTAATCTTGTTTTGTTTTGGGTTTACGACCTGAACCTTTCTGCATGGGGGGAAAGCAGAGGATTTCAGGCTGTGTCACATTCTCTGCGCCAAATAAAAGGTCTCCCACTAAAAATGGGGCTCCAGGGTTCTGTACAGAACCTTTTCGTGTTCCAGGATTTGGGCTGAGCAAGGTCTGGGGCTGGGGAGGCTGCATCCTGTGGGGGCAAACAGGATTTGGTGCAGGGTGAGGGAACAGCTCCCTGGGCTCCCTCCTGCCTGTGGCTTTCCAAGAGCAAACCCATGGGTTTGACAGAATCTTGGGGTGTTTTGGGTTGGAAAGGACCTTAAATCCCACCCATCCCAGCCCTGCCATGGCAGGGACCCCTCCCACTGTCCCAGCCCCAATGTCCAGCCTGGCCTGGGACACTCCAGGGATCCAGGGGCAGNATGGGTTTGACAGAATCTTGGAATGTTTTGGGTTGGAAAGGACCTTAAATCCCACCCATCCCACCCCTGCCATGGCAGGGACCCCTCCCACTGTCCCAGCCCCAATGTCCAACCTGGCCTGGGGCATTCCAGGGATCCAGGGGCAGCCACAGCTGCTCTGGGCACCCTGTGCCAGGGCCTGCCCACCTTGCCAGGGGACAATCCCTTCTCCATATCCCATCTAAATCAACATTTATCCTACTCAAGGCCGTTCCCCTTGTCCCGCTAAGGACAAGATTTCTGCCAGGTCCATCCCCTGGGACATTCCTGCCCCAGCCAAGTCCCAGGGACGAGCTCCTCCCTTGCTCCTCAACACTGATTTCCCGTATTTCCCCTCTTTGCACTCTTTGTGTACTTACCCAGGAATTTGAGAAAGGCTTTGTGGTAAACAAATAAATACAATTTCTTCAAAATAGGTATTAGTGTCTTTAGCTGAGCACAATTGCCAAACTCTGGCTTCTGGATTTGGGCAGAAAATGAGCTATTTTCCACGAGAACTGAATCCAGTCCCCTTTCATTGACTGCACTGCAGATCTTAATGCTCAGCAACTTAAAAATGGATCAATTATTCAGCTGGTTAAAAATGAAGCACTCCCATTTCTAAGTGCCTGCCTTAAAACCAATTTCTCCCCTTGGAGCAAGCGGGGCTCTTCCCTGGGTGGGGTGGCAGCAGGGCCGGGCTGTGCTCACAGCGTTCCCTCTGCTTTCCAGAGGAATTCTTCTGCTGCCCTGACAGGCAGCTGAGAATAATTCAGGGAAAATAAGAATGTGGGGAGTGGGGATTGTCAGTGACGCCCTGTCCTTGTCTTGCAGCTCCCAGCACAGCCCAGTACGGGATCACCGGGCACGCCGAGGTGCTGTTCTCCTGCTGGTCCCTGGTGTTGACGCTGTCCTCCCTCAGCAGCATATTCTACCTGAAGAACATCCTTCTGCACTAAATGTAAAGACCCATAAAAGGCTTTTAAGGATTCTCTGAAAGTGCTGATGACTGGATCCAATCTGGTAGAGTTTGTTAAAAGCAGCGTGGGATATAATCAGTGCTTACATGGGGATGATCGCCTTCTGTAGAATTGCTCATTATGTAAATACTTTAATTCGACTCCTTTTTTTTGATTAGCTGCATTACCTTGTGGAGCAGTACACATTGTCCTTTTTTAAGACGTGAGAACTCTGAAATTACTTTTAGAGGATATTAATTGTGATTTCATGTTTGTAATCGACAAGTTTTCAGAAGCATTCAGTCATGGTCTGCTGAGTCGCAGACTGTAGTTTACAAAAAAAAAAGGATATTGCAGTAAAAATGTGCTTCTTTAAGGCTGCAATACAAACATTCAGTTCCCTTCTCAACTAGCATTCTATCCAAACTTACACAAAAACATTTGTTCTTTTTTGAGTAAAAAAAAAAAAAATCAAATAATATTGCCTTCAAAATATTTCTTCAAAATATTACACATATCTAGATTTTCTTCTAGCATGATATTCAGGTTTCAAGAATGAGCCTTGTACTATAACTGCATTGCGCAGTACTGCTTTTGTTCTCTTCCCTCTTTCCTGCCAATTCAGCATGGTTGTGCCTTCATGAAACACGACTTTCCTCTTCCTCTCCAACCAATCTGGAATGTGTTTTGGGAAATGCTGGAGCATCCTTTTGAGCATAAGAAATCTCTCGGTGAGGACAGAGGTGCTACGGGCTCCGAGGAAAGGCTCCTCTGCCCCTGCAGGGAGCTGCTCCAGGGGCAGGGTTTGGCTCAAGGGTAGCACCAACTCCTGTTTGTTCCTCCCTCCTCCACCCTGACCAGTAGGTGACCTCATAAAAACATTTCCCATTAGAAAGCAGAACTCAGATTTTTCTGTGGCATCTTTTGAATGTCGGAATGTTCCCCTAAAGCCAAATTCCCACCTGGCTGGAAAGGCCAGGATCGTCCCTTTTGTATTACTGGCAAAGCTGACGTGAATTGGTATTTTTCTTGCACTCAATTTTGTACTGGTTTGGCTGATTTAGCAATGATAAAGGATGCTTTGAACCGTGAGACACCTGCAAATCCCTGGAGTATCAAGGAGAGTTTTCTGTCTCTACATATCCCTGTGGCAGCGAGGGTGCTGTCCTCGGGAGAGCCACCTGGCCAGGTCGGGCCTGGGGGGAGCTGCTGCCCTGGGCCGTCCCCGTGCTGCAGCCCTGGAGGGGACACTGCTGTCACACACGGAGGGCCAAGCTCAGAAATCCTGTGTGATGATGGCACTTTACCCTTTACCACCTGGCTGGTGTTGGTGTGAGGTGTTGCTCACAGTTTTGAGAACTGCCACCCTGTGTGACTCCCTGGGGTGGCTGTGGCCAGCAGCCCTCGGCACCAGATCCCCTGGTGGCCCAAGAGCTCCTGGCTTGCACACAGCAACTGCCAACAGCAGGAACAGCAAAAAGGTTATCACAGAATCCCAGGCAAGGTTGGGTTGGGAGGGACCTCAAAGCTCATCCCATCCGACCCTGCCAGGGACAGGACAGGGACAGGGACACTTCCACTATCCCAGGCTGCTGCAAGCCCCGTCCAGCCTGGCCTTGGGTGGGACAGCACCACTTTCACTGTGATCATTGCCATGTTTGAGCTCCAGTAGGTGACACAGATTTCCCAGTTCCCCATTTTCTCTCCTCACGGCAGGTTTTGGCAGCGAGCAGCACCAGCTGAGCACTGGGAATACTCAGCAGTCCCAAGATCCCATTTTTTTCAGCAAGGAGGACTCTGAGTTCTCTGGGCTCAGCCTGAACTGTGCCAGGCCAATGTGCAGCCAGAACGTGCAGTGCCTCTGCTGTCCCTGCTGAGAAGGGGCACAGACATTGATGTTCACTCCAAAAGATGGCAATAAAACGTCCTGGGTCACTTTGCATGTGTTCAGTGACAGACTGTATTATTTCTCTTATTATTTACAGCCGTGTGCCAAGCAGTTGCTGTTTTCAGAAATGTGGCGTTTTTTAAAACCTGGAATAACATGAACAAACCCATTCTGCAAGGAAAGGGTACAAACTCAACTCAAATGAGTTTATCAGTCCTGATATCCTGATCTCTCTTGTATTGCAGCTTTAAAGTGCTCTATTTTAGAATCCATTCACTAGAAGCAGTGGTGCTGCAGGAAGTCTTGTGTCAGTGCAGTTTTTTGAAGGAAAAAATAAGGATATGGATAACCCAACCCATATGTGTAAAATTGGGAGAGGGTTCTATACTGTGGCTGGATCAAATGCTGCATTCCAATGATACATTGCATTCCAGTGATTCCTGAAATTTGGAACCTGACCTTTCCAGCAACAGAATAGAATGAACAGCAGCTTTATTAAATACAGAAAAAAAAGAATATACGACAGTGAAGTGTTGAATGTTTGCATTCGCACCAGGGAGAGCCACTGGGTGACACGGACGAGATATCCTGTCCCACGTTTGACTGTCACTGGGGGGGGACATCCTTCTTGTCAATCCCAAAAAGAAAAACCCAAACCCACACCAACAGCAGAACTGGGAGCAGAACTGGGGGTGTTTCTGTGAGGCAGGAGCGTGCTGGGGGTGAGAGGGGCAGGGGGCAGCCAGAGGCTCTGGGCTCTGCAGCCCGGGTTTGGGGGTTTGGGGGTTTGGGGGTTTGGGCAGGACTGCAGCTGCAGCAGAGCGGGTCAGATGGTTCTGGGTGAGCTGGGGGGGACAGGCTGCGACCTGTGCTCCCCAAAGAGGGGCAGAGTGACCACAGCCACTCCCGGGGACTGCAGGGTGGGAGAGCGTGTGGGGTCGGAAGGGACACCCTGGTCCCAGCCCTGTTGTTTGTGGGGTGCACTCTGGGGTTGTTCTGTGCTTCCTCGGAGTTCTGACCCACCCTGCTCGTGTGTGACTCCATTGATTCCCACCTTCCCAAGAGGAAAGGAAAAGGTGGAGCTGAGTGTTTCCATCAGGGTTGGAGCCCCCCAGGCGGGGATGGCCTCCTTGGGCAGGGCTGTGTCCCCACCCGGAGCGATGGCACTGCTGTCACACGGCTGCTGGCCCTGGAGCTGTGCTGACACTCAGCTTGGGCATGTCTCACAGCTCGGGAACAAATGCAGTTTCTCAAGGGTTGGGAGCTTGGCAGGATCCTTCAGAGCCAGACAGCTTTTTTTAAACTTTTCAATAGGTTTTTTTTAGAGTCGATGCTGTTTTTAAGATCCAGGAGTGTTAAGCCCATCCCAGTGACAGCTGCTTTTTTTGCACATTTTCTGAGCAAATGTGTTTGAAATAGACAATGGCAAATGTTCTGCTACCAAAACCTCCATGGAGTCCACAGAACTGTGTTATGAAGAATGTGTATACCAAAATATGTATTTACATGGATAAATATGCCTTAAAGACTAAATATGCATTTACTTCCAAGGCTGGATCTGCCTCGTGCCCAGTCTGGAGGTAAATAATCCATATTTCACAGCTGCCATGGAGGGGGTTGTTTCTTTGGAGGAAAAAAAAAAAAAAAAAAAAAAAAAAGGAGGGGGGGGGGGGAAAGCATTTCTTTTAAAAGAATCTTCACTAATTTTGAAATCCTTGCATGAACTGCCATGTGTGAGGAGGAGCAGGGAGAGGATGAAGTTGAGCCTGGCACTCCAGCACTGGCAGTGTGGGGTTTGCTGTGGGGCTGGCAATGCTGTGGTGCCACCAAAACCTGCAACATCCTCTTCCACGTCCCCCACACACCCCAATCCCTCGGAGCTGGGGCAGGGTGAGGGCTCTGAGCATTTCCCAACCCCACGGGGCTGTGGGAATGGGGCCACCCACCCACCCCCTCCTGCCATGCTGTAGCTGGTGACACAGGATCCTGTGAAATGAGATGTTGACCAAAAAAAAGGGAATTTAAAAAACGAGAATGAAAAATCCTCCATTCGACTTTAGTATTGAGAGCAGAGGAATCAGAGCTGGCAGGGAAGGGAGGAGCTGGCTCTGAATTTGGCCAGGAGCATCCAGGGGATGTGGCAGGGCAGGGACATTGGCTGTGCTGTGGTGGGCTTGGGTTGGGTCCTTGTTTGTGTTCCTTCAGTGAGCTCTGAGGGCAGAGCAGGGATTTATTCTGCAGTCAGGAAAGTCCATAATCCACCTGGAAACAGCCAGGGCAAGGCAGTGGCACAGAGGTCTCAGGCTGATTGGGAAGGGATTCTCAGCAAATCCTGCTCTCGGAGTTCTGTGTGAGCAAGGGCTTTACTGGGGCACCTTCAGCACTGTTTGTTCTGGCTCCTGATGCCTAATTCATGAACAGCTCCAAGGTTCCTTTTTATTAGAAAATTCTCATGTTAAAAAATGCGGAGATCAGCAGATTTGCCACCTCTCATAAGCTCATCTCTCAGTCATTCATATTTTAGGGCACGTGAAGCGTTCCTGTTGGTGGGCAGGATGAAAATCCACATTGTGGGATGAGTCCCCACCTGCCCTGGCTGCTCTGCCCTGGGCTGAGATCAGCTGGGAGAGGCCATGGGGTCTCTCCTTTGGGGGTTCAGGGGGTGCAGGTCAGTCCCAAGTGCTGGCTCCATCACTGCCCACTGCCAGAGCTATCCCCGAGCGTTTGCTGGGATTGATTCCACAGCCATCCCGCAGCAGGGAAGAGTGTCAGGCACCTTGGCTCCCTCCCTGCAGGAACCCGGGCAGAGCAGGGCCTGGCTTCTCCCTCAGTGAGCTCTGAACCCTGCCAGGAGCAGCAGTGAAAACCAGCCCAGCTCCAAGTGACCCCACATCCCCAGCCAGTGTCCCAGCCCCAGCACAGGGACAGCAGGGCCAGCCCGGCCCAGGGCAGCAGAAATGGCCCTGCTGCAGCAGGGAGGGACAGCAGAGCCAGCCCAGGGCAGGGCAGCAGAAATGGCCCTGCTGCAGCAGGGAGGGACAGCAGAGCCAGCCCAGGGCAGCAGAAATGGCCCTGCTGCAGCAGGGAGGGACAGCAGAGCCAGCCCAGGGCAGCAGAAATGGCCCTGCTGCAGCAGGGAGGGACAGCTGAGCCCTGCTCCAGCCGCAGCAGCTCCCCTGAGCAGCCAAGTACCAGAACACTCACTACCCCATCCCTCCTTCCCCAGCTGCCGGCTCACAAACTGCCCGCGATGATGATCTTTATTCCACTCGGTGTCCAGAGGGGGAAATCTGTTCTCTCAGGATTTCTCAGCCCGAACACAAGGCAGCTGGCATGTGCCACCCTGGGATGTCTGTGCAATGCCATCAGCTCGTCCCCTCCCCAGCCCCATTAGAGTCAGGGGCACACTGGTCCCATTTATCCCCAC
Organism: Polioptila caerulea; assembly: GCA_013397295.1. Lineage (NCBI taxonomy): Eukaryota > Metazoa > Chordata > Aves > Passeriformes > Certhiidae > Polioptila > Polioptila caerulea. The sequence continues at coordinate 261,290 of VYXF01002936.1, read as the reverse complement.
GACAGCCACTTAAACGTGAGCCCCAAGTGAGAATAACCTCGTTTTGCAGTGGGTGGCTGAGGCTGGGATGGCAGGGCCAGGCTTCCCTCCCTCTGTTTCATAGCTCTTTTAGATGAAACAGCCTTTCCTCTCCAGAGGGTGTGAAATTCTGGCTTGGAGGGGCAGCCTTTGAGAGGGGCTCAGCATCTGTGATGTGTCCCTTCAGGTGGGGCTGGGCAGGCGCTGCTCCATTCCACTAATGATGAGCCTGGTCCTTGCAGGAATTTGGGCTCTGCAGGAGGCAGCACGGTTCATTAGGCTGGGAAAGCTTTCAAACCTTGAAGGAACTGCTTTTCCTCTCCCGTTTGAGTGAACTGCTAAAAGCGCTGAGCTGTTCTTACACAGGATTTCAAATTCACTGCTTTTTCATTATCCTTGACCTTTTTACTTTTTTTTTACCAGAAGGGGGAAAAAATTAACTTTGGAGTAAATTACTGCAAATCCCTCCCCAAAAACATTTTAAAACAGAGCCTGGGAGGCTGGGACAGAGGAGCAACAGCCCTTGCTTGCCACTGTTTTCTGTATAAAGAGGATTTAACGTCTATTTGCCAAAAATGATGGATCCTAAATTCCTGTGACTCGTTTAGAAATGACTTTTAGCAGGACAGGTGCACGTATCCTCCCCAGTACTTTATGTTATGAGCAGCAGAAAGACAAAGTGTGTGATGGGACAGGACACCTGCCTGTGTGCAGCCTTGGACTCTGGGCCTTGGCCCCATCTCTTGGGCCCTGTGTTTTTATCTCTGTCTCTTTGTTCCCATCTCTTGGTCACCGTCTCTTGGTCCTCTTCTTCCAGTCCCCATCTCTTGGTCAATGTCTCTTTTTCCCCTTCCCTTGGTGTCCATCTCTTGGTCCTCTCCTCTCCATTCCCATCTCTTGGTCCCCGTCTGTCCCCAGCCGCAGGGAAGGGGAGGGCAGGGAGCAGGAGCAGGAGCAGGGGGCGGCTGCAGCCCAGGCTGAGCTCCCACCCCATTCCCTGGACCCTAAAAAGGCATCGGGCAAAGACAGCGGCAGAGTCACTGCTGGTGCACGGAGGGCTGAGCTCTCACCTTCTCCTCTGGCTGCCATTTGATCCTGAACAAACCCAGGAGCTCTGTGATGTTCTTTTGGGCCAGCCCAAGGTCCCTGCCCCGGCTGGACACGTCCTGCTGCCCTCGGGAGCGGGTTTGGGGCGGCTGGTGTCACACGGGGCCATGCCAGGCTGTCCCCTTCCATCCTGGGAGCCCCAGCGAGTGTCTGGCTCTCTGTTTCGATGCCTTAAGCCCCGTGTGAGGAGGCCACGCTGTGAGAGGGTGCATTTCAGGAATTAATTTCCCGGAGTTAATGGGCCTTGGCGCTCCTCTCCCGGCACGGCCGCTCCTCGGGAAGCGCGGCGGCGGCGCCGCGTCGAGAGGCTCTGAGGAGCGCTCCTGGCGTGGCATTTCTCTCCACAAGATTGCGGATCAGACACTTAATTCCTGGGGAAAAAAGCAGCTGAGGGCTTTGACCTTCTGTTTGAATACAGAATTAGCACTCCAGTAAAGGTTAATGAGCACAAGGAGGGAGGAGAGGATTTTTTGCTGGAACACTTCCGAGATGGGATCCAGCAGGCACAGGGCTCTGGGCAGGGCTGCTCTGGCAGCAGGAGCCGCTCCCCTGGGCCACCAGGATGAGCTCCCCAGGGACAGGAGAGGAGGATTTCCCACAGCATGGGGGGAACAGGGTTTCCCTGCAGCCCTTGGCTTTGTTCTCAGCTGGGATCCCAACATGGGACCTTGCTCTAAGTGTGCCAAATGTCTTCATCTTTCTGAGACCTGTGATCTTGAATTCAATTCCTTTCCTTTCTTCCTCACCCAGCTGGTGCTGGTGCCAAGGAATTCTTTTGCCTTGTGGGGAAGGTGCCAGGATTGCTGCCAGGCTCTTCCCCTCCCATTTGGCATCTTGGCCCCTTTTGCCAGGATCTCCTCCAGAAGGGTCCGGGCAAAAAACAACCCAGCCTTTGCCCCATTCCAAAACTTCCTCAATTTCTAATCCTCTCCCACCCAAAATCATGGCATCACTGCTGTAAATGACAAATCAAAATAAATACTGGATGGAGACCTCAAATGAATGTCCAGAATTCGGGCTGCTCTAATTTAATAATCACTTTCTTGTGTTCATTACTTCTGCCATCAAAGGAACTTTACCTGAATTCAATGCTCATGCCTATAGAAAAACCTGGGAGCTCTGACAAGTGCTTTAATATTCCAATAGATTACAAATATTTTGGAAAAGAATTCTTTCCTCAGGCTGAGGCAGAAAAGGAAAACCAGAACACAGCCCACCAAAGCAGGTGCTGCTCAGTCCCAGCGACTTTATCACAGAATCATGGAGTGGTGTGGGCTGGAAGGGACCTTAGGGGTCACCCAGTGGTGGTGGGCGGTGCCTTTGAGGGGTTAATGAGAATTAAGAACGTTTAGGTGAAAAAACCCCACAGCATGGAGTCATTTGTATTTGCTGAATGTCAAGAGGCACCAGCTGAGAACAAAAGCCAGGCCTTGGAGGGAGCCAGATCTGTGTAATTATCCCCTGACCATCCAAAATGTTGTTATTAAACAGCTGCCAGCTCAGCTCAGTGCAGTGATCTCAGCCAGTGTGGGGAACACCCAAACATGGCTTTGGCCTGGGGCAGGACCTGGCTGTGCTCTCTGGGCAGGTCCCTGTCCCCAGCATGGGGACGCCACCATCCTACAGACCCAAATTCCCCAAATTCCCCAAATCCCTCAGCGTTTCCAAGGCTGGAGTTGGTGACTGAGGGGCAAAGAGTGACTGGCACCAAAAAACAGCCTTGGGGAAAATCCTGGATCCAGCTCAGCTCTTCCCCTTTTCCACCAGGGCACCTTCCTGCTTTTTCCTTCCATGGGATAAATTCCTGGGAATCACAGGAACAGCAGATCCTGCACATCCATCCCAGTGTCCCTTACAAACCCATCCCTGGGTGACTCTCCAGGGCCCAGCACCCCTCCGTGGCAATTAGAGATGCAAATGCACTTAGCAAAGTGCTCCTGCAGATGCTCTTAATTAAAGCAGCCCACCCCGAGCCCACACGAAGCAATCACCCCCCAAAACGCCTTCCTGCTCTCAGATGTTCCCAATCACTGCTGCAGGATCCTGCAGGAATATTATTTTTGTAGGAGTAAACCATTTGCTAAATAAGCCACCTGTTAAATAAACACTCCCACTCTCCAAATATTGTTATTTTGTTTTCCAGCCTATGCACAATCTGGATTTATTTTAGATGAAAAAAGATAATCACCNAAAAAAAAAAAAAAAAAAAAAAAAAAAAAAAAAAAAAAAAAAAAAAAACCGCCCAAAAAACAGTATTTTGACTATTTGCAACTATCCATCTTGTGAGCACATCTGCTCCTTTGCAAGCTGGCAGAGCTCTCGCACTCAGAGAGATTCACAGCTCCTCATTCAGCCGGGAGCTGATGAATTTCCAGCAGCAGGCCTTGACACTCTTCCCTTCTTTGTCACTTCTGCAAGCCTGAGTCGCTCCTGCTCCCAGCTCCCCTTTCCTGAGCTGCAGCTCCCCACAGGGACAAACCCCATCCAAGGTCGCTCCAGCAAAGCTGGCACAGGAATCAGGACAGGCTTTGCCTCCAGTTCAGCGACAAAATCACATTTTCTGAGCTTTAATAGCCAGAAAATTCACCCTTATCCCACCTCAAGCCTGCCTGTGCAGGAGCACCCCCAGCCCCTGGAAAAGAGCAGGATGGTTCTGCAGGATGGGCATTCCCAGGAAAAGTGGGATGGGATGGAATGGAAAGGGATGGGATGGAATATTTCCCTGGAAGAGATCTACAACAGCTGCAGGGTTTAAACAGCAGCCATGGCCCCAGAGCTGAGCCGGCCTCTTCCCCTTTGCAGTGAGTGAGATTCTCCCCACGGAGCCGTGCACAGCCCAGCCTTTGGGAAGGGTCTGGTTTTGTGTCACAGGCAGCACTGCAGGGATGCTTTGCATCCCCAGCAAGGAAATTCAGGAGATATTTCCACTTGAAAAGGGTGGATTTTTGGTACTGTGCTGCAAACATGTTAAGGATATTTTAATAAATGAGAGGCCTTAATTAGAGCAGAGTGAGCCCTACAGTGCCCCTCCATATAAAATACACACGTGTAGGATGAAAGAAGGAAGAGTTGGATCCTTTCAAGACAGACCCTTTCCTCAACTCTCCATCTCAGCCTTTTCCATAAAGAACTCCAGGATTCCTTTCATTCAAAGCATAGACTTTAAATTCCTACACCCATCTCGGGGCAGCATTAAATATTAAAGTCAGATATTAAAATTTCAAGGAACCTAAATTAAACCTGAGGTACTCAAAAATAAGTGTTCCTGAATATTTAATGGCAAAGATTTTGTAATTAACTTCAGAAATCTCTCACACTGAGACAGAGAAGAGCTGCCCAACAAAATGTGACCATCCCAGTGACCTTCCAGGGGGCTGCAGCAGGTGCTGAACAATTCAGGTTCCCTGGGCTCGGTGGAATTTCTTCCTGAGGAAGCCTTGCCAGCCCTCCACCTTCTCCGAGCTGGAATTCCAGGGCAGGATCCCAACTGTCCCATCCCCCCTGCAAGGAACACCCCGAAGGGCTCACTGGGGCTGCTCAGGGTGATGAGGAGATGTTGATTATGGTTCCTTTAACCTCCAGTGTCCTGAGAAAGGCTCCTGGAATTGCGAGGGAGGAGGAGAAATCATCTCAAATGGAGATGGGGTTTGAACACCTCCAGGAGCAGCTTCTCCTCCTTTATTCATCAGGATTCCCAAGGGGCATGGGGCCACCCGTGTGCTGCAGAGCTCACCAGAGCCTCCCACCACCATNCTTTATTCATCAGGATTCCCAAGGAGCATGGGGCCACCCGTGTGCTGACCAGAGCCTCCCACCACCATCAGACTGCCCACAGCCAACACTGGGGGCATCTGCTCCTTCTGGGGACAGGGACCCACCCAGCACGGGGCTGGCCTGGAATTCCAGGGCACTCACGGGAAACAGCTCAAAAATGCCCCAACAGAGAGAAAAAATATCCCAACAGATAGAAAACGTAGCCCAACAGAGAGAAAATACATCCCAACAGAGGTAAAACATGCCCCAACAGATAGAAGACACATCCCAGCAGATAGAAAACAGCCCAAGAGAAAATGTAACAATTTAAATGCGGGTGTCTGCGCTTGGGGCATGGCTGTGCACTGAAGTGGTGTGAGAAGGAGCAAGGAAACAGCGAGTGGGAGAGGAAAGAGGCGCTTTGGGCTGAGCTCTGACAGCTCACCCTGCCCTGCCCATCCGGGCCAGCTGGGACAGGGACACCGGGCACCCTCCCTGTGTCCCACCCCGAGCCCTCAGGGCTCTGGAGCAGCCCTGCCTGGGATGCTCTTCCCAGGAAATTAGAGCATTAGTGGGAATGAGAGCCCGTTGTTCTAATCCTCCACCCCACACGCGTTTTACAAAAGGGAAGTTGCTTTAAATCGGTGCTGAGGAAAATTTTCACCTGTCCTGGAGAATTTGAGGGCAGTGGATGAGGGCAGGGATGAGCAGCACAGCACAGCCAGAGTCCCTGGGTGCTGTCACAAGTCACCTGATGGCCTGGGTGTGCAAGGCTTAAAACTGCATAATTAATGGTCCCTAATTAGCAATACCCTTAGAGCAGCCAGGTCCTGGCTCCCCAGCAAGACGTGCTCAGAGATAAGGGTGAGCCCTAAAACCTCTTCTATATGTGCAAATCTAACAGAGATGGGTGTGAAGAGAACAGAAAAATATCTAAATCACTGTGAGGAGGTTTAAATGCCTTCCCAAAGGAGAATATTGCTCTGCAACAACGGGCAGAGGGAAAATGCAGACTGCAATTTGGCAGTCACAATTTGCCTAATTAAAATAAACACACCTTTCCTAGGCACATGTAAAAGCCATATTCATAAATAGGAATTAATGTGGGAAGGGGAAAGAAAGCAGCTTTGTCACTGGGGACACAAAGTCAGGAATTGCCACCCCCAGAAGCTCCGGGGTCACCACTGCTGAGCCCTGGGCTCGGGGAGGACCAGCTCAGGGCCACCAGGGCCTGGGACACCTCTGCCAGCACGGGGCCACCACTGCAGCCGTGCCTGGGGGACAGGGGCTGGGCTGGTCACTGCCTCTGGACATTCTCGGTGCCCCTGATCTCATCAAATGTCTTGTGGCTTCCTTGAAAACACAGGGCACACAGGGCACAGAGGGCACACAGGGCACCGAGAATGCCACCAGGGAGCCCTGAGACTGCATTTTCCTCTCCTGGGAGTTGGCTCTCCCCCACGCAGGGCCGGCCCTGGCAGCAATAACTCAGCTGGTGTGATAAAGGCAGAGGTTCTGAAGGGTTCTGGGGTTTTTACACCCCTGACTCAGGCATGGGAATGCCCCAGGCTGGGAAATGCAGCCGGTGAGTCCCTCCCTCCTCCTCCTCAGCCCTGCTTAGGGCCCAGTGCTGCCTTTGGGAAGGGTCAGGGCAGCAGCAGAGCACAGGAAAAGCTGGGAGGCACCAGAGAATGCTGGAATATCCTGGGCTGGATACTCATTCCCCAGGGTGCTCCCAGCCCAGGCCCGTGCACGCTGCCCAAACACAGCCCTTGCTTTTCCTCAGGCAGGGAGCTCAGGGCTGGCAGCTCCTGCCCGTTCCCCTCATCCCCAGGTGCTGGGTTTATTTTACACCGAGTTCTTCCGCTGATATTCATCGCCAGTTGTCAGCAAAACACCTTAATAGCTGTGGGTGGCTGTGGTGACAGTGAGTGCTGCGGGGGAGGCTCCGCCACGGGCACTGCCAGCTCTGGCACGTGGAATTCAATCGCCAGGAAAACGCTGGCGTGTGCCAGGAGCTCCGCTGCACAGACACGTTGTTAAATGCAGGAGGATAAAGAGGTGATGGGAGTGATACTGGGGTGATCCAAGGGGCTGAGTGTAGGAACCTGTGCCTTCCTGGGACACCTCACTGGAGGTTGGTGCTGGAATGATCTGAGTGGCAAAAGATACTCAGGATCACATCCCTGCTGCCCAAATGTGGTCCAGGGGCACCGTTTGGGAACAAAATGTTCTTTTACAAATGGACTTTGCCTGGTGGAGCTGGAGCTGTGGGACACATCCCACCCTGGCCTCAGTGCAAGATCAGGGGAAGGACAAAACATGGAATTATCCCGGGCTGGTTTGGGTTGGGAGAGACCTTCAATCCCACCCCTGCCATGGCAGGGACACCTCCCTCTGTCCCAAGGTGCCCCAAACCCCAGTGTCCAGCCTGGCCTGGGACACTGCCAGGGATCCAGGGGCAGCCACAGCTGCTCTGGGAATCCCATCCCACCCCTCCCAACCCTCCTAGGGAACAATTCCTGCCCAAATCCCATCTCAATCCCCTCCTGCAGCTGCAGGCAGGGCTGGGATGCTGCAGTGCCCCCCAGTCCAAACTCAGCCTGTCCCCAAGAGCCTGCAGCTGCTGATTCTCCCTCTGCCCTGGCAGAATTTGGGTTTTCCCCGTTTTCCACCGGGAAGCCGAGGGACACAGCCCCACGCTGAGCCCTGGGCAGGGTCCTGGCGCACCCTGGGGTGTTTGGATCCCTCTGCCAGCCCGGGCAGGGTGTGCAGAGCTCCTGCTGCCACAGCATCCGTGCTCTCAGCACAGGAACATCCTCATCCCAGCAATTCCAGGGAATAAACAAGCCCCGAGCAGCCAGGCAACAACACCTGAGTGATGCAGCAGAGATTAGAGCCAAAAATAGCATGGAAAACTAAAAATACTCACAGACAAGTAATGAAAGTGTGTTTTTGAGGTGATTTATCAGGAATTACGAGGCATTGCTGGCTCTGTGCAATGACATTGGAATAAACACAATCATGTCCCCTTTTAATAACTCCTTCTAAACCCCCCGGACGCTTCCCAGCGCCCAGCTGGGGTCAGGGACACGACTTAAAGGAGAGATTTTGTTTCAAATCTTTATCTGAGCAGAAAAAGCCCTGAGTGGGGCAGGGCTGGGCTGGGGGAAATCAGGCAAAGGCGTTCCTGGGGAACCAGGGCAGGCATCTCCAGGGGGAAAACTGCAAATGAGCACAGGGAAAATGGGCACAGCTGGGGCAATAAAGAGACGTGGCCCCCTTCTCTGGCCAGGCTGATCCCTGCCTGGCACACCAAGGGCAAGCTGGAGCTCCAGCAGCTCTCCAGGGAGGTGGCAGTGGCCAAGGGCAGGGCCTGGCTCAGAGGTTTGAAATGGAAACACAGCCGGGATGGATCCCTGATCCCTGACAAAGCGTGACTTTTATTGGCAGCACGCTCGGAGGGCAGAGAATAAAACACCCATGAGAAATCCTGTGAGCAGCACTGCTCCTTGTGACAGGGATCCCTGATTTCCTTTCAGGGATCCCTGATTTCCCAGGGCTCTGCCTCCCTTTTCCCTCCCTGATGGGCGCGGGGCCGTGTCACCAGCAGTGTCCCAGCGTGGGACAGCGGCGTTTGCTCGGAGCTCCCAGTTCTGCATTTCTGCCTCACCCCAGGGACCCAAACGCCAGCACTGCCCCACCCCTGCCTCGTTCCCTTGATAAATCAAACTCCTCTGATAACCACCCGTGCCAGCTCAGGTTTGTCTCTTCACAAACACGAGCAGGGACGTGCTGAGGGACGCGTCTCGAGTTATTTTATTTTTCAGAAGCCTCTTTACAGGATTGAGACAATGGGAAGGTGACAACAGCTCACCTCCACAGCAGCAGACGCTGAGTTCTGTGTTACAAAACACTTTAAAACTTTTTCAGCCAAACGCAGGAAGCAAAACCCTCCTGAGGGCAGCTTTAACCCACCACTGCAGTCACGCCTGCTCACAGCAGGGCTTGCTCATCCCGGGCACAGTGAGCCTCAAACACAATGCACAGAGCTCCATTATTCACCTCAGACATTCCTAATTTCTTACTGGATATATTTTTCTGCTGTCCCAAGGTTTGCACGAGCAAATCCAAGGCACTGATTATTGTTTGGTGTCCTTCCTCACTGTCTCATGCACGCAACCAGCACAGCTCTACATTTCCTGCTCTTCTCTGCTTCTGAGGCCAGCTTCCACAGCTATTCCAAAAACCCTGTCACTTTTAAGGATTCCCACAACCACCCAGCACCAAAGCTCCCAGTGACACTGCCGAGGACCAGGGAGGGGAATTTGGCTCCTTCAGTCCTGGACAGACCCCAAAACCCCAAAACCATTGTCCAATACATGGTTGCAAAGCAGTTGTTCAGCTTTTTTTTTTTTTTTTTCCCAACAAAATCCATCATTTTGCGAATCTCCAGCACATTTGTGAGGTCCAAACAGGATCCCAGGATCAGTGAGGTTGGAAATTGCAGCTCTGGAGGCAAAGCTCCTTAAGGCAAACAAGGTCAGGGAGGCATTAAGGGAGGCACAGGGAGCCCAGGCTGCTCCAGCAAACCCAGCCCTTTCCCACGGGAGGGAATCCAGCTGGGAATTAGTGCTGGGGGAATGACAGCAGTGCCGAGGGACCAGGGCATGCCTGGGAGGCACTGGGGTGCAGCTGGATTTATTTGGGATGCACTGGGATGCAGTGGGATGCAATGGGATGAACTGAAATGCACAGGGATGCAGTTGGATTTATTTGGGATGCACTGGGATGCAGTGGGATGAACTGGGATGCTCTGGGATGCAGTTGGGTGTTTCTGGGATACCCTG
>VYXF01002936.1:212190-222418 GCA_013397295.1 Polioptila caerulea | reverse complement strand
GGGGCACAGGCGGGTCCCGGGGCGTTGGGCGCGCTGCGGCTCTGGCTAAACCCGGCCCGCCTGCTCTGCTCCGTGCCCAGGTGCGGCAACGTGAACTTCGCCAGGAGGACGAGCTGCAACAGATGCGGCAGAGGTGAGTCCCAGCGGCACAGCCTCGGCCCCTGCTCCCTTTCCGCCCCAAAAACAGCGCCAAAAATTCCTCTCCGAGCCGAGGCTGTTTGAGAAGCCCGCCTGTTTTTGTTTAAGATCCCCCTAAACCTCTCTCCTGGGTTGTGAGGTTGTTCCTTCAGGCGCTCTCTGTCTGTCCCTGCAGAGAAGACGACGGAGGCCAAGATGATGAAGGCGGGGGGGACGGAGATCGGGAAGACGCTGGCCGAGAAGAGCCGGGGGCTGTTCAGCGCCAACGACTGGCAGTGCAAAACGTAGGCTCCGCACACGGCTCCTGCCTTCCCCGGGGGCTCCCTGCGCTGCCGGGGCCGCGCCACAGCCCCGCGCCTCTGCTGCACAGCGCTCGGCAGCACAAGGGCTTCAGAGGGCAGCAGTGCCCAGGGAAAAGGGCAGCTTTGATCAGCTCACACACCTTGCAGGGGACGTGGGGATGGCAGCGCCACCCCCATGGCATGGGGAGGTGCTGCCTTCCCTGGCAGGGTGGGGATGGAATTCCCAGAGCAGCTGTGGCTGCCCCTGGGTCCCTGGCAGTGCCCAAGGCCAGGCTGGACATTGGGGCTGGAGCAGCCTGGGACAGTGGGAGGGGTCCCTGCCATGGTAGGGGTGGCACTGGGTGGGCTCTGGGGTGCCTTCCAACCCAAACCAGCTGTAACTCTGTGATTCTTGGCTGTGGCAATTCCAGAGAGCACCTGGCCTGGAAGCAGCAGCTCCTCCCTTCCAGGGAAGGGGCTGGAGCCCCGGGAGAGGCTGAGGGAGCTGGAAAAGGGCCCTTCCTGTACAGCTGTGCTCCTGTCCCTGCTCCTGCCCATTGAGCTGACACCTTCCCCTGCTTTGTCCAGCACTGTCACTCTCCCAAGTGCTGTGTCCTGACCCTTTTATCCGCAGTCTGAGGGATCATTTGTCCCCAGCCTGAGGGATCATTTGTCCCCAGCCTGAGGGATCATTTGTCCCCAGTCTGAGGGATCATTTGTCCCCAGCCTGAGGGATCATTTGTCCCCAGCCTGAGGGATCATTTGTCCCCAGTCTGAGGGATCATTTGTCCCCAGCCTGAGGGATCATTTGTCCCCAGCCTGAGGGATCATTTGTCCCCAGTCTGAGGGATCATTTGTCCCCAGCCTGAGGGATCATTTGTCCCCAGCCTGAGGGATCATTTGTCCCCAGTCTGAGGGATCATTTGTCCCCAGCCTGAGGGATCATTTGTCCCCAGCCTGAGGGATCATTTGTCCCCAGTCTGAGGGATCATTTGTCCCCAGCCTGAGGGATCATTTGTCCCCAGCCTGAGGGATCATTTGTCCCCAGTCTGAGGGATCATTTGTCCCCAGCCTGAGGGATCATTTGTCCCCAGCCTGAGGGATCATTTGTCCCCAGTCTGAGGGATCATTTGTCCCCAGCCTGAGGGATCATTTGTCCCCAGCCTGAGGGATCATTTGTCCCCAGTCTGAGGGATCATTTGTCCCCAGCCTGAGGGATCATTTGTCCCCAGCCTGAGGGATAAGCTGTGCCCTCTCTCTCCCTGCCCTGCAGCTGTGGCAATGTGAACTGGGCGCGGCGCTCCGAGTGTAACATGTGCAACACCCCCAAGTATGCCAAGCTGGAGGAGAGGACAGGTGAGCTGGGCGTGCTCGGGTGCTGGCACTGCTGGCACCAAGGGCTCTGGAAGTCAGGCTGGGCACTCCTTGTTTTCCCAGAACTGGCCCCGTTCACACCAGGGCAGGTTCTTGGCCTCAGTTTGGGTGCTGTGGGGAGCGGTGGCTCCGTGTGGGAAGCCAGGGAACGTTCAGCCCGAGCTGTCCCTGTGTTGCATTGATGTTTAATTAATCTGCAGAGGCCTCCTGTGAGCTCTCCATGTGCAGATGGGGCTGTTATCTGCTCAGGAGGGCTGGGGCTCAGTTTCAGCTCCTCTGAGGGAATGTGAGCCCAGAGGGAGCTGGAGCAGGATCTCCTTACAGCTCCTGCACCTGGGATCAGGCTGGGAATGCACTGCAGGAGTGCAGCAGGTCAGGGAATTTACAGCACAGGGCACAGAAATAAAGGGGCCTAGAGAAGAGCATAGAGCTTATTATTACTGAAGGAGAAACAGTATTTCAGTATTGCATATTGTGAAAATAGTGAAAGATATTAGATAATATAATTGTATTTTATATAATTATTATAATTGCAAATAATAAATCCACACATTTATTATTTAAATAGTATATTGAAGTACTTAGCAATTAATTAAGTTGATAAATACTTCTAGTGGTCCTAATCCATTATTTTAATTGGATTTCTGAGAAACTGCATTTAATAAACATGTGTGGGAACAATTCATGTTCCTCCTGAGATCCTGTTCCGTCCCTGTGGCAGATTTACAATTCCCTGAGGCTTTCCAGGGCCCCTGTGGAAGTGCCTGTGCTCCAGGCAGCTGAATGTGGGGCAGCTGGAGGGATTGTGTTGGTCTGCCCCTTTCTGCAGGCTACGGAGGAGGATTCAATGAGCGGGAGAACGTGGAGTACATAGAGCGGGAGGAGTCCGACGGCGAGTACGACGAGGTAAGGGAGGGGCAGGGATTGCTCTGGAGAGGCTCCTCTTGTGCTTTTTATCCCATAAGATTGAAATGCAAAATGCTCAGATTCCCATTCATCCCTGGAGTCTCATTGTCCCCAGGACGAGCATTTCCCTGCAAGTTCCTTGTTGTTGATGGGTGTTCCGCAGTGCTCCCCTTTCCCTTGGGGCAAAATCTTATTTAAAATCCATGATTGTTTATTTTCTTATAGTAGTAGTATCAAAAGTACAGGTGGTGATTTGTTTTGGTTCAGTCCTGTTCTAATCCTGGCTCAAAATTCTTCAGTTTGGGCGCAAAAAGAAAAAGTACCGGGGGAAGCCAGTGGGTCCCGCCTCTATCCTGAAGGAAGTGGAAGACAAGGAATCTGAGGGGGAGGATGAGGAGGATGAGGATGAAGATCTCTCCAAGTATAAATTGGATGAGGTAGGCTGGTTTGTTGTTTTGAAGCAGTTTTTAACCATGATTAGAGCGCTGCCCAGGAGCAGGGGAGGGGCTGGTCCGTGTTTGCAGCTGCCCTTGGAGCAGAGCTCTGGCAGTAACGGTGCCCAAAGCTGCTGGGAGAGATGTGCACAAGCTCTGCTGTGTTCTAAATACCTGCACTCAAAAATGGGCACGTTCTTAAATCAGAGATTACGAGATCTCTGAGATCAGCACCCAAAACTCCCAAGACCTTTATTTGGAACCTGGATATGTGTTACCATGTATAGCGAGTGCTCTTGAGTTTTCTTCCTAGGGTTTTAAAACCTCATCAGATGGATTTTTTATAAAATTAAATAGAATATTCTGAGGGCTTTTTAATCTTTTCTGAGCTATACAAGCATCACTTATTGGATTTTCCACATCTTTGGGCAGCAGCCCTGCAGATGGTTGTGTTTTATACAGCAGTCGCCAAACTTTGCATACGAGATCTGTCTCTGCAGAGTTGGGCTTTGCTTAGAGATCCTGAGGGTGAAAATTCATTTAAACTAAGTGATAAAAATGTGTGCTCATTAACTTGACTAAATAACGGGGAGGGGTTGCAGATTTTTATTACTTTGGTTCAAAACACCAATTTTCGGTCACTCTTCAGAGCTCAAAATTCTGGGGTCGCATTAAATTCCGTTCCATTTTCAAAGGCTGGGAAAGAGCACCAGGTAGGGAATAGAATAAGTAAAAAGTGCAGGGGAGCTCAAAGCATTGCCTGAGCGTGCTGTGTTGTGCCTGCCCCAGGATGAGGATGAAGATGATGCTGACCTGTCCAAGTACAACCTGGATGCCAGTGAGGAGGAGGACACCAACAAGAAGAAGAAGCCGCCGAGGCGCAGCCGCTCCAAGTCCCGCTCCTCCCACTCGCGCTCGTCCTCGCGCTCATCCTCTCACTCGAGCTCAAGGTCTAGGTCCAGGTAAACGGGTACAGGTCCAGGGTAACGCCAGGCAAAATGTCAGTATCTGACCTCCTTCTCTACTTTGTCTTGATTGCCTCCCGGTTGTGTGATGATGTGAATAACTCTCCCTTTGCACAGGCGGTGGTGCCGTGCCCGAGCGGCAGCAGAGGTGCTGCGTGGGGCTGGGGCTTGTGTTAGTGATTTGAGTTGATGTCTGCTGGAGTCCTTCCAAGAAATGGAATCGTGTGGTTTATTTTCAGGTTTTCAGGCTCGTTGGCCGTGTGTGGTTCCGTTGTTGAACAGAGGGGGGCACTGCTGGAGTGGGAGGAGGTGGCAGAAGAGGCAGTGACAGCCCGGGCAGATTGAGGGGAAGGACACGATGGGAATATCCTGGGAAGAAAGACAAGAAACTTGAACTTGAGTTAATGGCAAGTGACAAAGCTTTAAGTGCAGTGGCAGTGTTGTCAGAACCTCCCCATCCCTGGCAGTGTCCAAGGCCAGGCTGGACAGGGCTTGGAGCAGCCTGGCCTGGTGCAAGGTCTCCCTGCCCATGGAACAGGGAAATGATATGAGCTGTAAGGTCCCTCCCTACCCAAACCAGTCTGGAATCTTCTAATTACACTGGAGGTCTAGATGGGATGTCACCAAGGTCTGCTGGGCAGGCTTAAGCTGTCTCATTACTGTCTAAATTCAGTAATAAATGAACAGTTCAGTCAGTGCTTTGAAATTGGATGATTTCGTTCATATTGGAGCTTTTGTGCTGCCTTACAGCTCCTGCAGGGAGGATCCTCATGAATCAGAACAAGCTCCCAGGGTCATTTATTAAATTCATGTACACAAAGTTCAAGTTTCTTGTAATCTTCTCAGCTTCCTCATTGCCCCTCTGTGCTCTCAGTGCTGTCACTGCCCAAATTCTGCAGCCCCTGGTGGTAACTGGGCTGGCCAGCCCCAGTCTCTGGCTTGGCTTCTCCCCATCCCTGCTGGGTCTTGCTCTCCTGCTGCCTCTTCTGTTCCTCAGCCTCCCCTCCTTCCCAGTCCTTGAGTGCAGTGCTTGGCTGAGAGACAGCCTCACCTAACTTGGTTACAAATATTAACAGTGAAGTAGAAAGGAGCTTGTCCTAACTGAGATTTCAACTTCCTCTTGAACTTTTTGCTTCTAGCTACAGATAATTGGACATACCAGTTGCCATTTGTGGATGCTTTTTTTTTTTTTTTTTGTGGGTTTAAAGAGGTTTAAGTGTATTTCCTAGCTAGGAAATGTTCACACTACTGTGTCCTGCCCAGTAAAATGAGAAGGTCATGGTAACAGTATAAACTGAGAGGCTGACAGCAAGTAGAACATACTTTACCTGAAAATATTAGAATTTGTTCTCAATGCTTTTGTTTCCAGTGGCTGCTGGAGCCTGCTGCCATTGTTAAATTTCTCTTGTGGTTTGTGCCTTAGAGAAAATCCATCAGTGGAACACTGGGAAATAATTTTGGCCAGTTACAAGTTGTGTTGGATATGGCTGTGTTTTAGCCCCAAATTCACCACTTAATTCATAATGCAGGGGAAAATCTTTATGAAAATTTGAAGCTCATTACAAAGTGCTTGTGAGAGCTGGCTGGGGGGAAATTGAGCTGACCAATCCTAATGCTCTCATCTGCTCTGCCTTTCAAGGACACTGATGGGTTTCCAGTTAAGGCACAAATTAAAGCATTGATTTCATGAAATAATGAATAGATAGGAAGTCATCTCTTTTTGCCAGGTAACTGCAATCCTGTTTAGTTGTTGTGTTTTGTCTTAGGAACCATAATGTAAAGCTGACTTTATAATGTTTTAATGCAAGATCTTGCTGTGTTAAAGTGTCTGGTGTAAAGTTGCTGTGGTGCTGCGGTGGGGCAGGAGGGGATTGGCATTTTAGGACTCAGACTGTGTTGCTGCCTCATGTCTGCTGCTCTCAGGAGCAGTAACTCTGCTGAGTGCAAGCCAGACACTGGAAAAAGATCTCCCATGTTGTTGCAGGTCCCATTCCAGGAGTTCTTCCAGCTCCAGATCGAGGTCGCGCTCCAGCTCCAGGGAACAGTCGCGGTCCCGCGGGTCCAAATCCAGGTGAATGAGGTACAGCCTGTCCCTGCAGAGCCCAGGGCACAGGCTGCTCCGGCCCCACCAACAGCTGTGCTGCTCAAACATTAACTGCTTTTTATCTGGGGAGCCAGAGCTGCTGGCTCCCTGCAGCAGGTGCTGCCCCACAGCTGTGTTCACTGAGGAGCAGAGGTTTTGGTGCGAGAGGTTAAGTCTGGCCTAAGCCGCGCGAGCGGACGCCACCGAGCTGCAGTGGAGGAAGAAGGATTTCAGTGCATGGCTCCCTGCTGCAGGCATTTGGGTGCTTTTCCTGTTTCCACTGGGGCTGCTTGAGCTGGAGGAACGTTAGCAATGCCACTGTACCGCTGGTTTTGTGTTCAGTGAGAACTCTGCATCTTCCACGAGGCGGGGGAGCCGTTCTGGATAAACCTGGGGGTCACAGGAGAGCATTGGTAGCAAAGGGTGGGAGGGGCTGAGAGCAGTCAGAGGGGTTTGTGTAGAGCATCACTGAGCTGGGCAGGGCACAGGAACAAAAGCACGTGTGAGGTGTCCTTGCACAGGCATTCCATTGGCAGAACGTTCCCTCTGGGATGGAATGAAGGGCTGTCCCTTCTCCGTTCATGCGGAGAATCCCAAAATTCTAAACAGGGAAGCTTGGGTTGGGAAGAATGATCACAACTGGTGCCACCACCCCTTGGAGGCAGGGACCTCCTGTGGATTATCCCGTGAGGGTCAGCACAGGATGGAACCTGTGCTTTTGGGAAGAGGAAAGGTGGCCCTGTGCCCCACCAGAGGGGCACTGTGTTCCAAGAGATGTTTTTAAAAATTCTGACTCTATTCTGAGAGGCTTTTTGCAGTATTTTGGTTGAGGAAAGTTTTAGTCTCTTCACAAATTTAGTTTGAGATTTGTAAATGGAACAGCTGGATTTGTCACTGTTTGGTCAGATGAACATGCATTAGCATTAAGTGAAGCATGGTAAGTCAGCTTTAGGTCTCTGGTTTCCAGGTTATTCTGATGTGGGAATTTAACTGCTGAGGAAGATCCTTACAGAGGCAACTTCCCGGCAGGCTCCCAGTGCTTTTTTTTTGCCAAAATGGCTCATTTTGCTGAATGCTGGGAAGAGCTTTCCAAACCACTGGTGGTCCATTTATCAGGAAACTCTACTTAGCAAAGTTTCTTAGGAAAGCTGCCCTGGCAGTAGCAGTGCTCTTGGCAGAGTAAGTATGGAAGCCCCTGGAGTTTATTTTCCACACCCCTGGATTAAACAGAGTAGTGAATGTTGATGAAAACTGTCTCTGCTTGTTCTGTCTTTGTGCCTTCTCCACGAGCCCAGAATTAAATGTGATTTATTTCTCAATCAATAAAGATCCAGCTCCAGGTCCTACAGGGGGTCTTCCACCCCAAGGAAAAGATCTTACTCCAGCTCTCGCTCCTCGTCTTCCCCCGAGAGAGGCAAGAAGCGGAGCCGCTCTAGATCCTCTTCCTCTGGTGATCGCAAAAAAAGGCGCTCGAGATCACGGTCACCCGAAAGGTTTGGGTTTATGTAGAATAAGAATGGCTGTATTGACATGTGTGATGGTTTATTGTAGTGATCCAAGGACTGAGATTCACTGGGAGACAATTCAATCTGAGCAGTTACTCTCATAGTGAAAGTAGTTTCCTCGCTCGCCCTACTCTTGCTTTTGTTAACCCCTGTGTAATTGCTTTTTTAAAAATAATTTCCCCCCCCCCAATGAAATTCCTCCTGGTAGGAGCATGTTCCTTACAAAGACCCGGCTCACCCTTCTCTCAGTGTGTGACAGTGTTAATGTGTTCATTATTGAATTGTTTTCTTAAGTAAATACTGCATTGAAATAGAAACTGTATTCTACTCTCAGTATTAAGCTTAAACTTTTAGTGTTAAATTAGTGGCTTAAAGTTACTTGTGTGTTCTTGTAAGGCCCCCATGAGATATACTTGGCTTCCAGCTATGGTAGGATGCTGCTCAAAGTGGGTGCCAGGATGAATCTCAGCTCATTTCTGTGCATGCTTTCTCCATTTGTATCTTGCAGACGCCGCAGATCTTCCTCCGGATCCTCCCATTCTGGTTCCCGTACGAGTTCTAAAAAGAAATAACGTATAAAAGCTCACATTTACCAAAACCCACCAAAATTCCAGTCAGTGCATGAGACATTTTTGAGAAGTTGGTGTCTTACTTGGTCAGAAGTGCTCAATCTGCTAGTAGAGGTGCATGTCTGTCCTGGCTTTCTGGCAAACTGCAGCTTTGTTCATCCATCACCCAAACCCGCAGGAGCATTTTAAGCCATAAACTCCCCGGCACAGGGGGAAGTTCTGTGCTCTGGGGGGGGTTTATTATTTTTCAAGATCAGTTCCTCTGTTCCTGGCTCCCTCAGCTGGAGGAGCTGGTTGGGAGTGCCCTGGCACAGCTCTCTGTGTGAGGTGGAAGCCGTGAGTTTTCCAGAGCAGGATGGAGCTCCCGTGGGACCACAGCAGGGGCAGGGCTGGGGGCACCTGGGGCCAGCAGTGGGGCCTTGGGCTCAGCAGTTTTTCTTTTGCCACGTAGCAGTGCCAGTGCAGATGGACACCCCTCTCTAGCAGCTCAAAGCCCTCAGTCCATCATGATTCCAGAGGGAATTAGCTTCATTCCTGGTGAGGGAGGACAGTGCTGTGGCTGTGGTGGTTTCCAGAGCCCGGACTCGGGGATCCCTCCTTACAAACGGATCACTTGGGATCTGCTCCTGGGCTGGAGGAGTATGGAACTGGCTCCTTGGAATCAGGGGAAGCTTCTGCAGGCCGCCTCTAAAATTTCCTTTGGGGCTGACTAAAATTTTCAAGGTATCTTAATTTTATTTTTCTTTAAAAAATGAGAATGAATAAACTGTGTAGAAAGTTCTGGCATCTTCAACGTCTTCTTCATCGATCATTCTTTTTTCCTTCAACATAATTTATGGCTTAAAATGCTTTATGGAATCCATTTGAGTATAAAACTTGGTCTCTCTTGAGCTCCGTTGGGTTAAGAAAAGTTTAAGTTTCTTCAGTGCCATCACAAGGTAAGTATGGTAAGGAGAATTCTTTTTAAGCAAGCAAAGAGCAATATACTTTCATTTATTTCAGTAATAAAACTGCCAGATTTGCTGCTTGTTTTGATAAACTGCACAGAAACAAACGGAGCAAAGTCGAAAAACTCCATTCTGCTTTTTATTTTTTTCTCTTTTTTTTTTTTTTTTTTTGAGCCACGTCTTATGGACTGGTCTAGAAGCAAAATGTTTTTGATGTAGAGGTATTTTGATAAATCTCTTTGCAGAAAAAATGCAGTTTCTTCTTTAATGCTTTCTTTTCTCTCTAATTTCCATGCTAAATGTGTGTAGGTTGCACAAGAGCAGGTTAGTCTGTAACTGTGCCTCTGACTCCAACGTCCAACTAAACTGTAAAACCAAATCAAGTAGACGCTCTGTTGTTAGCCTTGGGTTTTCTTGTGCTTTGTATTCCAATTGTTGCTGTACTTAACAGATGAGAGGTTTTAAACTTAGCAACTGATGGGCCACAGGCAGAGGAGGAGGAGGATGGTTCATTTGGCTTAGAGAACGTGTAAGGCAAAATGATGCTGTAGACAAGTGTAAATAAAACCTGTGAGTCAGCTGTGCTCGAGTGCTTTGTCCTGGGGACACTCAAACCTCCTTGTCACCTGCACTGACCCTGATCCCTGTCACCTGCACAGACTTTGAAGTTTTACAGAACTTCAAGGTGTTTTCAAAGATTCATGGAGTATCTTGGGCTGGATGGGACCCCCAGGGATCATTGATCCAGACCCCCCAGCAGTACCACCCTGAGCATGCCTGGGAGCAGGATCCAAACTCCCCCGGAGCTCTGGCAGCTTCGGGGCTGTGCTCGTTCCCTGGGGATCTGGGCAGTGTCCAGCGCCCTTCGGGGGAACAACCTTTCATAAAATCCACTCTGAGCCTGCCCTGGCCCAGCCTGGGGCCGTTCCCTCTCCTCCTGATCCCTGGGAGCAGATCCCAAATCCCCCCTGGCTGTCCCCTCCTGGCAGGAGCTGTGCAGAGCCAGAAATTCCCCCTGAGCCTCCT
>VYXF01002936.1:186998-197898 GCA_013397295.1 Polioptila caerulea | reverse complement strand
GGGTTGGTGTTCCAGGGGCTGGCATTCCAAAGGCTGGCATTCCAAGGTTTGGTGTTCCAAGGGCTGCTGTTCCCGGGGCTCTTGTGCCACAGCCAGCAGTGAGGTGTCCCCAGCCGTGCCCAGGCTGGCCCTGGGGGCTGTCACGGTCACTGCCCTGCTGTAGCACAGCCCAACTTTATTCCCAAAGCCCTTGGATTTATCCATGCCTGGCCGGAGCTGGCTGCCACCACGTGTTCCCAAAACTGGGGCCGCCAGTGCTGCAGTGCCACGTGTGACCTTCCCACTGGTTTGTCTCCCTTTTTGTGTCCCCCAGCACAGAGCTGGAGCCAAAGCCCCCCCGGATCCCCCCGGGGACGTCCCCCAAGTGCCCCCGTCCCTGCTCTGGGGCGAGCTCCCCGGCGGTGCTGGCGGGCGGTCCCCGCTGCAGGTGACCCCTGCCCGGGGACTCGGGCACAGCACAGCTGCAGAGCCGCCCCGGGGAGCTCCTGTGGGCTTTGCAGGGCACGGCTGCTCTGGAATTGCAGCTGGGGGTGGCTGATCCTCTCGCCTCAGGACACGGTGTTACTCTGGCAGAGGGAGCCGTGCTGAAATCCTGGAGAGGTTTCCCAAGATCCTGGCAGGCTCCGGCTGCGTTGTGCAATGACGGGGACATCACTCGTTGTCTCTGTGTCACAGGGAGGGCACAGCTCCGTGCTCCTGCCACCACCTGGGCTCTGCACATGGAACGAGCCCAGTCTGGGATTCTGGGATTCCAAATCCTCGAAGGTCTCATCGCTCCCCCCCTCTCCTGGCAGCCCTGCGGTCACACCTGGGGCAGGTGAAGGTGCCGCGGGTGGGGCTGAGCTGAGCTCCCCGAGCCCGGGGGCACTTCCAGGGGAACACCCCCGGCCCATCCCGTGTCCCCCCGCAGCTGCGGGAGCCACACCGTGCTCGCAGCATCGGAGGCACGTCTCCCTTTTGGAGACGGATTTTGCGGTTCAGAGGGGCCAGCCCAGCCCGGTCCTGGCCCAGTGCAGAGTTCAGCTCTTCCAGGGCTCCCAGTATGTCCATCCCGTCCCAGCTTCCCAGGGGAACAGGGCCAGCTCCTGGAATCCTGCCGCTGGAATCCTGCAGGACACGGGCGGCTGGGCAGGAGCAGAGCCGTTCCCAGGATTTCCACTCTCCCTGCATGGATGGAGTCCCGTGGGTGGGCTCAGGCTGCCCGGAGGGCGCTGCTGGCTCTGGAGTTGGGGTTTGTGATGGATTTTGAGGACTGGGCATCACCAGGATCTCTGGGATCACCGGGGCCGGAGTGGGTCCATGCACAGGGCAGGGGAGGGGGCAAGGAGGGGCTCCCAGAGCCCCCCCTGTTCCTGACCCCACGGAGCTCGGGGAACACCCCAGCAAGTGCGGTGGGAATGGGCTGGCTGGGTGATGGGATACAATCCCTCCTGGCCAGGCATTTTCAGGCAGGACTTCAGCAGCAATTCCCGTTTCCTGCTGGCAGCTCCAGTGCCATTCCCAACACGCTGCTGTCCTGGAAGCTGCTCCTGGCAGGGACACGGGGACAGCCGGGCCTCAGGGCTGCACCTTGCCTTTCCCAGCAGGACCATGGAGCATTGTAAATTAAGCACAAGAGCCACAATTTATTCCTTTTTTGGAAAGCTTTCTTGTCTCCTCCAAAACATCCCCGCCGCAAATCCTCCGCCTCCAAAGGCAGAGGGGAACCCAGCCCACGAGGGCTGAGCCCGAGGCCGCAGAGATTTTATTTGTGCTTTGCTCACTATTTATGGGGTTTTTTAATTAAGTTTTCTAATGTTACTTAATACCCAAGAACGTTTAATTTCCCTGAGTTCCCAGCGGGGCTCCCCAAGGCAGAGCAGCCCAGTGGTTCCCAGCCCCTTCTCTGTCACATTCTGTGGCCACGTGGAAAAAACCTCTGGAAAAGGATGGGTCTGTCCCAGCCTCACCTGTGTTTGCAGCTGAGACCTGGGTGAGCTCGTTCCCCATCCCACTGCTGGGAGCTGCGGCCATTCCCTGGGAACAGCAGCAGAATTCCACCCCTTCCACAGCATCCCACGGGCCCAAAGCCACGTAGGAAACAAAACAGCTCCAGAGGCTCCATGGCAGGGCAGCTCGAGCACCTGGAAGAGCCTGACCTGGCTGAGGCTCAGAGGCACCAAATCAGGGCTGGCTCCTCGAGTCAGGACCTCAGGAGGCTGCAGAGCTCAGCTGAGGAGAGGAAGGATGAGCACAGCCAGAAAAAAGGAGGGAAACCACTATAAAAATAAACATAAAATATAAAAAAGGAGAAAATCTTCTGTCACAGCATTGTCCGACTTCCAACCCCACTTTCAGTTCCAGGTTTTGATTGACATCCACCCAGTCATGGGCAAAGGGGGAATGCTCAGCCCTGGAGGGACATTTTCCAGGGAAGCCGAGGGCTGACCCAGGGACTTCATGGCAGTGATGTCACAGTGATGTCACGGTGATGTCACAGTGATGTCACAGTGATGGCATGACAAAGGCCACCCCAGCCTTCAGCATCTGCCCACATGAATTCCAGGAGCCCCCTCCAGCATTTCCCAGCACCCTGTGGGGTTTGGTTTCCAGTTGGGTTTGGTTTCTATGCTGGGTTTCATTTCCAGCTGGGTTTCATTTCCATGCTGGATCCCAGTGTCCCCTGGATTTTGTGGGGCATGACCCAGCTGATGACATTTTATGTCTGTCCCTTGTTTTCCTGAGCTTTCACAGAGATTTTTCTCCAGGGATTTCTGGACAGGGGGTTTGGGAGCAGCTGCCTCTCCCGAGGGCTGGAGCCTCTCCCGGGCAATGCTCCAGTGCTGGGGTGGGCACAGCTGGTGCCTTCTGGGGCTGCCCTGGAGCAGAGCCCAGCCAGAGCCAGAGGATAAATTGGGGATTTATTCCAAGGCCTCCCTGGGCACACCTGGGCAGCACCAGAGCCCGGCTGGGCACACCCAAGGTGAGCCCAAAATGGGCACAGAATGGGGACTGAGCACAGGGCCCACACTTGGATAAGTTCTGCTCCATGAGCACATTGCAGTTCAGTGTCCAATTCCAGCCCCAGCTTATGGAGCTCCATCCTCCTTGCTTTGCCTTCTCCCTTCACCCTTGGTTTTGTTCTTGCCCTGAAAGTTGTCCTTGGTGCCGAGCTGGAGCAGGAATTGTTTTGTCTGCTCTGTGCAGAGAGCTCAGTGGCACTGAATAGAAACCCAGAACTACCCACCAAACCAGCACAGGATCCATCAAATATAAAAGCTAAACCTAAGGCATCACTGGGATGTGCCCATGAGACCCTGCCCTGCTCCTCCCGGCCCCACAGGCTCTGGGAGACAGGGCAGGTGCCCGTGGAGGGGACAGGGCTTGGAATGTTTCCCATTTCCCAACAGGAAGGGCAACTCAGGGAAATTCAGCCCCTGCTCTGCTGAATTATTCCATTGGCAGGTTTCTGCAGCCTGGGAGAACACAAACAGCACATTTACCCCTATAAAGACATTAATAATTCCACAGACTGAGTCTGAAAGGTGTTTCTTTTATTCTAAGTGTTTGCAGAGTGAAATTAAACTGCTGTAAGCACCGAAGAAAGGTAATTTATTTTTGTTTCCATTTTCCCTTTCAACCATGGCATTAAATATTAACAGCAGCGTATTTTACCAAGCACATCAATTCATTTCCTGTGGGGGCAGAAGCAAACAGCCTCCAGAGGAGCCCTGGTGGCCTCAGTGAAACCCTGCATTAACCAGAGCAGCAGAGCAGACCCTGAGCAGTGACCCCGGGAGGGAACAACCCCCCAGCACCCAGGGAAATCTCCTGCCCCCTCAAATCCTCATTCCTCGGCTGCCTCGTGCCTCTCCTGAGGGCTGAGCCAATGGAACCTGGGCTTGGAGGGGTTTGGGAGCTGCTCCTCTGCTCCCCGGGGTCTGTGACGTGTGGGGACTGACCCCACAGACACCCTGAGCCCCCGGGAGCTGAGCCCAGCCCCGGATTCCTGACATTTCCCAAAAACAATCCCGCTGCTGCTCCGGCTCTTGCTTGTGCAGCTGGGCAGGGAGGGCAAGGGCAAGGGCAAGGGCAAGGGCAAGGGCAAGGGCAAGGGCAAGGGCAAGGGCAAGGGGAAGGGGAAGGGGAAGGGCAAGGGCAAGGTTCGAGCCTCACCTGCAGTGTCCCCCTTGTGCCCCCTCAGCAGGAATTCGGCTCTGAAGGGGCAATTTCTGCTCCCAAAGGGCAGCACAGCCTCCAGTGCGGTGCAGGTGGGGAGCAGGAGAGAAATCTGCATCGTTTCCAGAACGAGCCCCAAGAAAGGCAGAACCTGCTGTCACAGAATGAATGAGGTTGGAAAAGCTCTCCAAGAGCACCAAATCCAACCTCTGAGCCATCCCCACCTTGTCACCCGCCCAGAGCACTGAGCCCCATTCCTGTTCTCCTTTAGGTTTTATTTGTAACCACATCTGTACATTTCCACACTTCCCAGTGAATATTGAAGATTGGCCTTGATGATCCCTGTGGATCCTTTCCAGCTCGGGATATTCTGTGGTTTCCCTTGGTGCACTTTTCTTCCAGGCTGGATTGTTAAACCAAAGCATGAACAGCAGCATCCTCAAAAAAAAAAAAAAAAAGCAGTGTTCCATCTGTCAGGCTTTGTTTTCTGTCTTCCTCAGGGACTTTTAGGGTTCCTCTAATCCACACCCCAAAATAGATCAGAACAGGGTGGAGGTTGGTTTTGCTTTTTTGCTTTCCCAGCAGAGATGCACATGGCTTGTCTGTCATTATTCTTTAAACCACATTTTTTTTCCTTGCACAAAGCCCTGACTCAGAGTGCTCTTGGACAGCACAACTTGCCTCGTTCAAAATAGCCACAGTTCTTTGAAAAAACCCAACCCTGGAGCCACTTCCTTCCCTAAAGCTCCTGGAGCTGCGGTGTCGGGCAGCACTTGTGGTGCTTGGGGAGTGCTCCTGCCCCAGCCCCTGGCTGCAAACTCCCCACTGGAGACGCTGAATCCCCTAAAAGCAGCTGCTGAGAGATTTCTGGATGTGCCAGCCTAAGCTCTGCCCCTGCAGCCCCACAGGTGTGGGAGACAAAGGGATGGAGCCAATTCCAGCTCCCTGCCACGGCTGAGTTTGGGGTCCAGCAGCTCCTGCCTCTCTCTGCACAGCAGCACTTCAACCTGGGGCCAGCAGGAGCAGGCTCTGCTCCCCACATCCTGCCTTTATTGCCATTTATTTCTTTCCATTGGTTTATTTATTGGTCCTTTGGCAGCAGCAGTTGCCATGGCACCAAACATCCCCAGCCCATGGGCAAAGTGCTCTCCCCTGGTCCATAAATCCCAATTATGGCAGAGCAGCTCAGGGCTCCCATCGGGATAATCCCACCCAGTTTCTCCCTCATCCTCTCTCCACAGGACATTCTTTGCTCTCTAATCAGGATTTACCTTTCTGAGCTCCTTTATTCCCATTTCCCTCAGTCCCTGGGCAGCTGTGGGGCCACCCCATGGTCCGAATGTCCAGCAGGATCCAGAGCCAGGAGCTTCCAGTGGAGCACAGGGAGGGAATCTGGGAGTGGGGGGAAAGGGATGGGGTGGAAGTGGAGCTGAAGCAGCAAAGCTGGGAAAAGCTTTGGGCAGCTTTCAAAAAGAGAGTGATCCCTTCTGGGGCTGCCCTGGAGCAGGGCCCAGCCAGAGCCAAAGGAGAAATTGGGGATTCATTCCAAGGCCTCCCTGGGCACACCTGGGCAGCACCAGAGCCCGGCTGGGCACATCCAAGGGGAGCCCAAAATGGGCACAAAATGGGCACTGAGCACAGGGCCCACACTTGGATAAGTTCTGCTCCATGAGCACATTGCAGTTCAGTGTCCAATTCCAGCCCCAGCTTATGGAGCTCCATCCTCCTTGCTTTGCCTTCTCCCTTCACCCTTGGTTTTGTTCTTGCCCTGAAAGTTGTCCTTGGTGCCGAGCTGGAGCAGGAATTGTTTTGTCTGCTCTGTGCAGAGAGCTCAGTGGCACTGAATAGAAACCCAGAACTACCCCCAAACCAGCACAGGATCCATAAAATATAAAAGCTAAAACTTAAGGCATCAAGGGAAACAGGGAATCCCAGTCTGATTTGGGTTGGAAGGGACATTAAAATCCCCCCCCTGCCATGGCAGGGACACCTCCCACTGTCCCAGGCTGCTCCAGCCTGGCCTGGGACACTGCCAGGGGCAGCCACAGCTGCTCTGGGCACCCTGTGCCAGGGCCCCTGGCACAGATGTGCCCCTGGCCCTGTCCCCATGAGCTGGCAAAGGACAATTTCCAGGTGAGCTGGCTCAGCCACAGGATTGTGCTGAGTGGGCAGAAACCCACCCTAACCCAAACTCCAGCAAAATCTCGCCTTGATGTTGATCTCCATCAACAACGTCCCCAGGAACATCCCCTGCCCCTTTCCACCCCAACCTCTGGGAGTGGCCTGAGCTGTCCCCTGGAGTTTGTCCCTTCTGGCCAACCTGAAAGGTTGTTTCTAATTTTGCAGGATGCAGGAAGGAGGAGGCGACACAGGAGTCTGTGGGCACAGGAGTGGTTTAAAAGCTCCTCCAGAGCTCAGTTCTGGGGAGGTTCACAGGGGCTCACAGCACCAGGAGATTGTTTTTGTCCCTGCAATTCAACAGCAGTGTTTGGCTCAGCAGGATCTGTGTACAGCAGTGGGGATGGAAAGCAGCAGAGGAAGCTGTTTAAAATAAATAAAAAGAAAACACAAGTTTTTCCCCCTGCGAGGGAGCCAGGTTTGCTTCTCCTGGCTATCCCTGCCACGAGACACAAAATGTGACAGTCCCAGCAGTGCAGGAGCCCCCTGGGCTTGGTGTCACAGAGCAGGGAACACTCCTGGGCTGCTGGAGGTGACCTGGAGGTGTCAGACCCTGGAGCTGGGGCCTCTCCTGGCACATTTGGGGCTCAGGTCCCAGGAGCCAGCCCAGGGGAAGCCCTGGGGTGCCAGGGGGTGCCAGGGCCGTGTCCTTGTGCAGAGGGGATTCTCCTTCTCCTTCTCCTTCTCCTTCTCCTTCTCCTTCTCCTTCTCCTTCTCCTTCTCCTTCTCCTTCTCCTTCTCCTGCCCCTGTCCCAGCAGGAAGAGCCCAGAGAGGAGCTGAGGGTCCCCAAGGGCAGGGGACAGTGGCAGTGGCACACAAGCCCTCCTGGCTCCTCTCAGTCCATTGATGTAATTCAGTTTATTTTGTGGTTCCTATTCTGGAGTCTCTGGGCCAGTTTTCCTCTGCAGGGCACAGATTTTCCAGCAGATTTTCCATTCCCAGCTCTTTCCTGGGGGTTCAGCACACGAGACCCAAGAGGTTGAAGCTGGATGTGTTGAAAGAAAATGTGAGGTTCTCCCACGAAGCTGCTTTGAACAAGAGGCTTTGTAGAGCCACAGGATTGTGGGATGAGGTTGGAAAAGGTTGGAAAAGGTTGGATCAAGATCACAGAGCCCAGCCTTGGAGTGAAAGGGGGAGTGTTTAGTTGGGCTTGGTGACTTGGAGCAGTGAGAAAATCGGGCTGGGGGGTCCCTGGGCTCCAGAAGTGAGTCCGGGGACACAGCAGGAGCAGGAGCTGAGCCAGCTGTGGGCAGTGAGCACCAGCCAGGAAAGGCTGAACTCAGCCCAGGGCGATGGCCACAGAGCTCCTGCACAGGGCAGGGCCCTGGGGAGCTGGGCAGGGACATTCCCTGCAGAGCCTGGGACACCGGGACAGGCCCTGACCCCAGGAGCTGTGGCTGCTCCACCCCCCAGTTATCAATACAGATTAGAAAGGTGGCTTCTCACAAATATCAAAATGAATGCTGTGTGTGTAACGTTGGGAAACTTTGCTGTATCAACACAGTTTCTTATATTTCTGCTATTAATGTATCTATTTTGGGGGACTATAGCATAATGTGAAAATAGAAACTGTGTGAGGTAAATGCTTTCCTGGTAAAGATAATCAGGAAATTCTTCACATCCTTGGATTATCCTGTCTGGATGAGGAAGGGGTGATGGACACCAGATCCCAGGGAAGGGATTTATCGATCATCTGATATCAGAAGATCTGCAACCAAGAGAAAGGAAGAGAGGTTGTGGGAACAAAAAGAAATGTTTTGAATAATGCATGAGGGGCCATGAATATGCAACACGTGGGTGCATTTAAAGCAGCGAGTTCTGAGCTGGGCTGTGCTCTTGGCCAAGTCACAAGGCACTCGGGTGTGTATTTTTGCTTTATTGCCTTGTCTCTTATTGTCTTTTATGAAACCTTTTACATTTTACCCAGGAAGTTTTTCACACCTGGGAGTGTCCACGGACATCCCCGGTGTCCCCACAGTGTCCCCAGCTGAGGTGGCACTGTGAGCTCAGCCCCATCCCCCGGCAGCTCCCAAACAGCCACCGAGATCCATTCCCTTTACAATGGCCCAGCAAAGCAAAAACACCTCCTGAGGCTGGAGAAGGAATTTCCATGTGCACGAGTTTCCCAGATAAAAAGGACAGGGATTTGTTAACATGTGTCACTTCTCTCTGTGGTTGTATTTCACAGAGGAAAGCTTTCAAAACAACCCTGACTTTTATTAGAGGACACACGTAAAGAACTTTTTTTAATTTTTTTTTTTTTTAAATGAATCAGCTGTTCCATCTCCCCTCTGAGTGCAGATCCTGAGAAGCAGAAATTCTGCAGACGATGCCTTTGGGAACCAGGAATCGAGGGTGGAGTTGAAACGATTGTTTTATACCCTCAGGGAAAATTTAAACCCTGGATGTTCAGGCTCTTCCATGTCGGGAAGCACCTCAGGAGGCCTCCAGCCCAACCAGCCCCTTGTCCTGGGGCTCAGATCCCCCCAAAAACCCCTCATGGTGTGGCTCATTAACAGAAACGAGGATCACCTGTGATGGGGGCACCCTTAATGAGGGCACCCTTAATGAGGATCCCCTTAACGAGGCTCATCCTTAATGAGAATCACCTGTGATGAGGAGCACCGTTAATGGGAACCACCCTTAATAAGGCTCATCCCTAATGAGGATCACCTGTGATGAGGATCACCTTAATGAGGATCACCCTTAATGAGGATCACCTTAATGAGGACAACCCTTAATGAGGATCACCTTAATGAGGCTCCTGAGCCTCTCCCACCGAGGCTCCTTCCGTTTGTTTAACAAATTCAGCCGAGGAGGTGCCAATATTTGCTCGATATTGATAAATTAATCACCCTGAAGGGGGATGTACCTAACTGTGAGTGCTTTATGGACACATTTTAAATAAAAAAATCAGTCCAGAGGAGGTTCTGGAACCGGGCTGGGAGAGCTGGGGGGGCTCCCCTGGAGAGGAGAAGGCTCCAGGGAGAGCTCAGAGCCCCTGGCAGGGCCTGAAGGGATCCAGGAGAGCTGGAGAGGGACTGGGGACAGGGGATGGGGGGACAGGACACAGGGAATGGCTCCCACTGCCAGAGGGCAGGGAGGGATGGGATATTGGGCAGGAATTGTTCCCTGGCAGGGTTGGCAGGTCCTGGAATAGAATTCCCAGAGTAGCTGTGGCTGCCCCTGGATCCCTGGGAATGTCCAAGGCCAGTCGGGACATTGGGGCGGGGATAGTGGGAGGTGTCCCTGCCATGGCAGGGGAATGGGATGAGCTTTAAGGAGTGTTTCTGAAAGGAATGGAAATGATATAAATTAGAGACATGAAACAGCTCTTTAAGCAGGGAATTTGATGAATAACAGCTCCTTGGAGCAGTGGAACAGCAGGAATTCAGGGTAGAGGAAATTCTTTCCTGTGGAGGGGAGGTGCAGAGGGAGATGAAAAACAGGGGAGAACAGAGCCTAAACCACTCGCAGGCACGGGGGGATTTTGGGGTGTCTGTGCAGGGCCAGAGTGGGCTCGATGATCCCCGTGGGCCCCTTCCATCAGGACATTCCCTGATCCTGTGACAAAACAGCCTGAGCCACGACATCCATCAGTGCAGGGTGACACCTCAAAACCTCGTCCTTCAACCCCTCCCGCTGCACCGGGCCTATCCACGGTGGGATTGAAGGAATTCCTTGGCTTCCTCAGCCCCGGGAGCCTGGAATTCCTGAGCTCTTCCCGCCAGGTTTGGGGCACACGCCGTCCCAAACAAACGGCGTCATCTCAGCGGGGAGACGTGAGCACCAGTGGGCAGCCCATAAATATCCATTATTGCTCCAAGGAAAACACAAATGTCTGCAGCAAAGTGCCCGTGGCCTTTAGCAGGAGCAGCCCCCACCCTCTGAGGAGCCCGGAAATCATTTGGGGCACGGCAGGAATGTCTCTCCCCTCGTTCCATCTCTTTTATCCTTCTCCCGGTCTTTTAGGAGCCTTCAAAAATAAGAGCCGGTGTTGGAAGCAGAGGAATTCCCAGCACAGCAGTGAGGAAAGGTGCAGGACCAAGAGGCTGCTGCTCGGGGTGAGGGTGGGGGGCTGTCTGGGCAGCTGGATTCCCACGGATTTTGGGTATCGGGAACGGCATCCCAACATCTCCTCTGTTTCCAGACAAGGCCTGGCCAAAGCAGATTGTGGCATCCCAAACCTCCTCACCTTTGGGCTTTCCAGCTCAGGAATTCCTGCTTCTGGAAACTCCCAGTCCCAGCGCAGGGCTGAGGGACAGTGACAGTGTGGGACACTCCCGGGAATGTCCCACGGTGGTGGCAGCAGAGCTGATCCCACCCAAATCCCACCCACGGAGGGGTTCCAGCTGCAAAACAACACTGAGACCCTAAAGCCCCTCACGGGGCCTTTGGGGACCCTCAGCAGAGGGGGGAACCACACGGGGCAGGTTTGGGGGCCCACGTGGGGCAGGTTTGGGGACCCACACAGGGCGGGTTTGGGGACCCACATGGGGTGGGTTTGGGGACCCACACGGGGCAGGTTTGGGGACCCACGTGGGGCGGGTTTGGGGACCCACG
>VYXF01002936.1:122293-140290 GCA_013397295.1 Polioptila caerulea | reverse complement strand
CATCCATCCATCCATCATCCATCCATCATCCACCCACCCATCCATCCATCCATCCAGGAGGGGCTGGAGCAGCCTCCCACCTCCCAGACACAGCTTCTGGTGAATCACTGCTCTTGGGAGCTCCCTGCAAGTTTTGAAGTGCTTTGAGCCCTTTCTAACAAGAACTGGCAGCAGAACCTGGGAATTCTGGTGTCTGGAGTTGTTCCCGGATGTGTCCTGAGCGCAGAGTGGGCTCTGCAGGGCAGCACTGCAGGGCCACGTTCATCCCACAGAGCTGCAGCCCACGTTTGGTGGCTCTTTGGTGCAGAAGGCTTTTAATTCCTGCTGCCAGCCATGGAAACTCCCGTGGCAGCCGGGAAATGCCGGCTGACTCACACACCGTGACAGGCACAGAGGCACCGGCACCACCTCGGGCCTGCTTTGCCATCCCCCTGCCCAGAGCCTGTGCCAGGCTGTGCCAGGCTGTGCTGCCTGTGCTGGGCTGTGCTGCCTGTGCCAGGCTGTGCCGGGCTGTGCCAGGCTGTGCCAGGCTGTGCCAGGCTGTGCTGCCTGTGCCGGGCTGTGCCGGGCTGTGCCAGGCTGTGCCGGGCTGTGCCAGGCTGTGCCAGGCTGTGCCAGGCTGTGCTGCCTGTGCCAGGCTGTGCCGGGCTGTGCCAGGCTGTGCCGGGCTGTGCCGGGCTGTGCCGGGCTGTGCCAGGCTGTGCCGGGCTGTGCCAGGCTGTGCCAGGCTGTGCCAGGCTGTGCTGCCTGTGGCGCTGGGGACAGCCCTGGCAGCCCTTGGCAAGGTGTGAGCCACAGCAGGTTTGCCCAGTGCCGTGTCCTCCCAGCCCCAACTCGGGCAATGGGGCTTGGAACTGATGACCTTGAAGATCTTTCCCAACCTTCACAATTCTGTGGTGCTCCAATCCATGAGTTCAGTGCAAAGCTGTGGCTTGGGCGTTGGTTTTTTTGTTGGTACTGTAAAATCCCAAGGTTACAGTCAGGAATGGTGACAGCAGCAAGGGGAGCTGGATATTCCCGTCCTTGGGAGAGACAAGGAGCCCTCGGAGCCCACAGTTACCCCAAAACTTCTGGAAGTGGCAGCAGCTTGTGCTGCTTCATCCTCTTCTTCCTGTCCCTGCTGCCAACACCAAATTCTTGGAGATTGTGTCTGTTGGTCACACCCTCTGCCCCTTGTCCCCAAGTCCCCTGCTCAGGGGTTGTCAATTTTGGAGGTTTTAGAGCCAGATCTGGTGAGCAAAGTGTGGCTTTGTCTGGTTTGATTTGTGAGGTTGGGAAGAGGGAAGGGGCTCAGGCTGGAGCAAAGGAGGCTCAGGGGGAATTTCTGGCTCTGCACAGCTCCTGCCAGGAGGGGACAGCCGGGGGGGGATTTGGGATCTGCTCCCAGGGAACAGGGACAGGAGCAGGGGGAACGGCCCCAGGCTGGGCTGGGGGAGGGTCAGGGTGGATTTTGGGAATATTCCTTCCTGGAAAGGGCTGCCCAGCCCTGGCACATCTACCCTCCACCCCTGCAGGGATTTCAAAGCCGTGTGGATGTGGCACTTGGGGACACGGTCAGGGGTGGCCTTGGCAGTGCTGAGGATGGTTGGACGTGGTCTTTGAGCTGCTTCCCTCAATCCCAGCTGGTTTCTGCCGGCAGAGTTGGCGACCAAAGCTGCTAAAGGGCACTGACAATTTGGGGTTTCAGCATCTGCTGTTTCTCACTTGCTCAAACCTCTGCTTTTCCCAAATTGGCCGCAAAGATTTCCTGACACGTTTTCAGCCTGTGTGAATTGCTGCAGCCCCCCTGAAGCCTGGCAACCTCCTGACCCTGTGGCAGACAATAATTTGTCCCCTGGTTGTCCAAAAATACTCAAGGTTCATGTCCACGACGGGGGAAACTTATTAGGAGGTGAAAATTGCTTCCCTGACTGTTCTTGTTTCTCATAGTGACAGTAAACAGCACAAGAGCCCTCTGGTAAAAGCACAGAAAAGCTCTGATAAAAGCACAGCCAAAAATCCAACTGCAAAGGGGAGGCCCCAGCATGGTCAGGATTTCACCTCCCTCTGCCAGGGCCATGGCCCTGGTGCCAGGGGGGCTGCAGGAGTGCAGCTGGAGGCAAGGATAAATGGAATTCCAGCTGCTCACCCTCTGCCCACAGAGCTCCAAGGTGGAGCTTTGCTTTTGGCTCTCGGGGTGTT
The DNA here is from genome assembly GCA_013397295.1 of Polioptila caerulea. NCBI lineage: Eukaryota > Metazoa > Chordata > Aves > Passeriformes > Certhiidae > Polioptila > Polioptila caerulea. The sequence goes on along the minus strand of VYXF01002936.1, from coordinate 138,109 downwards.
CCCTGGCCTGGGGTTATCCTGGGACACTGAGAGGAACCAGAACTGTGCTGGGCCACGGGGATTCCATCCATCAGGAATTTCATTTCAGAGATGAATTTCAGCTCAGATATCCCACGGGATGCTTTGGTTCCAGGGAGTGGGGATGACAGGAGCTGGCACTGCCGGGTGCTTCCATCAATGGGAATTGGCTGGATGGGCTCAGGCTGTTCAGGGAAGCTGTGGGTGCCCCTGAAGTGTCCAAGCATGGGGCTTGGAGCATATGGGAAGGTGTCCCTGCCCACCCAAACCGCTCCAGGATCCTCCCCCTAAACCCTGGGGCTCTCCTGGAAGCTGCAGGCAGGGCTGGTGCAGCCCCAAATCCAAACGGGATTTCAGCTCCAGGAATCCTCGGGACAAGCAGAGTGTGTGGGGTGCCCTGCCCATCCCACTGCCCCTCCAGGCTCTGGATGGGTGGATGTGCAAGGATGGAAAGGAGCTTTCTGCTGCTCTGCCCAGCCCCTCCAGCTCAGGGCAGCTCCTGCTGGAGGACACCAAAGGCTCCATCCAACACCAACGCCGAGGAAATCAGGAAATCGGATCCCTGGAAAGGAGCCAGGAGGAAAGGCAGGGAATATTTCCCAACCAGTCATTGATGCAGGAAATGGGGCTTCATTCCCTGCTCCAGGCTCGCCTGTAAAATGGGAAAGATGACTCGAGCTGGGTTCTTGTTTGGATGGGCTCAATTAAGCTGAGTGAGGCTTTGAAGCTCAGGTTTATTTGATAGAATTATTGTATGGAATTTATAAATCGGATACTTTAACCCCTGGAGAGCCTCTCCTGACCGAGTGAGGGCTGAAGAAGCTGAACTGTGCCCTTTTCCCTGGGCTCTGATGGAATGAGTGTAATTCTTGCAGGCCTTGACCCAAATCTCTTTTTCATCTCTTGCTCCTGGATTAAGCCCCTGATCGAGGAGAGGCTTGAGGAAATTCTTGTCAGGGGCGCTTAAGTCGCTCAAGAAAAGGATGAGACAAAAAGAGCTGGGAGATTTCAGTAAACATTGAACGGTTTTTGAATCATTCCAGAGGTGTTTGGAGTGTCTGGGGTTTCTTGTCTGGGTTACCTGAGAACCCCACAGGTAAAACAGAAATGGGGTCTAGGGGGGAGAGGAGCTTCAGGGGGTGTCCAGCCCCTCCTGGGCTCCAGCATCCTTTAATTAAAGAAAGAAAAAACAATGAGAACCTCCACAATCCAAAGGCAGCCCTGCACCTGTGGTAAAATCTTGCTAATTTTGGGCAGGCAATAAATGAAGGGGGATGGGCTGCTGGGCCAGCTCAGCATCCTCAAAGCAGGGCATGGGACACCCTGAGGAATGGGGAGTTAGTTAAAGCAGGCCAGGAGTAATTAGAGATAGGAGACTGGAATAATTAGAGACGGGAGGCTTGAAACCACTCAGAAGAAATTTTAATTATTCTTGATATATTTTAATGAATTACTTATTTTCAAAAAAAACCAAAAAACAGAGAAAACTCGCTTGGAGTAAGAAAAAATGGCTTATTTAGGGGAAGGAGCTGGGACTGCTCGTGGTGACAGGCAGGGGACAATCATTGCTCCCACCAGGGTGGGAAACAGCAATTGGGAAGTGCCCTGAGCATGGGGATCCTCCACAGGATCCTCTCTTATCTCCAGGGAATTTCTCCCCTTGGTTTGGTGTTTCAGGCACGTGGCAGGTTGGAAAACTCTCCCCTGGCAACACCTGTGGGTGCCTGAGAAGGATCCATGGGAAAGGGAGGATTTCTTTGGGATGTTCATTCCCATTTTTATGCCGAGTTGTCAGGTTTGGCTCATCCAGAAAGGAAGGAGGAGCTGATGTTTGGGGCAGAGCTGGTGATGATGGACCCCAAATTCCTCCCGAATTTGGGAGTGCCACATTCCAGATGGAAATGACTGGACACCCCAGGCCTGGAACAGGAATAACTCAAAGGACTGAGTGGTGTCTCCCCGTTGTTATTTTTCCAATCTGTGTTTTTGTCTGTAAATTCATGAGCACTTTCCACCTAAAAAAAAAACAGGAGGGAAAGATTCCTATCAAAGAGTGTTCCCTGGTAATTTTTTTAAATGGAAATGTTTGCAGAAGGTTCAATATTTCACAGAAATTAAAGAAAATCCATCTTGTTCCCGGAACGCTCCGTAGCATCCTAAGGAGGGAAGCGGGGGAAAAATATTGCCTGGGAAGTGCTAATATATCAAGGTTTCTGTGCTCATTACCAGCATAAGAGACATCATATACATAAAATGTAGGTCAGAGCATCGCATTTAACACCGGATTTATCCCTGGCGGGAGGCACTTGTGCTCTCCTGCAGAACAACACATGCTCCGATAAGGAATTCCGGCGGCAAAAAGCCTCCTTATCTCGCAGATAAGCGAGCGCGCTCGCTCTCCCCGGGGATGAGTTTACAGCTTGTCAGCTCCTCCCCTGCTCCCCTGGGAGCGGGGATGTCCCGCTGGAAGGTTCGGGAGTGCAGGAGCTGCGGGAACATCTCCGGGGGCATCTGGGCAGGAGCGAGGGAAGGAGCCCGCAGTGATTTTTCCAGGGTTAATTTTAGTTCTGCCGGTTTGAATTGGTTAATGAGCAGCTTTGCTTTGCCCAGCACGTGTGGATGGAGAACTTTGGGGGGCATTTGCTGCTCCACTTGTCCCACGTTAAATAGAAAGCCCTGCTGGGCAGGAGGGTGGGATGGAGCAGCCAGGGAGTCACCCTGGAATGCCGGAGCACCCGGAGCTGGGAGGGACCTTAGAAACCACCCAGTGCCACCCTTGCTGTGTCAGGGACACTTCCACTGTGCCAGGCTGCTCCAGCCTGGCCTGGGACACCGCCAGGGGTCCNGCCAGGGGCTCTGAGCTCTCCCTGGAGCCTTCTCCTCTCCAGGGGAGCCCCCCCAGCTCTCCCAGCCCGGCTCCAGAGGGGCTCCAGCCCTGCAGCAGCTCCGGGGCCCCTCTGTTCTCTCCCCAGCAGCTCCAGCTCCTGCTGAGGTTGTTCCCCAGGGCTGGGGCTGCTCTGCGGGTGGGGCTTCACCCGAGAGGGGCAGAGGGACAGAATTCCCCTCTCCAGCCTGTCCAGCTCCCCCGGGGTCCTTCCCTTCCCTCCAGTCCCGTGGAATCATCACCAGGACAAGGGATCCAAGGACAGAGCCCCCTTGGAAAGGCAGCCTCAGCACCAGCCAGCTCCAGCTCAGGGACACAAAAAAGAACCCAAAATACCAATTCTTGAGAGGAGAGAGCTCGGAGCTGGATTAAAACCAGGACACAGAGTGTGTGTGTAGCAAATTCCCAGGCAAACTCAGAAAATTCCCCATCCCTGCATGGATCACACGGACGTTTTTAGGCACGAGCCCATACAGGAAATATTCCTGCAGAAACTCTCTGGACTGTTCATAAAATTAGAAATATCTGCTCAGTTTTACACCAGCAAAACCTCAGCCTCGTGTTTGCACAGCTCGTTGCTGTTTAAATATAGAAGTTGCTCTCCTCCAAATTTTTTCCTGCTTAATTTAAGTTTCCTTGGATCGAGTAAGGAACTAGGTTCATTTTCTGTCGTGGGGAATGTAATTCATGGAATGAGTTCAAGAGGGGCTTTCCAGATGGAAAGGGGACAAAATATAAAAATATGTATATCTATAAATATATACATATATAAAAATAAGTGTGTATATAAAATGTGTGTATATAAATATATATATATTTATATACTCTTATATAATTATATATATAATAGATAATATATAAAACACGTTTTTATGGATAATTTTAAAATTCAGGTTATGTGGGTTCCACAGGTTTAAAAACAAAGCCTGGCAAATAATGTAGTGTCAAAAAAAAAAAAAAAAAAAGGAGGAAAATATCAGAATCTGTCAACCCCGGCTTTACCCACTTCATCTGATTTTTCACTGAAGGGAAATTTTGACTTTTGCTCCTTTTCCAGCAGCCTGGGCTGGGGCTGGGTCATGGCTCACTCCTGCTCACCCAGGCATGGCTTTCTTTGATGTCTTGCCCTACTTTTAAGAACTTCCACACAATTAAAGTTCAGCCAAAGCACCTGAAACCTCCAGGATCCCTCCTCCCCTCCATCCCTTTGCTCTTGGAACGCCCTGGACTCGTCCCCAGGGGGGTTGGTGACCCGGTGGCCTTTGCTCTTTTTTACCCTCCCTTTGCTCTCCTTTACTCACTCCCAGTTTTTATACTTCCCATGCTCTATAAAGTTATTTTTTCCCTCTAAATTCTTTCCCCGTTTCTGTCCTTAACCTCACATTTTGATCCTGTTCCTGTTTTACACCATTCACAGATTTTTTAATAACTTTGGTTTTGACCTCTGCCACCACCGCTGCTCTTCCCGAGGAAGGATTTAATTCCCCAGCTCCTCGTGCCCATTGGGAAGAAATGCAGATTTTTGGGAATGTTTGGCACCGAGGCCCTTTTGGATCCAAAGGAATTTGATGGAGCCCAGCAGGAGGGGCAGGCAGAGCTTTCCTGGTTTCCAGAGGGCTCAGAGGGATGGAGGCACCGGAGCAGGGAACCATGGAAGTTGGGATGCCCAGGAAGGTGTCCCTGCCTGTGGGACAGAGAGGGGCTGGGAGGTCCCTTCCACCCAAACTGATGCCATAAGTTTTTATATTTTACAGATCCTGTGCTGATTTGGGGGTAGCTCTGGGTTTCTATTCAGTGCCACTGAGCTCTCTGCACAGAGCAGACAAAACAATTCCTGCTCCAGCTCGGCACCAAGGACAACTTTCAGGCCAAGAACAAAACCAAGGGTGAAGGGAGAAGGCAAAGCAAGGAGGATGGAGCTCCATAAGCTGGGGCTGGAATTGGACACTGAACTGCAATGTGCTCATGGAGCAGAACTTATCAAAGTGTGGGCCCTGTGCTCAGTCCCCATTTTGTGCCCATTTTGGGCTCACCTTGGGTGTGCCCAGCCGGGCTCTGGTGCTGCCCAGGTGTGCCCAGGGAGGCCTTGGAATAAATCCCCAATTTCTCCTCTGGCTCTGGCTGGGCTCTGCTCCAGGGCAGCCTCCAAAAGGCATCAAAACCAATCCATGAATCCCTGGTGCTGTGGATGGGACTGCTCAGTAACCCCCAGTTGTGACAGCTCCTGCCTGCAGCTCCCCTGGCTCTGGAGCTCCCTTTGGATTGTTTTTGGGATGGGGAGGTTGTTCCAGGGTCCAGCCCTGCTCCTGAAAGAGCCAGGATTTTGGGCTCTCCCCGTTTTCTGAGTGACATCAATCCTCATCCACCCCGTGCCGATTCCTCCCTCCTCGTGGGGTCTCTCCATCCCAGTCACTTGGGTGACTTGGACACATTCCAGCCTCTCCATCGCCCATGGCTGCACTCCTGACATCCATCCCACAGCTCCTCCATCCCCCGGGCCAGGGGAGGGCAAGCAGCACCTTCCTTGCCTGATTATTTCATCCTTCCAATGGTTTTTCCTCCGCCTCCACCTCCTCCTCCTCGCGTTCCCCAGTTTATCATTTCTGGGGATGCTTCACCTGCAGCAATTCCTGATGATGGATCAGCAGCTCCTGCCCACTCCCGTGCTGCTCCTCATCCCTGAATTATTTTGGAGATCCCTGCTGGTGGCAGCTCTTGTCTCTAATTTTCCCATTATTATGCAGAACTCCGGAGCCAGCTCATCCCAGAAATGCCAAGGGCACGGGCTGGGCACGGATTGCTTCTTTGTGCTCCTGATTTGTGCTCTGCTTCCCAGGGACTCATTCCCAGTATCCATCCCCAAAAAATCCCGAACCAGGGATGTTCCCCCTGGCAGGAGGGCACAGCCCTGTGGGGATCGGGCTCTGCTCCCCGGGGATGAAAGAGGAAAAAGCCTTGGGGAGGTTTAGGTTGGACCTTTGGGAAAAGGTGGAGGTTTCCTTATCAGCACATAGAATGTTGTGCACAGCCTTTTCCCTTACTGCAATCCCACCGTGGATCCGGGAGCCCTAAAAGTGCCTGGATTTCTCCTGCTGCTCCCTCCATCTCTCAGGTCGCTGGAACTGCGGCTGCTCGGGTCCTGCTGGTGGGAAAAGCTCCAGGGACAGCTCAGAGCCCCTTGCAAGGCCTGGAGTGGCTCCAGGAGAGCTGGAGAGGGACTGGGGACAGGGGATAGCAGGACAGGACACAGGGAATGGCTCCCACTGCCAGAGGCAGGGAGGGATGGGATATTGGGCAGGAATTGCTGACTGTGAATTCAGCCTGTCCAGTGGAAGATGTCCCTGCCTGTGGGATGGAGCTGGAATGACTTCAAGGGATTCAGGGTCTCTTCCAAGCAAACCCATCCCAGAATTCTGTGGTAGGAACAGGTTGGAGCGGAGATTTCCAGGATGAGGGAGCCCAGCTCCCTCTGCTGAATGGATTTCCATGCTTTTGTTCCAATGGGCTGGCAGGAAAGCAAACAGAGCAGATGTGCTCACACGGACAATCCAGTTTCATTTTAATGGGATGTTTATTCACAGCCAGGTTAATATTAATGGTAAATTGATCTCTGGAATTTTTTTCCCTATCAAAAATTAATGTGATGCACTTTTTGCTTTTGTGCATGGAAAGCATCTCCCAATCAGCTGGGAGATAACCCCTGGAAATCCAACACTGCCACTCAGCCGGTCCCAGGACATTCATTTCCTTAAGTACACAAGCACTCCATGAATAATTAATCATGATTAATAGTGGAATTAAACTGTTACTGGTGGTGGACCAGGAGAGTGGGGCAGGTACCAATTTGTGATTTATAGCCAGGAAACAACGAGGAATCTGGGAGGGAACAAACCCCTGTTTAAGCTGGGTACTGCACACCCTGTGGGTGGATGCATTGCAAATCTGACTTCACACCCACATGGCCACGCAGGTGCCACCTTTGGGGCTTGGAGGATTCCCAGACTTTTCCAGGGATTTGAAGAAACTCTTCCCAACTTGGTCCAAGGTGGGAATTGGACCCTCTTGGTTCTCTCCCATGAGGGAAGGGCCAGAGATGTCCCAGTGCCATGTGGGATGGGACAGAGATTCTTGTGGGGTGGAGCCAAGTGAAGGGAGAAAGGGAAAACCAAAAGGGGATTTTTCCATGGCAATAAGGCAAGGAACAGCCCCCCAGCCTCCATCCTCCCAGGATCCCACCTGGAGCCGCTCCCCCTGGAGAACAGCTCCGGGCTGGGCTGCTCTGCACAAGGCAGGAACGTGCCTGGGCTGACAACATTAATATTGATTAAAGGGTTTATGACTAAGTGTGAGGAGGAAGCAGAAGCCTGTGCAGAGCTCAGAATAATTTGGAGTGGTTATTTTTAGGCCAGGATGAGATAATGGATTTACACCGAGCCAAGGGCCGGCTGCTTCAGCCCATTCCTGGCCTTTGGAGCTTTGAGTTCCATGTAACCCCTGGCACATCACCCCTGGGCCACCCTCCATCCTCCTTCCCTGCAGGAACAACCAGGACCCTGTGCAAATTCCACTGCTCCTTCCCCAGTGCTTTCTGCCTCATCAGCACCTCTCGAATCCATGAGGAAACCAGAGAAGCTGGAAAGAAATTAGTAAATGTAATTTATCAGGAAAAATTTCTCCAAGCCCTTCTTTCCATATGTTTGTTTGCTAAGCCATGGATTTTCCTTGGATGTTTGCACACAACCAACAGGCTGAGATTAAAGAACTGTCCAAATATTCAACATGGAAAATGCGAAACATTCCAGCCTTCAAAACAATGGTCTTGGGAAGCACCGTTTGCACTGCTGGGATCCCAGAATCCCAGAATGGGTTGGAGCTGGGAGGGACCTTACAGCTCCTCTTGTCCCACCCCTGCCATGGGCAGGGACACCTCCCACTATCCCAGGTTGCTCCAAGGTCCATCCAAGCCAGCCTTGGACATTCCAGGGGTGTGGGGTCGGAGCAGACCCACAAGGGCAGGGATACACCTCCATCCCTGTGCATTCCAGCCTTTCCACCACCATGCACGGGCTCCTGCAGGGAATTGCTGTTGGGAGCCAAACCCCTGCCCTTGGCTCCCCAAGCACGGAAAAGGCAGGAATTCCAGCCAGCCCCCTGCCTTTAGCAGGACTGCGGAGGGAAAGGCAGGAATTCACACCTTCCCCCTGCTGTGAGCTCCATCACGAGGAGTATCTGTGATTTTCCTTGTCCCTTCCCTGCTCGTTCCAAGGGAGGGAGTCTCTCCTGCAGGAGAGCCGGATGATTCAGCGGCGTGGAGCTCTCCCAGCCTCCCCTGGCTCCCTCGGTTGTCAGGGAGGATGGGCTGAGCTGAATTTTAACAAACCCACTTCCCTGCAGCTCCTTCAGCACCAGCAGTGAAAAACAAACGGAGACTTGGAGACATCCTGGGCATGGATCACATCCCACTGCAGGAGTGGTGTCCTGTGGAGATCCTGCTGGGAATCTCCAGGTCACAGAGATCCTCTGCACTGGGCAGCTCCTGCTCTCTCCATGCAGAAGAAAGGGATATAAAAAGCATTTAATGCACTTTCTTGTGTTTGGAAACAAATCCTCCCCCTCCAAATGTGTCCTGGATCCCTTCACTTTGGAGTTTTTGAGATTCAACCACTGCAGTTTCCAGGGACACCTCCCACTGAGAGCTGGAGAGGGACTGGGGACAAGGGATGGAGGGACAGGACACAGGGAATGGCTCCCACTGCCAGGGGACAGGGAGGGATGGGATATTGGGCAGGGATTGTTCCCTGGCAGGGTGGGCAGGCCCTGGAATAGAATTCCCAGAGCAGCTGTGGCTGCCCCTGGATCCCTGGCAGTGCCCAAGGCCAGGCTGGACATTGGGGCTGGAGCAGCCTGGGACAGTGGGAGGGGTCCCTGCCATGGCAGGAGAGGGAATGGGATGTCCCACCAGAAATCCATCCTGGATTCCATGATTCTGTCACATGGAAATGGAATTCTGGGAGTGCATTCTCCCCGTGGGAAGGTTGGATCCTCCTCATTCCCAGCAGGACGGGGGAGCCTTGCTGGAGCCCCACGGGATTCAGCCCTGAGCTGAGGGATTCCCTCCCTGGCAGAGGTGGCAGAGCCCAGGATGGAACTCTGTAAAAGGGCTGGATGAACACAAAAGGAGGTGGAAATGGGGCTCCCACTCCTGGTGCTCCCCAGCCACGTCCCTGCCCTGGCTCAGCTCCGTGCCCGGAGCATTCCCCGTGCCAGCTTGGGAACAGGGAGCAGCCACTGCAGCCACCAGCTCCTTCCACAACCACTTGCTATTTTTTTCCTGCAGAAAATAAATTTTTTAGAGGTTTTTTTTTTGCAGTGTCTGTCCTAGAGCATGGACAAGAAAGGTTGGCTATAAATTATGGAGGGCTGAGTCCTCTGTGGGGATGGGAGGAAAATCCAGGGAGCCTCAGGAAGGGGAACACAACAGCAGCAGGGATGGATGGGGATGAGCCAGGGAAGATGGGGATCCCACCAAAGCCTTCTCCTGACCATGGGAAAAGCTCCTGGGGCTCTCTGGCTGGGCAGGGATCAGCCACATTCCATAACCCAACCCCAACCCTGCCAGCAGGCCTCAAATCCCAAATCCTCCATTTAACAGAGGGCCAGAAATTCTGAAATCCTGCTGCTAAAAATGAGAGGAGCCCTGGATTCCCAAAAAACAGTTGGGGTGTGCTGAGCCTCCCCATCCCACATGGCCAGGGCTGCACGAGGGGAAAGCCAAGCTCTGCCTCTCCACTGCTGCATTCCCGATTATTTTGACACAAAAGAGCCTGGAGTAGGGACAAATCCATCTTTCCTTTGGATAATTTCAATGTATGAGTGTGATTTTCAATACTCAGGCTTCTCCAGCTGCATCTTCCCATTTTTTATCACGTTTTGCCCATTTTCTGGAGCAGGCCTATCAATTCTCTGCTGCTTTCTTCCTCCTGCTTAATTGAAAATGTCACTTCTTGTATTTAATGAGAATTTCTGCCCTATTCCAACCCTGTCAGAAGAGACTTTATTCCAAATCCAGTCTTAAACACCCACTGCAAAAATTTCTGCTGCCATAAATCCGTAAGGGATTCAGGAGAGCTACTGGGGCTAACAAGGACTTGAACCCCATGTAGGAAAATTACAGCTGTTTTTCCAATTTCTGTCCATCTTTTTATTAATTCCATAAATTTCCCTTGTCCGCCAGTGCTGCTCTTGGCTTTGCACAGGGACATCAAACCCCAGGAAGGGAAAGGAGCTGGAGAAGCAGTGGATGGGTGGAGCCCTCATCCCTGGAGGGATTTCAGCTCTGGATGTGGTACTTTGGGACACGGGGCAGGGGTGGCCTTGGCAGTGCTTGGACTCCTGCAGCTCTTGCCCCACCCCATGGCAATAGCTTCCCACTTCTTTTCCTTTTTTTGGGAAAGATGTGTGGAAAGGCTGGAAAATCTGCCCTGCAAACCAAGCCAGAGTGGAAACAAACAGCTCCTGAAGCTGCTGCCACTGGTTTTGGGGTAATGGGGATGGGAGGGAGGGAGGGAAGGCTCTGATTCACAATTCCTCATCCCACAATGTTTACAGCACTGGGGCTGGGAAAAATACCTGTTCCCAGGAATGCTCCTCAATAGGCTTGGCTTTCTCTTTGCTGTCATTGCTTAGTAACAGCTCTATTTTTAAATGCTAAGAGGGTAACAGACCAAAAACCGGGAGTTTACTCAGCCTCTGATCCAACAGGCACCGCACCCAGCGGGATGGGGCTGTTGGGGTGGGTGGGATCAGGGCCAGGAGCTGCCCACAGCGACCTTCAGAGCTCCCAGGTGGGTGAGGAGATCCCCAGGCTGTGAAATGTGTGCAGCCCCCAGCTCGTGGTGGTCTCCTGGGGAGGGCATCCTGTCCTTGGGAGGGCTGGGCTGTCCCTGGGGCAGGCACGGGCAGGAGAGTGTGGCTGCAGGGAGCTGAGCCTGGGCAGCAGGAGCTGGGGGATCTGCTTCTACCCCAGCGCCACTTCGGAAAGAAATCCCAGAATCCCAGACTGGTTCGGGTTGGGAGGGACCTTGAATCCCACCCATCCCACCCCTGCCATGGCAGGGACCCCTCCCACTGTCCCAGGCTGCTCCCAGCCCCAATGTCCAGCCTGGCCTTGGGCACTGCCAGGGATCCAGGGGCAGCCACAGCTGCTCTGGGCACCCTGTGCCAGGGCCTGCCCACCCTGCCAGGGAACAATTCCTGCCCAATCTCCCATTTATCCCGGTCCTCTCTCAGCTTAAAGCAAATCTCCGACAGTTTCTGCTAAAACACATTTGCAGGAGTATCCAAACTTGCTGAAATTTGATTTGGGAAGCAGCTTTTGACGAGTCCCATGGATTTGAGAGCACCACCTCTTCTCCCACTGCCTGGTTCCCCCCTGGGATGGCTGAGGCCACCTCCTGCCTATGGGCTCTTCCCCCATGGAAAACACCAGGACAAATGGGACCATTTCTCTGAGCCACATCCACTGAAGGCCACGGAATTTTGTTCATTTCCCTCTACCCAGGCCTAGCGTTGATTATTCCTTTCCCTTCTCAAGGATAAACTCCTGGAAATCCCTCAGGAACACAAGGAGGGAAAAAGAAGAGCCCAGAGCTAGCAAAGATCTGAAGCCTTGTGCCACCACCACCTCACCTTGTGGGTTTAACCCATTCCTGTGAGGAACATGGCATTAAACACGTGCCCAAATCCCTGCTTTGGTGAAGAGGTGCCAAACCAAGGCTCGGGGCTTTGGGGACACCAAAGCCTTCGCTGTGGGCCCACCCCGGTGCCACCAATCCCCCTCCTGCTGCCAAGTGCTCATCAGGAGGAGGCCACAATGCAGAAGGAGATGCTGGTTTATTTTTGAGATTTCCCCACGACGCTGCCGTGGAGCCCTGCCAGGCTGCAGCTGCCTCTGCTCGGCTCCTCTGCCCTGCCCACGGAGTGGCCTGGGCACGGCAGCTCCTCCAACACCACCCCCAGAGGGAAAACCCGCTCAGGTGCCAAGAACCCGAGTGCCAGGAAGGATTTAGAGCAGGGGAGAGCTGCTGATTATCAGAGCGTGGCAGCAGAACAGGTGTTGTGATGGAAATGATGGGCGGTGCGCGATGGACGGAGCGCTGAGGGTGGGAATGGCGTTTGCAGGGATATTTAAAGGCGGAGTGACCGTGGCAGCGAGCCCTGCTGGAGGAGGAAGCTGCCTCAGCTGTGCCGGCTGTTCCTGCTCGCTCCGGGCTGGGACAGCGCCTATCCCTGGAGCTGTCCTTGGTGCCGCTCCCGGCCCGGCGGCTCCTCCCTGCACACACGTGCTCCTTGCACACCAGCACGCGGCTGGGCAGGGAATCCTGGAGTGCCTCCCGTGGGGAGGGACATCAAATGTGCTCCAGATCCCCAAAAACCCACCCAGATCCACCGGCAGGCACTCGCTTGAGAGCGGCACAAACCCCGGCAGGGCGAGGCCCCGTCTCCCCTCCACGGCCGCTCCAGCCCGCATGTGGCACAGGAGGAATTCTTATCCCTGTTTTCCCTTTCCCATCGGGACCGACAGCGCCCCGGGGCTCGGAGCCGCCCGCGGCAGGGCCGTGGCTGCTCCCCCTGCCTCCCACCTCAGCCCCAGGGGTTTGAATTTCAGAGGCAGAGAAAGTTTCCGTCCCTTAAAGGTCAGGAGGGTGAGGAGAGCGCGGACACGGGGACGGGGCTCGCTCCTGCTGCAGTGCCTGCGATGTATTTTTGCCACTCGCTGCTGCAGAGTGCAGCCCACTGCAGCAGAGGAGGGGAGCGAATTCCCTTCCCTGGGCTGTGCGCGCTCAGGAGAGGCTCTGCACAGACGGAAGAGCCACCAGCTCTGCCAGCTGCTGCCGGGGAGCCTCTGCATCAAAGCAGCCTCGGCTCCCCCGCGCCGGCAGAGCCGCTGGGAGTGACCTTCAGCTGCTCTTCAGACAGGGAAAGTCACGCCTGGATCGTGGGGAGCTGAGAGGGAATTGTGCGTTCGGGAGGCAGCTGTGCTGGGGCTGGGAGCGGGGATTTCAGCACTTTTTGCAGACCTGGAGAGCTCAGCTGCTCCGGGGAGGAAGGGGAATAGGAGGGAAGGGTTTTGTGCGCCACCTGATCCCGGGAGCCGGGAACTCGGTTTGGAGGGGACAAAATGGAAATCGGATCAGGGATTCTCCTGACAACATTCCTGACCCCTGCGGACAGCACTGAAGGTCGCAGTGGCTCCCAGGATGTTTATGGAATCACAGAATCCCGGACAGGTTTGGTCAGAAGGACCTTGAGGCTCATCTCATTCCAGCAGGGACAGCTCCCGCCATCCCAGGCTGCGTCCCAGAGCAGATGAGGATTGTTCCAGCTTCTCTCCTGGATTCCTTTGTCCTTTGGATTAGAGAGGGAAGAGGGAGCAGTCTAATGTCCCTGGTTGTTACATTTTCTGACAGGTTTTTAAAGTGCTTCCAGATGATAGAAATGGAATAATTTCAGTGTTCAAAGAAGAAATTAGTTGCTCCACTTTCAAGAGTTATCGTTTTTGCCGGTCCAGCCTGATGATGTCATCACTCCAGAAAAATGAACTTTTTCCCAAATTACCTTCAGTGCTGGGATGCAAATATCCCAAGTTATTCCAGTGTCATCCTGATGGAACAGCTCCAGCAATTCCTCATGGACAACAACAATGATCCATCGATTGCACACTGGGATTGAGGAGGGAGGGCAGGACCCAGCTGCTTTTTGGGTTCCCATGAAGATTTTCCTTCCTTTTCCATCCTCTTTTTTCATCTCCTAAATCCTGCCTCAATCCAAATTCCCAAACTCGTTGACCTTTTTGGGCAGAGCCTGCCAGGTCCCTGCTGCCCCACCTCTGCCACCCTCTGCCAGCTGCCACCTGGACTCTGTCACCATCCACACAAGGTGACCTGAACCCTCCCACCCCCGTGTCTGTGGCACCGGGGCCGTGCCTCATCCCCTCCTCTCAATCCCACCATGAAAGGCTCCAGAAACGCAGATCAGCTTTGCCTGGGAATATTTCAGGTAGCGCTTGAGAGTACTTGGTGAAACCAGAGGGAAAGAAAATTTATTGGGAATTCGAAAGGAAAAATGTTCAAAGCTGTGCAGCTCCCCCGTTTATTGAACAGAAGGAGCTGAGTCCTTCAAACTGTCCCTTCTCTCTATTTTAAAAAATGGGCAATCAGGATATCTTTATTCCAGGGTTATCTGTGTGAGGCTTTGATTTACCCCCCATCTTCCCAGCTGGACTTGACCAGACCCTTCTGAGCCCAAACCTGCAGAACGCTTTTAGGGAACACATCCAGCTTTCCTAGGAAATTTGCTGAAGGAATTTCATTATTCTAAACCTTGCCTTAGCCAGGCCCACAGCAGGAAAGGGTTTTTTATAGGAACTTAGCAGGGGGAATGCATGGAAGGGCAGTGCTGAAGCCCAGCTTTGGGACTTGTTCCACTGCTCAGCTGGAGCTCTGCATCAGCAGAGCTCAGGGATGTGCTGGCATCCACATTTCTCACAATTCTGATCTTTGTTGGCCTCGCTCCTCCTGTCTCCACTGGAGCCAGTGGAACCACCATGGAACTGGTGGGAGATGATGGAATTGAGGATTGAAGTTCCACAGCTCCAGCCTTGTCCTTCCCAGCTCCTGGCTTGGGGGGTTTGGTTCCCACGTCCCCCTGTCCTCCTGCAGCTCCCCCTGTGTTTCTCCCTCTCCACACTTGCCTTTCCAGGGAACAAAATTCTTTGTTTTGTACACAAGAACTCGACTCTTCCAGGAGGTTTCCAGTTACTTTGTGCCCTTCAGAATCTTGATGTTTTTCAGGAACATCAGGAAAGGAAAGAACTCTCAGCTGTAACAAAAAATTCCTATCTTGTGCTGTGGCAGATCTCCTGAGAGACAAATTTCTGTCTCCTGCTTCCCAGAAGCTTTCCCTGTCCCAGCTGACACCGGACAGCCCCATGACACCCCTAAGATCAGAATCACTGGCTTTGGTTGGGAGGGACCTTAAATCCCACCCAGTGCCACCCCAGCCATGGCAGGGACCCCTCCCACTGTCCCAGGCTGCTCCAGCCCCAGTGTCCAGCCTGGCCAGGGATCCAGGGGCAGCCACAGCTGCTCTGGGCAATACCAAACCAGGGGATTCATGCTTGGAGCCCTGCAAAAACGCTGGTGGAGCAAACCTTTTCTGGGCCTAATTTGACTTCCCACCGGGAGATGGAGAGACTGGGAGCCTCCCCAGAGCAGCAATTGCTCCACCAGCAACAGGCAGAGGAGAGGTCACCATTGCCAGGGGATTATCCCCGTGGAACAGGGCTGGGGAGCTCGCTGCTGCCATAAACCCTGCTGTGATCCTCTCCCAGCTCTCTGCTGCCTGGCAGATCGCACAGAGCTGCAGGAGCGAGGTGCTGACCTCACCCAGCACAGAGCTGTGAAGCCACCGTGTCACCACAGCCCCCCCAGCCGCGGTCAGGCCTGCCAGGACCTGCGGGTGGCAGGGATGGGGCACGGCAGGACCGCGGCTGGGCTTTGCTGCCCTTGGGAGCAAAGAGTGGCATGCAGGGAGCTGAGCAGCTCTGAGGAGCGCCCGGAGAGGCTGCGGGAGCCCGGCCTCGTGGGCAGTGATGTGGTGGGAGGTGTCCCTGCCCGTGGCAGGGGGTGGGACGAGCTGAGCTTTGAGGTGCCTCGCAGCCCCAGGCGTTCTGTGTTTCCATGAAGGCCCGCAGGGTTCCCAGGATCGCTCCAGGTCACGCACGCCTGTGACAGGGCAGGGTGGCACATCCACGTGTGTGTCCTGCTCTGCACCGCGTGGGTGATGCTCCCCGGGCAGGGCAGCCAGGGCAGCCTCGCCCCCGGGCACGATGCCCCTGCCTGGTGTTCCCCATG
>VYXF01002936.1:100136-111902 GCA_013397295.1 Polioptila caerulea | reverse complement strand
GGCTCAGGGGTTGGTGTCAGTCCCATCCCATGGGGGCTCAGCCCTCCTGCAGTGGCAGAGGTGGCTCTGCTGGAGCAGGGATCCTGCACAAAGGGGGAGTTTCCCTGGGAAGGGGCCCTGGGGATGGCTGGGCCTGGGCTCCCTCTGGGAATGCCGTGCAAAGGCTGCTGGCTGTGCCAAGGGCCAGCTTGGATCCAGGGAGGAATGCTGGGCTCTGGGCTGGCTGCAGCAGCTCCCAGGGGGATGCTGGAAGTTTCTGAGCCCTGCAGGGACACTCAGTGGCCCCTGAGCAGGAGATGTGTGCCTGGAGGGAGGCTGGGTCCTGGCAGGGATAAAGAAACTGCCCCAGGGGGTTTGAACAGGCACAGAGGGTTCCCCCAGCCCAGTTCCACAGCTGGGATGGAACCCAGAGCACACAGAGCTGGGGACAGCCTGCACTGCAGCCCAGGACTCCGGGTAAATGTGAATTCCTTTTGCTGGGTTGGATCCTGCCTGGCCACCTGAACTCTCCATCCCAGGGAGGGAAGTGCAGGGACCAGCAGCTCCCTGCTGCATCCAGAGAGGAACTCAGGGAGGGCCTGCAATTGTGGGCTGTGAAAAGCTTTTGGGAGTATTTTTTTATTATTTTATTTTTGATATTTTAAAAAATTATTTTAGTACTGTTTTCAGCTGTGAACTGTGATTTCTGATGATTATTTGTTTCCTAAGAAACCCTGGGTGGTTCATCCCCACATCCAAACACTTTTGCTTTTTACTCAGCCCTAATTTAATTCCTCTCTGCCCAGGAGTTTGTGACCAGAGGCAGCACATCTGACTCTGAGCTACCCCACAGCTCTTTCCTGCTCTCTGGAATACCCAGAAGGTGAAATCCCACTCTTTCATGGGATTAAATCAATAATTTACTTGGAGTCAGGAGAGCTCCACAGAGTGCATTCCTTGGATCCCAGTGCAGGACAGGAGGGTGCTGGACCTGGGGGAGCTTTTGAGTGAATCAACTGCTCTGTTGAGAGACTCATCCATCTTTATCTTAAAAAAGCTTCCCAAATTTCCTCTGGAGCAGCTACAACCCAAAATAGGAATTAAAATTAAAATAATACCTCCTAATTAAAACAGGAATCAAAACGGGAGTTTGAAACTGAAGTAAAAATAAAATAAATAGGAAATAAAGCAAATAAATATTGAAATAGAAATAAAACTGAGTGGTGACTGCTGCCACCATTTAACTGCAGATACAACACGAACACTTCTTCTTAATTAAGGAGTGGGAAAAGCTAATTAGCAAACTGCATCATGGCATTGTTGTGGAGATGAGTGCTTTGTGATTAAAGTTGCTTTGAGGAAGCATGCCAGGAAAGAAATCCAGGTTTCCTGGAAGATCTGTAATGATTTTGTAATTGATTTCCTGGAGCAGGATTTTTCATTTTGTGGGATTTCAGCTGCTCGTGTGTTTGTGATTTATTTGTCAACAGGAGGAGCAAAAGCCAGGTTTGCTTGGAGCAGTTCTGAGAGTCCTGGGATGAGGGTCAGTGGGGGAAGTGCAGTGGATAGGAAGGAACTTGAGCTGTGCTTTACTCTGCACAGGTGAATCAGGAATTAGGGGTGGAATTAGAGGAGCTTTGGGGGTTGGAATTAAATGTTCTTTCATAGAATCCCAGAATATGCTGAATTGGAAGGGACCCTCAGCATTATGGAGCCCAGCTCCCACCCCACAAAATCCACATGGGAATCCCAAAAAGGGGGAAAACACCCCAAAAATTTGGGGAATCCACCCCACAATCCTGTGATTCAGAACAAAAGTCCTGCAACCCGTGTAGAAGTTAAAGGACCTTCATTTTGAACAGGTCCAGACGTGTGTGGAGGCACTGAAAGGGGAAGGCATCGTTTTCCACAGGGATCCTTGGATGGGGCAGTGTCCATAAAACTGGGGATGAGCAGCCCCTGCCCCCAGCCCACCCCACCCTGCCAGTGCTGGTCCCTGGGGTGAGCTGGGACAGCTTTGGTGGCCTCAGGGCAGGAGGGGACCTGGCCCCTGCCGGTGATTTCCCTTTTCCCACTGCTTGGGAAGCAGATTTCCCCCCTGCTTTCCCAGCCAGGCTCCCGCTGCTCACATTTGCAGCTTCATTTCACCTGGGACAGTGCCTGGAGCAGCCCCAGGGGAGCCTGGAGCAGGCAGAGCTTTATGGAGGAGATAATCAGCAACTCCTGAAAGTGATTAAATAAAGGTGGCATCTCCAGTCAGCGGGTTGGGGTGGTTTTGCCAGGTTTTGATGGATTATTTGAGTGTTTTCAGGAGGCTTTCCACACTGGGAGCAGCAGGCAGAGCACTACATCCAGGAATCCCAGGGCTTGCTGAAGGTCAGTGTTCACTGTGTCAGGTGCAGGGCTGTGGATCCAGCACAGACATTGCAGTTTTTACATTCATGGCCTGGGTTTTGTGCTTTTTCCTCCTGCTTCTTCAGTTTAATTGATGCAGTGTTCTATAAAATAAGGGGGGGAGAAGTTATGGCAGAAAGCAAATATTGGGATTTCTCTTCCATGGATTCCCTGTCCCCTGTGGAGCCGTGGCCTGAGGCCATTGCTTCCTTTGACCTTTGGGTAGGGCAGCTTCTCGTGGAATCCCAGAGTGGTTTGGGTTGGAAGGGAGAGTTAAACTCACCCAGTGCCAGCCCTGCCATGGCAGGGACCCCTCCCACTGTTCCAGGGTGCCCAGCCTGGCCTTGGGCACTGCCCGGGATCCAGGGGCAGCCTCAGCTGCTCAGGGCACCCTGGGACAGGGGGAGATCTTAAAATCCCCATTTGAGATTTCACATCAGTAGCAAAGTTCTCCAAAGACTCTTCTGCCCATATGCTGCCAGTCTGGTGGTTTCTGGGAGGACAAATTTTGTATTTCTTTAGAAACAACGAGCTCTTAAAAAAATCCCATTCCTTTAGACGTTGATGGTAATTAAGAGGGTTAATTAACCCAGGTTCCGTGGTGGGTTGTGGCAGCATTGAAGCACAGGAAAGTGAATGTGCCAGCCTGCTTTGAAGGAGCCAGGAGGAACAACGAGCTCTTATGCTCAGGGCACAGCCCGTGCAGGCACCACAGCCAGGTTTGGTGTCCCCAAATCAGCAGCCTGATCCCTGAGGGGTGTGCCAGGATCTGGGACGAGCTGGGGTGGGATGCAGGGAGGGCAGAGCTGGGGCAGCGCTGGTCCCTGCCAGGGTGGCTGTGGCTGCCACCCCTCCCCAGGGCAGGAGGAGCCTGGAACCTGTGGGAAGCCCTGGGGGCTTTGCCAGGCTGGGATTCCTGGCTCAGGACTTTGAGGGCTGTGTTTGAGCAGCAGCTCAGCCCTGCTGGCACCCTGATCCCAGCTCAGCTCCACACCCAGCCCGGGCTGCGATCCCTGATCCCAGCTCAATTCCACACCCAGCCTNATGCCCAGCCCAGTCTACCATTCCTGATCCCAGCTCAATTCCATGCCCAGCCCAGTCTACCATTCCTGATCCCAGCTCAATTCCATGCCCAGCCCAGTCTACCATTCCTGATCCCAGCTCAATTCCATGCCCAGCCCAGTCTACCATTCCTGATTCCAGCTCAATTCCATGCCCAGCCCAGGCTGCCATCCCTGATCCCAGCTCAACTCCACACCCAGCCCAGGCTGCCATTCCTGTCCCAACCCTTCCCAGCAGCACTGACACACCTCTGGAAGGGCTCATTGGAAGTCCCTGCACAAATCAGAGTTTGTCTCAAATCTGGGAGTGCAAGCACAGAATATTTTAAATATTTTAGGAATCGGAGCCTGTGTGCTTTGGCAGCTGGGGTTTGGAGTTTGGTGGGGATTGGTTTGGGTTTTTCTTTTGGTTATTTTGGAACGTTCATTGACATCACCAGGCATTTTCCTCTTAATGTTTTTTTTGGTTTTTCCCTTTCCATTTTGGAAATGACCTCTGTGTGTTGTGAGCTGGACGATGTCTGTGCTCGATGGTTTTGTTACCCTGTGAAGGGGATGATGCTGCAGGGGGAGGATTAAACCCAAGGCTGGTTATTTTACATATCCTGAGACTTTTCACCCTAAAATGGAGGTTGTACTTCACAGTTTTAGCCTGGAGAAAAGGAGGAATTTCTCCATGGAAAAGGTGGTCAGGCCTTGGAAGTGCCTGAGGGAATCCCCATTCCTGGGGGGATTTCACAGCCCTGATGTGGCACCAGTGGAATAAAGGGCCCTGTCCATTCTCCACCGTGGATTTGGGATGAACTCCAACATCTGGTGATGTAAGAATTCCAACAATTGCAGAGGAAGCTCTCAGGGACTCTGACTGTCCCTGAAAGGCTTTGTTCCTTGTGATGGCTTCCAACATTGCTTCCAGTTTCACAGGTTTTAAAAATATCCTTCCCAGTTTTGGTAGGAGGAAGTTTTCCTGTAGGAAAAGCGAAATTGCCATAAAAGGCTTGTTATTAAATCTTACGAGCAGAGTGTTTTTAATTTAACTTGTTACATCACAGGAGGGTGAATTCATTAAACTTCCTATTCTTATATGTGGGATCTATTTTAGCTGATGAATCTCTAAGAAAAAGGTTGGAGATGCGTCAGCAGCTCCTGTGGCTCTCTGGGAGGAAAATATATGGAATTAAAAAGGACTGGATGGATATGTGGAATATGATATATGGAATTAAAAAGGACTGGGTGGATATATGGAAGTAAAAAGGACTGGGTGGATATATGGAATATGATATATGGAATTAAAAAGGACTGGGTGGATATGTGGAATATGATATATGGAATTAAAAAGGACTGGATGGAAGGGAAGGGAGCAGGGCCCGTGTCCTTCATCCTGCTGGACAAAGAGGAGGGAACAGACCCTGAGCACAGCCTGGGGCACAGCTTGGAATATTGGAATATTCTCATTCCCTTTCCAGCTCCCAGGGTGTTTTATCCTCATGCAGTTGGGAAACCTTAAAACCCCGATTTGAAATTTCACAGCAGCAGCCAAGTTCTCCTCTCCTATGACCATTTGCCCTCAGTCTGGTGGGTTTTGGGAGGACAGAAATTTATTTTTCTTTAGGAACACTGACCTCTTAAAAAACCACATTCCTTCAGACATTGATAGCAATTAAGAGGGTTAATTAATCTGGGTTCCCTGGTGAGCTGTGGCAGCATTGGAGCCCAGCTCAGCCCCTCTGAGCCCAGTGCTTTGAGGGCACCCCCAGCCCCTCGGTGGCCCTGGGGCTGCCCTGAGCTCCCTGCTCGTGTTCTTCTGCCCACAGCTCACAGCCAAGGTTCTCTTGCAGCCTCATCACTGTCAGGAAAATTCCACACAAACCCCAGAGGTTTATGTCCAAAAAGGAGACACAGGAGCCCTTTTACTTTATTCCAATAAAGGCAGAGGCCATGGGGCATTTCCCCTGGGGTCTCTCCAATTTTTGGAGGACACAGCCTCCTTTTTATCCCAATTTCCTGGCCCCATTTCCCTCTCTCTTTCCCCCCTGGCTGAGGGACTTGGGAGGTGCAGACTTCCCTAAGATTCCCCTCTCATGTCTAACCCTCCCTTTGAATTTTTAATTCTTATGGAATTGATGGGTTGTCCCCATTGTTTCTTCCATCTTTCAACACCCAATTCCATTTCTCAGCAACACTACAGTTTGTTTGTAAGGCAAATTCCTTTTTTCTTTCCTCAATCAATGGGGACCTTCCCATGGTTTCTTTTATCTCAGCTTTACCTACCAGCAGCCCCACAGCTTGTTTGTAAGGACAAATCCCTCCTTCCTCTCATTCCCTAAACTCTTTCCATGCGAATCCCAAGCTCTTGAGTGCAACTCCCTGGCTGCAGCCCCCTGAGCCCCCTGCAGCTGGAATTGCAGCTCTGGGATGGCTGATCCCAGTAATCCCAGTGCTGCAGGTTGGGAGGCACACGTGGACTGGCATTAATTTGATTAAGCTGCTGTAATTCTCCCTAAATAATGTTGTGTGCTGCTGATTCCATTACCCGGGGCAGGATCAGTGTCAGGCTGCCAGGCCTGGAGCTCTTCCCCTTATCCCATTTTCTCCAGTAATTCCATGCAGCAGCTGCCTGCTCCCTCTAATTCCCTCTGCCAAGGAATTGAGATTTGTCACAAAATTGTTATTTTAGTCAGAGTTTAGTTCTTGTCTTAGAACACAAAGATCCAGAGAGTTACAGACACAATCCCAAAGATTTCTGGAAAAGAAGGCACCATGGAAAGCAGGGATCTGGCCTGAATTGTCCTGGTGGTTCTTGCAGGAATAAACCCCCAGAAACTCCCATAAATTCTCATTAATCCAGTGTTAGGTCCATCAGAGAGGCATCAATATATTCACTGCTCCAATAAGAGAGCAGTTAATTTATTTTTAGATTTCATCCCAAAGTCCTGGTAGTGATCAACAGAGCACCCCTCTGGCCTGAGCTCTCCCAAATTCTGTTTGGGAAGCAGAGAAATTCCGGCAAACTGTGGGAAACTGCTCTTCTCTGGTGTGGAATCCCAGCCAGAGTGGCTTTTGTGTGCTGGAAACCACCCCAGGCCACCCCCTGCTTTTCCAGGGATGATTTACCACTCCATAAATCAGGGTACACTCCGAGCAGTGAGAAGGGACAATATCTCAAGGTACCACGGAGAAAAGTAACGTTAGTTACAAATGTAGACAGTCAGTGTCACCCTGTTTGCTTATTTACGAGAGAAATAATTCACCCAAACTCGGAGTGAGGGAAGGGGAGCTGCCAGCTGAGGCC
This sequence comes from Polioptila caerulea, assembly GCA_013397295.1. Taxonomy (NCBI): domain Eukaryota; kingdom Metazoa; phylum Chordata; class Aves; order Passeriformes; family Certhiidae; genus Polioptila; species Polioptila caerulea. Next base: position 105,176 of record VYXF01002936.1, on the reverse strand, counting down.
GGGGATTTTTGGCAATTTAGTTGTCAGGAAAATATTGCTGGAAAATGCAACTTTTCTGACTCCAAATAACTGGAATAAAGTGATTTTTGGGGCTGATGGTGCACCTTGCACGGGGGGAACTCACACTCCCCCAGCTGCTGGTGGCTCTCCCTTATCTCCTGAGCCAGATCTGCAGAATAAGGAAATCTATTTTAAGCAAGGCAGAGAAATCCCCAGAGCTGCTCTGGAAAAGTCTCCCTTTGTGCTGAGGTGTTCCTGCCACACCAGGACAGGATTTGCTGCCTTTCCTCAGATGTCTGGAGAAAATCTGAAGGGAAATGATGTCGAGCTGCTGCTCTGGGTCAATTTTATTTAATTTCTCTCTTACATCAGCCACTCCTGTTCAGGAAAACTTCTCAGGCAGTCGGTGAGGGCGGAACCCCCTGGGAATTCCAGGCTGTGCTGTCCTGACCCTCATGGAAAGGGTCTTTGAAGGAGAAAGGATCAAGGCTTTGTTAAACTCCGTGTCCAGGGCTTCTGCTGGTGGCATTTTGGAGCCCTGAGAGCCTCGTGGTGCCGAGGGCAGCAGGACACGGCTCAGACCACAGAACAATTTGCTAATTAAGGGCTGCACTTGGAAAGGAACCTCGGGGGAGCTCCAGGGAAAGGGAAATGTGTTCATTTTACCTTTGCATTTGTAACTGCACAGCTGAGAACAAGGGCAGGCAGGCAGGGAGAGGCTCCAGCTCAGGCTGCACAGGAGAGGGGTGAGTCCCTTCCACTGAAATGAGGATGACTGCTGGGATTTCTGGGGAGAAAGGACAGGAGAGATCCCTCGAGGAAGCAGAGCAAGAGGGAAAAGAAAGGATTATTTATTTATTTTATTTGTTCCTTTGCCCAAAGAGGAGCCAATCCTGGGGTAAGGGCTGGACCCCTTATTTCCAAATCCCCAGTGGAGAGGATTGGACAACTAAAGATAAACGTTGTGGGTAAATTCAATGCAAATTTGTCTTTGATTTGTTTTGTCAGGAAAATGAATCCACCAAAGCCAGAGGTTTATGTCCAAAAGGAGACACAGGAGTTCTTTTACTTTATTCCAATAAAGGCAGAGGCCATGGGGCTTTTCCCTGGGGTCTCTCCAATTTTTGGAGGACACAGCCTCCTTTTTATCCCAATTTCCCAGCCCCATTTCCCTCTCTCTTTCCCCACTGGCTGAGGGACTTGGGAGGTGCAGACTTCCCTAAGATTCCCCTCTCATGTCTAACCCCCCCTTTGAATTTTTAATTCTTATGGAATTGATGGATTTTCCCCATTGTTTCTTCCATCTTTCAATTTAAACCATTGAATTCCCGGCTTCCCAGGGCTTCTAAACCTCACCTTTCTTTGCTGTCATTTCTGCTGTTGGGTTACGGATTTGGAAATATTCAGGGAGCCACAATCCCTTGGGGGGAAAGTCCTGGGGGTTATTTGTTGGACAGGGATCTGAGAGTGATGGATCTGTGGTAACAGCAGGAGGAAAGGGAATTGCACAGACTGAGGGGCAGGAGGGAAACACGGAGTGCCTCGGGTTTTGTTTGGGATGGAGGGAGAAGGGAGAAGGCGTGGAAGGAATTCCACTATTTTGTGTCTGAACGGAGCAGCAGGCAGGAGCAGCCCTGGGCGTGAGGGGTGTTCTGCATCCCTGAGGAAAAAAGGGCTCGGCAGGGTTGATAGAATTCCAGTCATTCCCTCAGAAATCCGCAGTCCCAGCTGGAATTCTCCACTGGAAGTGCTGCGGATGGACAAGGCCCTCAGGGATTGAGGCCTGGGCAGGGCAGCAGTTGGATTCCCTGATCCTTGTGGGTCCCTTCCCACCATCCCGTGCTTGTTCCCGAGTGGAACTGACCCCTCTGGAATTCTGCTCCTGGAAAAGCTCCCTGTGAGGAGCCAGCCTGGATGAGAGGCAGCCAGGCCTGACAGGGAGTTGGGGCTGCCACATCCCAAAAATCCAATCTGTCCTGGTATCCCTAAAAACCAGTCTCTCCTGATATCCCTACAATCCAATCTCTCCTGATATCCCTACAATCCAATCTCCCCTGATATCCCTACAATCCAATCTCCCCTGATATCCCTACAATCCAATCTCTCCTGGAATCCCTACAATCCAATCTCTCCTGGTGTCCCTACAATCCAATCTCTCCTGATATCCCTACAATCCAGTCTCTCCTGGTGTCCCTACAATCCAATCTCTCCTGGAATCCCTACAATCCAGGCTCTCCCAGGGCCTGTGGGCCTTGCCATCCATTTTTAATGGGATTTAAATGGATAACATGGAAAGTGCATCTGGAATTGGCCTCGTGTTTCTCATGTGAAAATATCCCTGAGTGCTGGAACAACCACAGGGGGATGAAATGATATCCCAGAAAATTCCCGTGTTTCTGTTGGTGCAAGTCAGTAACATGGAGGGTGACGGGGGTAAAAAATCCAGGAGTTTTTGGGACCAATTTCTTTCCCTGCATTTTGTAGGATGTAAATCTCCTTTGTGACATGAGAGCTGTTATCACCAGGGGCTAAAACTCACCAAATAAAGCAGTTAAAAGGTTCATTCTGCTCCTAAAAAAGGGCTCCTGTAATTCCCATTACTGTCATTCCGAGTTAAGTATGGAGGATGCACAGGAAAGGACTTTCAGACTTTAAAAATAACATTTTTACCATGGAAATGAATATAAAATTATCGAATTTGTATTTTAAAATATATTTATTTAAAAATTTATCCCCCTTTTAATTCTGAAGGGACTCAGTTACATAAAATATTTTCCCAATGTTTCTTTCATTAAAAGGTGAATTAAAAAAAGAAAGTATCTAAATAAATAACCATAATTATGTAATATGCATTTATATAAATATCAGCAGACATTTATAAAAATGTTTATATAAATATAAACAGACATTTATAAATACCTTTAGTGCAAGTAGATAAATACATACATTTATTAACACATATATGGACATATAAATATGTAAACACCCAAACCACACAGAAATTTAAATATATAAACAAGCAAATGCAGCTAAATACACCGAATCCAGGGATATTTCCATGTCCATTATGCAAACACACAAGCATAAACAAATACAGAAAATAGAGATATTCCAATATTGGAACAAACAAGTATAAATTGCTCTGATTTTGTAGTTTGCTTTCTTTTTAAGCACTTCCCAGTTTCTGGACTGGAGCATCCCAGTGAATTCCAGATCCTGGGACAGGAATTCTGGATCCTGGGGCACAGATGCCATTCCAGAAGGGATTGGTCCTGTGGAGCAGGGATTGCCTCTGGGGGTACTCGGTGTGAGCAAGGTGGAAAGTCCTTCAGCTGGACTGGAAGTGTGGGAAGGGGAGGAACTGGGGGGTGTTTCAGGTCCTTCCCAGTCCAAACCAGTCTGGGATTCTGGGATCCTTTTTTGAGGGGAATTGGGAGTGGGAGGAGGGTCTGGGCAATGCTGGAGCTGTCAGCCCCTGGTGCTGAGGGGCACAGGTTGAAGGGAGGATCCAGAAGGAAAATGTTCAACCTGAACAGAAAATGGAATCATCACAGAATCCTGGAATGGTTTGGGTTGGGAGGGACCTCAGAGCCCCCCCAGTGCCCCCCCTGCCATGGCAGGGACACCTTCCACCATCCCAGGCTGCTCCAGCCCCAATGTCCAGCCTGGCCTTGGGCACTGCCAGGGATCCAGGGGCAGCCACAGCTGCTCTGGAATTTCCATCCCAGTCCTTCAGGAGCCATTTCTGCCCAAAATCCCATCCCTCCCTGCCCTCTGGCAGTGGGAAGCAGTTCCCTGTGTCCTGTCATTAGTCCTGGGGCAAATTAAAATCTCTCTTCTCTGGCATTTCCTTGGAATCCAGCGCAGTGTGAGGGTGAATCCTTCCACTCCATGTGAGGGGAGTCTGTTATTCCTAGAGAGTCCCTGAGGGTCCCTGTGGTCCCACATTCCCAGATCCCTGTGTCCTGATGGGGATGGCTCCAGATCCCACATTCCCAGATCCCTGTGTCCTGATGGGGGTGCTGGGGATGGCTCCAGGTCCCACATTCCAAGATCCCTGTGCCCTGGTGGGGGTGCTGGAGATGGCTCCAGGTCCCACATTCCCAGATCCCTGTGTCCTGATGGGAATGGCTCCAGATCCCACATTCCCAGATCCCTGTGTCCTGGTGGGGATGCTGGGAATGGCTCCAGCCCTCCATGGGCAATGCACGAGTCCTTTCCTATGGAAATCATGGAAATCAGGGGCGGAAGCAGCCTGGCTCCAAATGCCACGTGCATACACAAAACAGGGAATGAATATGCATGGGATTAATTTGGGCTCCCATTCTAGCAGCAGCAGTGGAGCTGGGCTCTGTGGATATCCTGGATGTTGGATAAAGTGCTTCCCTTGGTGTTGGCAGCTGGAGCTGGCTCAGGAGAGGTTTAGGGTGGATTTTGGGACAGGTTCTACCCCAGAGGGTGCTGGCACTGCCCAGATCCCCATGGAACGGGCACGGCCCCGAGGCTGCCAGAGCTGCAGCAGGGTTTGGACAGCGCTGCCAGGGATGCCCAGGGTGGGATTTTGGGATTGTCCTGTGCAGGGCCAGGAGCTGGGTCCGTGATCCCTGGGGGTCCCTCCCCAGCCATGGTATTCCATGATTCTGTGATCTGTGCATGCCAGGAATGGGACTCAGCATCCTGGGAGCCCCAGGTACAGATCCAAAGCCCAATTCCCACCTCCAGGTGCTCTCCTGGCTTCATTAGCCCAGGGAAGGGTTGGGTGGCAGGAATTGAGGGACTTGGAGCAGTGATTCCATGATGGATCATCTGGGCCAGTGGGAGCAGCTGTGCTCTGGAAAGGGGAGCTGGTGGGATGGGATGGGATGGAATGGAATGGAATGGAATGGAATGGAATGGAATGGAATGGAATGGAACGGAATGGAATGGAACGGAATGGAATGGAGTGAATGGAGTGGAACGGAATGGGATGGGATGAGATGAATGGAATGGGATGGAATGGAATGGAATGGAATGGAATGGAATGGAATGGAATGGAATGGA
>VYXF01002936.1:90052-100054 GCA_013397295.1 Polioptila caerulea | reverse complement strand
AATGGACTGAGATGGAAGGGAACAGGGTGGGAGGGGCAGGGTGGAGCACGAGTGCTTCCAGGGGGAGCCCCATCAGTGTCTGCAGGGAGAAGTGTCCAGGAAGGAATGGGGCAGCAGGGATTCATTCCTCATTCCTGCTGGACTGTGGGATGGGAGCAGCACTGGGATAATGAGTGGAGCTGGAGCAGGAGGGTCTCTTTCTTGCTTTCTAAGAATAAATTTTTTAAAAATTAACCAGTGAGGAGAAAAAAGACCAAAGGAGTTTCCAGGAATGGCTCCAGGTCTGTGTTCCCCCTCTCCTTCGGGGAGATGGGGTTTCCTACAGACAAGTGAACTGCCAGGGTTTTAATGAGGTCACTGAACACAGAATAACCCCGGAGAGCATCTGGGGGTGAGAACAGAGAGAAACCTCGTGTGCTGCTCCAGCGGTGTGAAATATCCTGTGAAACAGCTGGAATGTGGCTGTGCAGGGATTTGGGACTCCTCCCCAAAGCAGTGAGCACTGCTGAGCTCATTCTTGGGTTTCCAAGGAGCACAAAAGGGGAAACCGCAGCTAAAGTCTTGTCACAGCAGCAGAATTCCCTCAGAATTCCTTTGTGCCTCCTCCCTGAAGGCAATCCCGGAGCAGGCAGAATTCCTGAGCCATCCCTGGCAGTGCCCAAGGCCAGGCTGGAGCTCCCTGGGACAGTGGGAGCTGTCCCTGCCATGGCAGGGGTGGCACTGGGTGGGATTTGAGGTCCCTCCCAACCCACCCAGTCCATAATTCCAGCATCCTCTGACAGAAAACTCCAAACTAACAGGAAAATCCTTTCTTTAAATTCCTTCTAGGAGAGACACCCCAATGTAATTAAAACACTCCGAGTGTAATTGCATTTCCACATTCAAAGCGTGGCATTAAAGGGATTTTAATTGGGATGTAGCCAGTGCCTCCCCCAGGAGCAGAGATCCTGGTTTTCCCTGGCTGCAGGCAGGGGAATTCTGCCTTCCCTTCTGTGAGCAGAGACACCTCAGTGAGGATCCAGAGGGATCCCTGGGGTTATTAAGGGTGGCTGTGCTCTTCCCCCAGTTTTTAGCAGCTTGGTAGCTCCTGAATGGACATCCAGGGACTGATTTCCAGACTGGGCTTTAACCTCCCTCTGTAAAAGCCACGTTCAGTTCTCCTGAAAGACATTTTTCCGTGCAAGTTGGGTAATTAGGAATTGAATCACCAGTGAGGAGAATGGGTTTTTTTGCACAGAAAAAAAGCAAAGTTTAAAGGTTCTATTCCAGAGAGCAATTTGCAGGATTGATAGCTTGAAATTACTTGTTTGCCTTAGAAATAACTGGATGGGAAATGCATTGGAAGTCATTTGGGTATGCAGGGGACAGGGCAGGAAATGCAGGAGTGACGTTGTTTCACCCCAAAACTCAAACCTCTGCCTGACATTTCACAGGCCCAGCTCACCCAGAGCTGGCTCTAAACCTTCAGAATCAGAATTATTTCAGTTGTTGGAACTATCACTGAGATTCCAGTGCCTTGCTGGGGTTAAAAGTGTGGAATTGTTGAGGCTGGAAAAGCCCTCGCAGATCACCAAGTGCTGTCCCCAGGTGCCCTAAACTCTGCACATTCCCCCCAGGTTTTCAGTGTCCCTGTTGGAAATGAAGTGGGATTTCACTTTTCCAGTAGGTTGTCTTTGATTCAGCAGGAAATCCAGGATATTACAGGGAGTTTAGTGCCCTTTATTCCAGAGGGCAGCTGCCCCAAAGTTGGTTTTCCAGACAGGAGGCAGGATAGGGAAAAGGAAAAGGGCACTGCTGAGAGCAAAGCTGTGCAGGAAGGAGGAATGGGGATATTCCAAAGGGGATGTGTGGCAGTCAGATCCCCCCCTGGAACAGGGAGCTGCAGTTTCTGGGGTGTAAATGCAAACCCAGGCTCTTCCCCAGGAATGTTTGGGCTGTTTTATGGATGATTAGGACAATGCAGAGTGGCCATTCGCTGTGTCGGTGTGAGCTCCTGGCAGATGGGAATTTAGTCAGGAATATCCCTTTCCTTGAGGCTATTTGTTCCCAAAAGGCAATTTTATCCCGAGGTTTTTGGGTCAGACTGTTCCGTGCTGGATCCATCCATGGGCACCAGGCTGTCCTTGGATCTCTCCCTGCACTCCAGCTCTGGGGGAGAAAGGATTTGCTGAGGGTGAGTAAGACATCCAGAAAGTGGGGAAAAAAGAGATTCCCTATTATTAGTAATGAGTTATGTAAGGAATCCTTGGTTATGAAAGAACAGGACCCTGCCACGTTTAGAGATCTGCTGCAATTCCTGGTGCTCTCCAGCTAATCCCATCTGTGCTGCTCTCTCCAGCCCTGCTTTTGCAGCAGGAAACATTCCCTGAGTGTTTTGGAAATCACCAGGGAAGTGCAACCTGGAAGTGATCCCTGCCCTGCTCAGAGCCTGTCCTGTGCTTATCCCAAAAAGCTGCCAGTCAGGATTAGGAATTAAAAAGTTCACTCTGGAAAGGAAATGTTTTGCCTTTGGCCCTTTGGAATATTTTTTTCCAACAAAATCCATGAATGTAAGGCATGGAGGGTGACATTCCACGTTCAGGCTGGATGTGGCTGCAGGTGTTTGGTGTTCTGAGGAGGAGAAAAGCTTTCCTTAGGATGCTGCTGGAATGGTGCTCTCCAAACAGGCATTTGGGATATCCAGGGGATGGATTTCACCTCAGTAAAGTTGAAAGCTCATAAGTTTTTAAGTGGAAATCTGTGAGGTCCTTGTGGGTTAACGAGGTGCTGACTGAAGGTGCTGGGTAAGAGGGATAAAAAAGGGAATAAATATTCCTGAGGCCATGTTCAGGGATATTTATAGCCAAGAACTCGGGTTTTTATGTTTGAATACAGCTGCTCTCTGCAGCAGGAGCTCCTCAATCATTTATCCCACCTTCAGTGGACAATTGGATTGTGCTGTTTGCTTCCTTTATCCCTTTCCTCATAAAAACTTCGGGAAAAGCTGGAACTGCTCTGCTGCTCCAGGGTTACTCGTGTGAGGCTGAATTCCTGCTGCTGCATCTGTTCCCCTCTGCTTTAGACACAGCAGCAGCAATATCCAGAATTAAGCAGGCTGAGTAATTTCCAGGAGATCCACACACTTTTAATTGTTTATAAATTGGTTGCATGAGGGGTTTGATTTATTTTTTTTTTTTTTTCCTAGACTTGGTTCTGGATAATTTGTTTAGTTGTTGATTTGTGCTGGAGTTTTTTGAAGTTTGGGGTTTTTTGAAGCTTGGGGTTTTGGCAGCTGAAGACCAGGGAAAAATCACTTCTTGTTTTTAGGTGTTGTCAGAGGGGTTTTGAACATTCTGGGCCCTGGTGCAGAACAGGGCGAGGTGGCAGGGAATAATTCTGAAGTTAAACTGTTCCTCTTTCCACCTTTATGAGGGAGGATTCTGGATTGTGTCATGCACAAACCTTTTGTACCCTTGGGGGACTTTATCTCTTGCTCAGTTCGATTTTCAGAGCGCTCCAGGCTCACGTCAAACTCATCATTAAAGCCTGGGTCACATTGTGCTCAGAAAAATGGGGAAAATCGGGGTTGGGAGGGCAGCTTATTTCGGGCACTCCTTCCCTCTGAAGTGCTGATTTCCCAGCGATTTCCCAGCCATTTCCCAGCTCCCTGGGAGCTGTTTTGTGGGACACTGAGGAGCACAATGCCAGGGCCGAGCAGCCCAGCCCTGAGCTCCCGGGCTGATTTTCAAATGCTTTCAAATATTATTGTCCCCAGCCCTATAAATATTATTTAAAAGCTTTTCTGAGAGCACTTTTGCCCTGGGGGTGCTGCACAAAGCGCCAGTGTTCGGGGGGATAATGCAGACAGGGCTTTTAGCTAGCTCTGCTTTCCTTGCTGCCTTTCTTCTGCAGCCCTGAATCAAACCATTGCTGCCATGTGCTTTTTCTGTGCCTGCTCTGAGACACTGCCTTGTCCTGGGTCGTGTCTGAGCAGGGCTCTGGTGCCTGGTGCTGCCTGGCTCGGGCAGCTGCCAAGAGCTGAGGTTCAATGGTGCAGGACAACAAATGAACAGGATCTGCTGTGGGGTGAGCTCTATTCGGGGGCATTTCTCCCTTTTCTCTCAGATCTGTGACAAACGAGGTTCACTTTCCTGGTGACATTTTAGTAAAAGACAATAAGAGACAAGACAGTAAAACACAAAGTTAGCACGGTCAGGATTTAGCATTCAGCCAAGAGCACACCCCAGCTCAGAACACACTGCTTTAAATGCACCAACAGGTTGCATGTTCATAGAGCCTCATGCATTATTCAAAAACATCCCTTTGAGTTCCCCCAACCTGCCCCATTCCATCCTGTGAATCAACAGTTTTCTGTCTGCTAACTCTGATAATGGATCATCAATAAATCCCTTCCCCAGGGCTCTGGTGTCCATCACCACCCTCTTCATCCACATGGGATAATCCAAGAGTGTGAGGAATTTCCTGATTATCTTTTTCCATTCTCTGAGTTAGTTACATGAACTTTTACATCACCATCCTATAGCCCAAGAAAAACACATTTATCCCACTACTATTTCTACGTTTTGTTAATAGAGGTAAAAGAAACTCTATTCATACAGCAAAGTTCTCCAGCATTACCCACATAACCTTCATTGGAATGTTTGCTAAAAGCCAATAATATAATATAACATGTGCTTGGAACAGATCCATCTGCATTTCTGGGGTGGCAGTTGGCCACGCTGCTCGTGGCACTGTCTCCTTCCCACATCCCTGCCTTTCCTCTTCTGACTGTGGCTGCTCCTGACAGAATCCTCTGCCTTCCTCTGGGAAGGTGCAGAAGGCACAGCCTGAACATCCTCCTTGGAGGAGAGGTTTGGTTGCCTGGAAACTACAGCTGAGCCAAGTGGAATTTCAGTTCCAAAGGAAATTCTGGGGGTTCTTTCTTTTATTTTTTTCCTTCTTTGAGGTTGGAACAAAGGCTGCAGAATTCATTCCAAAGTGCCCCAGAAGTGCTCAGTGGAGGCATTTCTGTGCCATCTGATGCAGGTGCTGAATGTAGAGGCTGGTGGAGGATAGAGAACTTTTTTTGCATGAGGAGGGATTTTGGTGTTCTGTCCTAGAAAGGTTAAAATGGATTTTCTGGAGCTGATTGAAAACTTTGACACCTCCCACTTGGGAACCAAAACTCCCAGAGGAAAATATTAGCATGGCAAGTTGGATTTTTGGCAAAACATTGTCCTCCCTTCAAAACTCCCCGGCTGGGAAGTTTTAGGGGATTTCAGTTATATCTCCAAGCCCAGCTTTGGGTTTTCTCTTCATCCTGAAGCCAGTCCAGTGATTCTTTTTTTTTTAAATCCTGGCCTGTTTTATTTCCAGCTGAGGGGCACTGCCTGTTTCTTCCCTTGGTTTTAATGTGTGAAATTCGGGACATTCCCTGTCAGCTGCTGGAGAGAACAGGAGGAAAAGTGTTGGGGCTGCAGTGGCCAGGAGGGCTCCTCCCCTGCCTCCCTTCCCCTGCGTGCTCCAGGGTCTCAGAGGGGACCCAGGGACACTCGGAGCTGCCAGGGCTGCCACCCTCCCAGGGACACTGTGATCTGCTGTGGCACGGAGCAGATGGCCCTGGCACAGGGATGGGAACTGGGTCAGAGCACCAGGAACCAGCTCTGCCCCCCACAGGATGGGCCCGAGGCAGAGGAAACCTGATTTTCTGTCCTGAGCCCCCTGATCTGCTTTTCCTACCTGCTCCCAGTCGGAGGGAAGGGGTGGAGGCTGGTGCTTGGCATTCCTTTGACATTGTGCTGGCACTCATATTAATTTGTGGTGAAGAGCAGAGAGAGAGTTCCTAAAAATAAATTACTGGAGAACTTCTCCTAAGATGCACACTGACTCCTTCCCCCTCTCCCTCTGGCATTTTGTTCCACCCTAATTCGTGGCATTGACAAATTTAGGGGGTGGCAGGGTTTTATTGCTGTGTTTCTGTATCAGCACTAAAAGGAAACCCGTGAAATTTCTCTTTGGTCTCAGATGAACAAGGGGCAATGGATTCCTACTGCAGAGGGCAGGGAGGGATGGGATTTTGGGGAGGAATTCCTGGCTGGAGGGTGGGCAGGGGCTGGAACAGAATTCCCAGAGCAGCTGTGGCTGCCCCTGGATCCCTGGCAGTGCCCCAGGCCAGGCTGGACATTGGGGCTGGAGCAGCCTGGGACAGTGGGAGGTGTCCCTGCCATGGCAGGGGTGGCACTGGGTGGAATTTAAGGTCCCTTCCAACCCAAATCAGTCTGGGATTCCGGGATGTGATTCTATGAAATATTTGCTGTGAGAATTCCCCGTTTTGTTCATGGTGTTGAGACAACAGAACTCACCTGCTGTCAAATAAGTTTTTATTTATTTTCATCAACCTTTCCTAAAGGGCATGACTGGATTGGCTGGGGGACAGCACAAAGCTCCCGTTTTTGAAGGCACAGTGCAACCCTTCTTTTTTGTCAATTTTAGGTTCTTTTCCTTTTCTTCCTGCGTTTTCAAGGGAACTGCTCAGGCTGGGCCTTTGCTCAGGGTAGAAAGTGCAAATGAAAAGCTCCCAGCTCCAGCACTGCTGCAGTGACTTCATTCAGAGCAGCCTTTTCAAAGCAGGTGCTGACCTACTTGCTTTAAATTGGGCCCTTTTTAACTGCACTTAATTAAAATTTATTCCTTTTTTAACGCACCCCATGAAAGCCCTTTGTGCATCCCAGCAGTCACCACCTAGAAATGGGAGCTCTGGGATTGGTGTCCCGGCGGGCACTCCACTCTTTCCCTAACACATTGCCCTATCCTGGCCTTCAGAGCTGTTCACTGGGTGCACATGGATGCCCCTGTGATCCTGGAGGCTGCTCAGCAGCACTCGCTGGGTTTTCACTCCCCACAAAAAGGAGGAAACCGGCGGGAACCGTCGGAATGACTTCCCTGAGAGCGCAGCCCTCGCCCGGGTTGAAAGCGGTGCCTGGAGAGAGCTGAATCCCGAGCGCTTCCCAGACCTCCCCATTCACTCGGAAACAAATGGCACTCTGGGTTATGTCAGAGCAGATCTGCCGCCGAAAATCATCGCGGATTTGCACTTGACAGCAGGGCCTGACCACCCAACAATTATCATTTAATAGCTCATTGCTCCCGAGGCATGAGAGGGAAATCCCAGGGTGTCCAAGGTCACACGTGGCCTGGATCGCCCTGGAATTGTTAATGAAACCTTGCCCTTCATTGAAGTGTTCCCATCTCTGAAAGGAAGCTTTTGCCTCGTTTATTAGGATATAAATCTGCTGGAAAAGGTTGGCTTGCAGTTAATTAAAATTCGAGCAAACAATGAGCAGGATCTGCATCTGTCACGGGTTTGTTTTGGGGTTGTTATTGTGGCATTTGGGAAGGGAGCAGATGAGTTTGTTTGTTCCAAAGCCAATTAGGAAGGGACAAAACGATCAGGCAGCAGCAGGTACCAGTGTGGGAACAACCTTTCCAGAGCCTCCAGGGCTGGGAAGAAACTTTTATTCCCTTGGAAATAAAATCTGTGTGCTAGGATGGACGGGGGAAGGTTCTCTCATTCAATACCTGAAGGATTTTGGAGCTTTTTCTGAACTTTGTTTTGCAAGGTTTGCTCTTTTCCTAGTCACAGGATGGTTTGGGTTGGGAGAGCTCATCCAGTCTCTCTCCTCTACATCTTCCACAATCCCAGGGTGCTCCAACCCCAACATCCAGCCTGGCCTTGGGCACTACCAGGGATCCAGGGGCAGCCACAGCTGCTCTGGGAATTCTATTCCAGGGTCTCAAACCCTCAGGAGGAGGGATTCCCTCCCAAAAATCCCTCCTGTCCCTGCCCTGTGGCAGTGGGAGAAGCAGAGGACCTCACCTCCTGCTCTGCTCCATCCCACCTCTCCTTTGGAAGCTTTGGCTTCCAACTCCTTTATTCTTGAGATTGTGGAGACACAACAGAAAATCCTCCTGGAACAAGGAGGATTGGTCACCCCAGAAATTCATGTGCAGGTGATGAAGGTGACCAAAACAGGGCTGCTTAGAAATGCTCATCCCTGTTTCTGGAATGTTCCATGATTTCTGCTCTTTGCCCTTGGATCAACAGGCACAAAATCCAGGCAGGAAATCATTTCCAGCACAGGGAAGGGACCTAATGAACCCCAATTTTACTGGCTCAGAATTTTCAGGACAAAGGACTTCCTGAGCAGCATCTCGCAGTCTGTTTTAAAGGGAGAAGAACTGCACACACAATGCTTAAAAACATCCTGAACTTGTCAAAATCTGAGATTAGGGCAGCAAATTGCGAAATTAAGATCTCTCATTGGGAAATGTCAGAATTGAGTTTCATTTCTTTTTCTGTGAAATAGATTGATTTTTGCTCTAATTAGCCCATTACTTGTCACTAGAAGGTCCCAATAACATCTGAAATTATTTGACATGACATATGGATGGCATTGATCTCAAAATCAAAATATTATCTTTATTTCACTTCCTTTTCAAACAGCGCAAATTGTTACATCTTTTTCTGGTCAGAATTCCTCCTGTTTTGTTCTAATGAAACATCTTGACAGTTTGAAGCAGAAAATATGGGATACCTTGGGAGTAAAAGGGAGGAAGAGCTGTTTTCATTAGTGTAGAAATGTTATCGCAGTCTCACACATGGATGTTAAAAACATCTGCTCCTCTAATTAGTTCACTGAGTATTTCATTTTTCTACATGGCTTGGAAGGCTCAGACACGTCGTGCTGGGCTCCCTTACAACTGAAACAACATAAAGTCAACTCAGCCCAGGCCTAGACAAAGGTTTTGTTCTGATATTGCTCTCCAAACACTGAAATTCTGGTTTGGAACAGCAATTCTGGGGTTCATGGCCCCAAACAAAGCCTTGAAGGCATTAAAGCAAAAAGGGTTTGAGCAGCAATGGCTGGAATGTTCTGTGTGGTGACTTTCACCACACTTAATGGCATCTGAGGGACTAATTAGTGCTTAATTTGGGCTTATTTTTGTGTGCAGCGTTTGGGGAACACCCACAGCACTGTTTAATGTAAAGGACAGCAGGTTCCATTGTTGGGATGGAGGTTTGCAGTCGATTAGGGGAAGTTGTATTTCCCTTTTTTTCCTTCCCAGGGAACTGCCCGTGACCCAAACTGGGCCCTGCTGGGATGGGGGCTTTGGATGGAGCCTTCTTTTCCTTGGGAGAGATTGGTGGGAATTGTCACTTTAAGGATGGCAGGGAGTCTGCATCCCTCGAGGCTGGGAATTCACATAAAACCTGTGGGAAATCCACATAAAACACTGCAAATTTATATGGAATATAAAGGAAATTATTCACATGGAACATGTGGGGAATTATTCACATGGAACATGTGGGAAATTCACATAAAACACTGGAAATTCATATGGAATATGTAGGAAATTATTCACATGGAACACGTGGGGAATTCACATAAAACCTGTGGGAAATTCACATAAAACACTGCAAATTCACATAAAACATTGCAAATTCACATGGAATATAAAGGAAATTATTCACATGGAACATGTGGGAAATTTGCATAAAACATTGGAAATTCATATGGACTACATAGAAAATTATTCACATGGAACTTGTGGGAAATTATTCACATGGAATATGTGGGAAATTCGCATAAAACATTGGAAATACATATGGACTATGTAGGAAATTATTCACACGGAACACGTGGGAAATTCACATGAAACATTGGAAATTCATATGGACTACATAGGAAATTATTCCATGGAACACGTGGGGAATTCACATGGAACACGTAGGAAATTATTCACACGGAACACGTGGGAAATTCACATGAAACATTGGAAATTCATATGGACTACATAGGAAATTATTCCATGGAACACGTGGGGAATTCACATGGAACACGTAGGAAATTATTCACACGGAACACGTGGGAAATTCACATGAAACATTGGAAATTCATATGGACTACATAGGAAATTATTCCATGGAACACGTGGGGAATTATTTACATGGAACATGTGGGG
>VYXF01002936.1:66747-90001 GCA_013397295.1 Polioptila caerulea | reverse complement strand
TGGAAATTCATATGGAACATGTAGGAAATTATTCACATGGAACACGTGGGGAATTATTTACATGGAACATGTGGGGAATTTGCATAAAACATTGGAAATTCTTATGGAATACATAGGAAATTATTCCATGGAACACGTGGGGAATTCACATGGAACACGTAGGAAATTATTCACATGGAATTTGTGGGAAATTCACATAAAACATTGGAAATTCATATGGAACATGTAGGAAATTATTCACATGGAACACGTGGGGAATTATTCACATGGAACTTGTGGGGAATTCACCCACAACGTGTTTTAAAGACAAAAAGTCACAGACTTGTGGAATTCTGTCCGTGCTGAGCCAGCACAGGCCTGAGCTGAGCCTGGGACTGGGCCCGGCTCCCCAAGGCCTCGGCTCCTGTGGAAGGTTGGGAGCTCCCAATTGTACAAACAAGGAGAGCAAGCCCCTAAAACCTGGCTAAAAACGAGGGGGAGCTGGGTTGGGATGCTGGTGCTTGGCTGCTCCACGTCCATATGGACTTTTAGGAGGACATTTTTGTGTTCTGCAAGGAAACTTTTCCAGGCCACCCTCCAGCTCTGATTTCTCTGGAGGGAGGGCTCAGAGCTGAGATTTTGGGGGTGACTCCTCTTTAGTCTCAGCAGAGCCTGCCATTCCTGTTTGGAAAAGGTAAAATCTGCACTCCAGGGGGAGCTGGGCCTGTTTGGAGTGTGGAATATTTGGAATATTGCAGAGCTGCAGGAGAAGGAGGGAACATTCTGTTTGCCTGATCTCTGATAAAAGCCCAGCCTCACCAAGTCAGGGATTGTGCCAGGTTTTTCTAGGATTAAAAGCCAGGCCAGACTATTTTATAGGTGCACCAACATCACCTGAAAAGTGTTGGAGCAACTCCTCGTGTGCCAAGGCACAAAATCTGTGGGATACAGCTGGGCTGCTGCCCATGGGCATAAACCAGGAAAAATATTTGTGAAAACGTGAGGGGAATTGTGGAATCATGGAATGGCTTGGGATGGAAGGGACCTTAGAGCCCATCCAGCTCCACCTCTGCTGTGGGCAGGGACACCTTCCACTCCAAACCCTGTCCACGCTGGTTTTAAGAACATTTTTGTGCCTCACTGCAGCCCTTGCAGAGCTCCCAGGTATTGGTGTTGTCTCTGTAAACTGATGGCTCCTCTTAAAAATTCCTTAAAAGCAAAAAATTAACTCAGGGAAATGTCACGAAAAGAACTTGTTCTAAAGCAGGAGGAACTTCTTTCTCTGGCAGACTGACATCTCCTATAATCATCTTCTAAATCCAGAAGACAGGTTCTTTGTCATCTAAATAATCGCTTTTTTGCTCTCCTGGGAAGTGACAGAGTGAAATCCTTCCCTCAGAATTCCGTCTGTTCCAAGTGGATGCTCACACACCTCACAGCCCTCAGCAGCTCCCCTCTCATCTCAGGCATTGCCAGACTTCAGCTTCTCTCTCCTTCAGAGAGTGTTTATTTGGATTTTTGACTCAGTGCAGCTCACCAGCAATTAAAATTTAATAGGCCTGGGTCAGCATTGGCAGCTCTAATCCCAACACCGGGAGCTTCCATGGATTAAATTCCATCACAGCTCTGCTCTGTGGAGCTGAGGGGGTGCTGGAGGCCAGGCTGGATGGAGCTGGGAGCAGCCTGGGCTGGTGGAAGGTGTCCCTGGGATAGTGAAAGGTGTCCCAGGGCTAGTGAAAAGTGTCTCTGGGCTAGTGGAAGGTGTCTCTGGGAGAGTGGAAGGTGTCTCTGGGCTAGTGAAAGGTGTCCCTGGGATGGTGGAAGGTGTCCCTGGGACAGTGAAAGGTGTGTCTGGGATAGTGAAAGGTGTGTCTGGGATAGTGGAAGGTGTGTCTGGGATAGTGGAAGGTGTCCCTGGGCTGGTGAAAGGTGTCCCTGGGACAGTGAAAGGTGACTCTGGGACAGTGGAAGGTGTCTCTGGGATGGTGGAAGATGTCTCTGGGCTAGTGAAAGGTGTCCCTGGGACAGTGAAAGGTGNAGTGGAAGGTGTCCCTGGGCTAGTGAAAGGTGTCCCTGGGATGGTGGAAGGTGTCCCTGGGCTGGTGGAAGGTGTCCCTGGGATGGTGGAAGGTGTCTCTGGGACAGTGGAAGGTGTCTCCACCCTGGCAGGGCATGGGACTGAATGAGTTTGGGATCCTTTCCACCCCAAACCATTCCATGGGTCCAGGAGAGCTGCCAGGTTCCTGTGACTCCCAGGCACAAGATTTCCTTCCACGGGGATGAACAAGGCTTTAAACCAGTGAGGAACTCATGTGGGATTCCATTCTGCAGGCTCTGTTCTCCACTTCCCACTGGAATATTTCCCTCCATCCTCGCAGACTCAGAACCAGCACAGAATAATTCCTGCACCTGGCTGTGACATTGTTTTCCTCTTGTCTGTTCCCAAATCCTTTCCACTCCTCTGCATTCCCAGCAAGTTGCCAGCTTGTCCTCTGTAAATAATTCAGGGATTTCTGTTCACACCCTCCAAAGAGCCCAGAGGTCAGGAGGGAACTGCTGAGCATTCTTCCTGCTGGCAATGAACCCAGTAGGAAGGATATCAATCCCAGGATGAATTCCTGGGATATCTGGTGCCCAGCAGCCCCTCAGGCTGTGCTCTGAAATGGAACCTTTGGAATGGGAATTGCAGGATTTGAGGGCGACCCCGGAGGGACCCCTGATGGGTGCTGAGGTTTTGAACACCAGGATGGAGTCAGGGAAGCAAGGAACCTCTCTGATTTACCTGCTGGCTCAGCAGCAAACACTCCCACTGGTTTCTGTGGGATAAATTAAGGATTAAGGCCAGATGGATGAGCAGAAATGTGTGGTTTGTAGAAAAAGGCCGAAGATTTTGGAATATATGAATTATCATACTTAGACTTCCTCTTAATGCCAGCGCCAGCTCTGAGGAACTTCCTTGGGAACATTCCTGGGATACACAGAACGTTTAGGCCTGGATGGGGTCAGTAGAGCTGGGAGATGATCAAGGGAAAGGACCTGTGGAATTTTATATTTCATCTCCTCCTGAGTATGGGACTAATCCATGATTGGAGAGGATTAAACCAGGAGAAATGTGCTGGAAATGACTTGGATCAAAAATAATTTAAGTGAAACATTCTGTCTTATTTTGAATGTTATTTGAATCTTACTGAATTAATTTGTTCTGACTGTGTGAGATCAGCATTCCACCAAACACATTTCCCCTTTTCAGATTTCTCCAGTTTGAAAAGTTTTCAAGCAAAAGCACTTCCAGCCTGATTTTGGCAGCTGCCAATTACCAGCATTTGGAATCCCAAAGTATTTCCTTAAAATAATTCACCTGCTGGTTGAGCAGGATGAAACCTGTGAGCCTCTGAACCACCAATTTCATGACTAATGGGATTAAATTTCATAACAACAGCAGTGAATTTCACAGCCAGGAAGGCAACAGATGTAAAATATGCACAGAGATGTAATTTATTTTTTCCTTTCTTTGCTTCAAACTTGAATTTGGAGAGTGAGGACAGAACCCCAGAATGTGCTGTAAATAAATATAAAAAATGGGGTTTAAACCAAGCAAACGTTCAAGTTGTCAGGTTTCTGAGCAGGGAACAAGCTGGTTAAAATACAGTTTTCAGCTCTTTTTATAGACTCAGTATTCTAAAAGACTCTGTAACTATGGTTGCTGCTGTTGCATTTGTGCTGAGCAGAAGAATGGGGATATTTTTTGCACCTTTTGGGAGAAGGGGAATGTTTTTACTCCAGGGAAACTTGCTGTGATGAAGGATGGAGAGGAGAACTCAACATGAACTCTGCCCTGCCTGAAATCCCTTCCCAGTGGGCTGAACAGGGAGAAGGAAACCTGTGGATAACCCTGGGAGGGGGAAGAGGAGCAAAGGCTGTGCTCCAGCTCTGGTTTAAAGCCACCCTTTGATGCTCATCCTGCACAGGGTCTCAGCTTCCTGTGACTCTGATCAGCCACTGGAAAATGAAATTTTTTCCCTGATGTTTAATCAGAATTCCCAGAGCTGCTCCTTGTGCCTGTTCCCTTGGCTTTTTCCTGTTCCCAGCTGGGGAGGGTTGAGGTTTGCCCTCTCTGCCACCCTCTCAAACAGGGTGACAACACTTTGCTGGCAGAGAAATCCTTTCCTGCCTCTCTTTATTGCTGTTTTCCCCTTTTCCTTGGGGATAACCCCTTCGAATTATCATTGAAATCATGGGATTTTAGAACATTTGCTTTGCCCATACCTTCCACAGCCTGAGAGGAAAGATCCTACAAGGCTGAGGAAAGATCCTACAAGGCTGAGGAAAGATCCTACAAGGTTCTGGTGACTTTGTGACAGTTTTTGGTGCTCCCTCTGAATTCCCACATTTTGCTGGACTTGTCTCCAGTCCATGCAGTCCATCCCTATAAATGATGGCAGGGGAAAAGGGGGAGTAAATAAATAAATATCCTCTGGATGAATGCAGGCCAGTTATCAATAGCGTGGGGCTCCAGAGAAGGGGAGGCCTCCAAGAACATTCCAGGAGGAGCAGCCAGGAGCAGGAACCCTGGGGCTGGGAGTGGTGGTGTGTTGCAGTAATGAGTAGCCAGGATTTCGTTCTTCCATGAAGGAAAAGCTGAATGTTTATTGCACAGCTCATATTTCACAGGATTATCAGAAGGCACCATGATAGATCGAATTGGCAAACAGTGCACGGACACTTCATTGGTCAGAAAATGGCATTTTGCATGTCTGTCAAGGGCTTCTATTCCTGCACTGTTCACACATCTTCTCCCCTGGCTCTTATGGGCCAGGTTTTTTGGTTTTTACAGGTGCAGACTGTTTTCCTCTACAAGAACAGTTTGCTGTGCTAAACTATTCTTGAAATTAGAATTGGAATTCTTCTGATTCTTTCTCGTGGGAACTTACAGGCCAGCTGGTAATTCAGCAGAGCAAGGCTTGATTTTGGGCCTTGCTTTTATAATTCTTCCACTTGTCTGTGACATCAGTGGGGCCTCAGGAGTGCCCAGCACAGTCCCTTGCCATGCCCTGCTCAGGGCCTCCCAGGTTTTATTCCCTGGCAGTGCTGGGATGTTGTTCATCTTCCTGATGCCATCTGTTTTCCTGGGTGGGAGGGAGGAATGGGATCCACTCCAAGCTGCTCCAAATGTTTCTCCCTGGTTGAGGCTGAGGTTCAGATGTTCATGTGCAGCTCTGGAACAGCCCTCCAAGGGGTTTTCCTCCTGCTGCATCAAACCCAGTTTGGCTGGGGAGCGTGGCCTAAGAGACGGGCCGGGTATGATGGGTACAGAGATGTTCCTATTTATTATATTTATTTATTATCTCTTTAATTTAAGGGGTGACCATGTGCTCTCCAGGCAGCACCCACAGCTGCGTGGCCTGGAGCTGCTTCCAGAGGGCACCTGGTCAGGAGACCTGGATCCAAACACCTGGGCCATGGCTAATTTGGCCAGGTTTAGGGTTTACCTGGGGGCAGGTATCCAACTGGAGCTGTGGGGCAGGGGCTTGGCCTTAGAAGCCTCAGCCTCCTTCTCCCAGGGTCCTGGGCCCACTCCTTAGTGCAGAGAACGTGGGCCTGGCCTGGCCTTTAATTAATCCCAGCTAATTGTGCTGCCACACAGCTCCTGATGCTGTTCAGGAGGGCGGGCTGGGCTCAGGGCACTGCTGATCCAGCAGGATCCAGCATCACCCCTGGGTGGGATGGAAGCTTTGGGGTCACTGCTGCATCCAGAGCTGTCCCTGAATCCCTGTGCTGCATTCCCAGTGTGTTCTGTCTCTATGGACTGGATGCTCCCTCCTCAGCTTTTGTCCAGCTTTGCCCAGCCCTGCCCCACCTCTCTCTGTTCCCACATCTCTGTGATCATCTCAGCTACTGCTGATCTTTCATTCCTTTCTGGATTCTCTCATGTCCCACCCCAAATTCTCTTTATTTTCCCTCCACTCAAACAGTGGCCAGAGCTCCTGGCTTATTCTCTCTCTTTTTCTGATCCCTGTCCTCATTTTCTGATCCCTGTTTTTTGGTTTGTTTTTTTTTTTCCATAGGCAGCTGACACTGAGCACAGTGAGATTTTTTTTCTTTTCTTTCCCAGTTTGCAGTGCTCTGCCTTTAAATCAGTGAATCTCACCACAAAGCTGAGCCTGAGAAACTGAGAGGAGCCTCTGGACAGTTTTTCCTGCTTTTTGCAGTGGCTCCTGCAGGAGAGTTTTCTGCAAGTGCCTCCCTTGAGTGACAACACTGGGAAACTCTCAGAGGCTGGGAGGTGGGAAGGGGGGGGGATTGAAATCCCTGCAGCTCAATCCCAAAATCCTGGAAGGCTTTGGGTTGGAGGGACCTTAAATCCCATTCCAGGGGCAGGGACACCTCCCAGTGTCCCAGGCTGCTCCAAGTCCTGGCCAGCCCGGCCTGGGTCACTCCAGGGCTGGAGCAGCCACATTCCTCTCATGGATCCCGGCTCCCCAGTCAAGGGATGGCTGTAAAATAATTCTGGTTTTAGGAAAATCCTTTTCTTCCTCCTAAATTAAGTCCTGATAGGATGAGTTTGTCTTTTTAAGGCCGTGGAGGGATTGAATTTTTATTTTGCCATTGAACTCAGAGAAAGGATGTGTTTAATTAAATATTAACAAATCCTCTCTGAGTTGTAAGAGCTCACTGCCTGGAGTAAATCAGTAAAGTCTGGGGTTTTTTTGGAGTCACCCTGTTCTGAGGACTTTAATGGACATAATTCAGTGTATTTTGGGTTGGTTTTATTGGGTTTTGGAAGTGACATCCCCATCTCCACAGGAGCTCTTTCCACTGCCTCCTCCAGGTCTCCCAAAGCGAATCCATGTGGACTGAAAAGTGACAAAGTGTCTCAAAGCTGCTAAATTACCAATCTGTCAGAAATATCTCAATAGAAATGAGCATAAAATAGAATAAAAATATAGATAATGTCATCTAAGAACAAATAAAGTTTTGGCAACAGCCAGAGAAAATTGTCAAATGCCAAGGAGCACTGGAGGAGGAATTGGAGACCTTGTGCTGCTGTGGGGACATTGAGCCACATTTTTATTTCTCATCATTATCAGCAGAAAGGTGGCTGGGATAATTTAAATGGAAATAAACCGATGGGATCATTGGCTATCCAATGAATTTAAAAAAGCTTCGGGAAAAGCCTCAGTTCCTGTGCTTGCACCGTGGGAATGACAAACAGGGATTGCTCAGTTTGGTTCTGGGAAAAGATCTGGGAAATATTAGATTGCTGCAGTTCAAAAACCTGAGTTAAGTCTTTATGAAATGCACCTGTTTGAGGGCTTTGCTGGGGAACAGGTGAAATTATAGTGTTGGCAATTCCTGCCAGAATTAACCTGGGTTTCGTAAACTGGGATTTGGAGGAGATTGTAACAACATTCCAAGAACTGCTGGGAATGTTCTGGAATGTTCTGTATAATTCCAGGCAGATCTGGGCAGGACCCTCCAGGTTCATTTGGATGATTGGTGGCTTTGCTCTGGTTTGTAGTTGTCCAAACAATTCAATATTTGATAGCTGCTACAGAAAATGTCCATAAAATCCACATTCAGTCCAGGATGGGAAATTCCCTATTTCCTTTCCCTCTGGATTACAGCTCCATGCCTTTGGGCCAGGCTTGAACTTCTTCTCTGGAGCCACCAGAGAGGTTGTAAATGGAAATTTGGTGGTTATTTATAAGTTGCTGCCAAAACCCAAAAGCCCAGAGGCTCTCAGTGCCTGTATCCAGCTAAGGCTGAATCCAGCAGGTGGGTGGATGGTAAATTTATCCAAGGGGTTTGTCCATGTTTTTTTAATCTGGCTCCAGGCTGTGGCTCTGGACATCCAGCACGTGTTGGGATTGCTCTGGGGAGGAGTCTCAGCCTAAACAGAATGAGCTGAGACAAGGAAAATCCTTCTGTTTTGTCGGAATGCTTAGGATAAACAAGGGAAAGAGTAAAAAAAAATCCCAAAGCAAATCATTGTGGCTGAATGAAAAGGATGTGCCAAAGTCTTCCAGAGCTGTTCTGTCCACACCTGCAACTCCCAAAGCTCTGCTGTTCCCTTCCCTTAGGAATCCATCCCTTTTATTCCCAGAGTGGAACAATTTGGTGCAGTTCTGGTGGCTGATCCCAGTTTACAACGCGAGCGATAAAATTCTCTTGAGAAAGTCATTGCTAAGATTGCATAATTGGGCATTAAAGTTCTGATTATACTTTCCAAACTGCGGGACTTTGTTAAAAACCTGACATTCCAAAGCACTGAATTTCAGTGTTTGACAGCTCAGCTGTGAGAGTTTTTTTACAGAACATTTGTACCAGAAGAACAGCATGTTAATTGCCTAAAAAAAACTGGGACAGATTAATCATGGAGCAGGATCCTTGGGAGAACGAAGCTCTAGAGCCCTCTGCTGATGGATTTCCTCATGGGAAGGGTGGGCAGGCTTTGCCAGGGGCTGGAGGGGCCATCCCTGGAGGTGGCACTCGGTGACAAGGTGGGGATGGGGCACAGCTTGGGCTCCATGGTCCTGGAGGGCTTTTCCAAGCTCACTGAGATTCTCCTGGCGTTCTCCAACCATCCAAGCACACATCCTTCTTTTCCATGATGCCCTTGAACGTCCCTGCCATTATCCTGCTCCTTAAACCCCTGAAAGGCTGGAGGCGTTCCAGCTGAGATATTGGAGTGAGCTCAGTGGGCAGAATTTGGAGAGCGACCAGCCCGAGCTGAGAGCTGCATTTGGAGAAGGAGTTTACAGCCACAAACTGCTCAATATTTAATTCTTTATTTTTACTTCCTTGTTAGAAGTGGGAGCTGGGTTTGTGTCACACAACAAAATCATGGAATCAGTCCTTGGGTGGGAAGGGAGCCACAAGGATCATCCAAGTCCAACTCCTGGCCCTGCACATATTCAAATGTCCTCTTGTTTATTGCTCTTGAGGATATTTGAAGCAGAGAGAGCTCTGGCAGGGCTTGGTTCTCTCAAAGAGAGAGAAAAAAAAAGCCAAGGTTTTCTGGCACAATCATATCCTTGGAAAAAGGGGGAGCTGCCCTGGAATCTCCCATTTTCCTGTACATTTTTCTGGGGGTGACTCTGACAACACCATGGCAAGGGTTGGGAGCCTCCCATGTCCAGAGCCAGGAGAGGAGAGAATTTAATTTCAGCCAGAGAGGCTGTGCTGATTTCTGAGTGCTGAATTCTGAGTTCTGAGTGCTGAATTCTGAGTTCTGAGTGCTGATTTCTGAGTTCTGAGTGCTGAATTCTGAGTTCTGAGTGCTGAGTGCTGAATTCTGAGTGCTGAATTCTGAGTTCTGAGTGCTGATTTCTGAATTCTGAGTGCTGAATTCTGAGTCCCGAATTCATCTCCCATTGATGAGGGACCTGACCCTGACAAAACCTGTTTAAACCACAAAAGAGCAGGAGGCACTGGAGTGTTAAAAAACAGGATATAGGAAGGAAGTGAGGATGTGCCAGCCACAAATTTCCTTAGGGAACTGAAATCCAGTTTCAAGGAACCACTTGGCAGTGCAGCATTTTAGGAGGGAACATTCTCTGGGCAACCTGTGGCTGCCCCTGGGTCCCTGGCAGTGCCCAGGGCCAGGCTGGAGCATCCTGGGGCAGTGGGAGCTGTCCCTGCCATGGCAGGGGTGGCACTGGGAGGGATTTAGGGTCCCTGCCATTCCAGGATTCCATGCTATCCACTGAAATATGGAGAAGACATGCCCAGGAATTTCTGGATAATGAGATATTCATGGAGATAAATGGGTTTAATGTAAAATCATTTTCTCACATTTGAGCAACCAATTTTCTTGACTTCTTGTGGGAATTGTGCCTTTGGGATTTCCCTGGTGCTGACACTCCCAGAAATGTCATTCCACAGGCTTTGGCATTCCCAGAATCCCATTTATGAACAGCCATGGAAGCCTCTTCCAGCACTGCATCCATAGGCAGGAAAGGGATGGACAAAGGACAAAGTGGAAGTGGTGGACAGCGAAAGGTTTTGTGCTTTTTGTCAAAATATGAGGAGTGGAGAGAGCAGGGAAAAGTTTTTAGCTGGGAATGAACAACGGGAAGAAGGAAATAACCTGTTTGTGCTGCCAGTGGAATGTTTGTGCAGCAAAACCTAGAAAAGAGGGTAATTCCATAGTGAAGAATGGAAAATTCCATAGGGGAGAAAGGAGGAAATAATTGTGGTGGTGCAGAACTTTAAACACAGCTGCAGATAATTTGGGGAGATCAGGGGAGAGGGTGTGAGCCAGAGGAGGGTCTGGAGTGGGAGGGAGGAACTCAGGGAGTGTTGGGGTGGGGAAGGATGGCCCAGGTGGGAATTCATTGCTGGGGAGTAACAAAGAGCAGAGAAGGTTGAAGAAGGTAAATGAAAGCTGGGAAATGGTGGGAATATCCCTAAGAACAAGGACCTTGTGGGACAGAAACTCTCAGGGTACAGTTGGAGTGGTGGGGGTTGGCAGAAAACCGGGCATGGGATCAGAACTGGAGTTTTGAATGGTCAAAAATCCCTGTTTTGTTCAGAAAGGAAAAGGTTCTGTGATGGGAACATTTCCCACACGTTTTCCAGGCTGTTTGCTGTGTGCATTCCAGAGGTTTGGGAAATAAGAAATGAACTTAATCTCCAGTTTGGAATTTCAGCAATGTCTGCTCCAGTGGGAAGGTCCCATCCCATGGGAGAGAGGCAGCAGGGACTGGGAGGGAAAAGCCCCTCATCCCTCAGGACAAGAGAGACCCTGAGGGGCTGGAGCATGTCCAGGGCAGGGAAGGGAGCTGGGAAGGGGCTGGAGAATCCCTGAGGGAGCTGGGAAGGGGCTGGAGAATCCCTGAGGGAGCTGGGAAGGGGCTGGAGAATCCCTGAGGGAGCTGGGAAGGGGCTCAGGCTGGAGCAAAGGAGGCTCAGGGGGAATTTCTGGCTCTGCACAGCTCCTGCCAGGAGGGGACAGCCGGGGGGGATTTGGGATCTGCTCCCAGGGATCAGGGACAGGAGGAGAGAGAATGGCTCCAGGCTGAGCTCGGGGAGGGGCAGGGTGGACAGCAGCAGGAATTTCCCCATGGAAAGGGCGGTCAGGCCTTGGCAGGGGCTGCCCAGGGAGCTTTGGAGTGCCCATCCCTGGAAGTGCCCAGGAAATGTGTGGATGTGGCACTTGGGGCCCTGGCCAGGGCTGCTGGGTGAGGGCAGAACTCGCAGATCCTAACGATCCTTTCCAGCCTTAACAATTCCAGGATTCTGTGATTCCCCATCTGTGCCAGAGGGTCAGCTCTCCCTGTGAGTCTGAGTTGTCACTTTAATTAAAACTCCCTGTCCTGGCTGCAGTTTGTGGTTCCCATTCCCTCCCTGGCACTGCCACCCTGCCAGCTCAGCGGAATGTTCCCACTTTTCCTGCTGCAATCCTGCTCAGCTCGTTCATGTGCTGGGAGAAATGCAGCTGGATTGTGATGGAAATCACTGGAAAGTACTTGGGGGTTCTGTAGGATCCTGTGAGGAAGAAACCCAGAAGTTTTGTTGTTCCTACTTAAATCCCAAATTGTTTCTGTGATGCCTTCAGCAGGTAAACGATGTTTTCTCTGCTGTTCCTTCAGAGAGCACTTCCAGCCATTGCTCCATAAAGCAGCAAATAAAGCCCATTTCACCCCAAATTTCACAGCACATCATCTCTTAAACGAAAGGATTACTTCACATAAAAGCTGCGACACATCAAAGATCCAGGCAGAAATGCAAATTCCCTGATTTCCAGACAGCACACTTCCCCAAGAAATGTCTCTTGTTTGTTGGGATTCTCTCCTGCTGAAATGTCTGCAGGGTGAGCTGTCAGAGTGATTGGAATTTCTAGCAATTAACAGCATAATGATTAATTTTTAACATGTGCCACTAATGTAAAACGAATTACTGGAATTCTGTCACTTCTATAAAAAGAATCCGGGGTTTTCCTTGAGGTTGTGCAAGAATTGTCTGTAGGGAGAACAGGACACAAATTTTTGATAATCAAACCAACCCCAACAACTGTTTTTGCTGTCTCTAAAATGTCTTTGCAATTGGAGTCATCATCATCATCTCAGATTATCCAAAACCATTCACTCAGAAAAGCTCCTTTAGGAAGGAATTTCAAGGAAAGAGGATTGGGAATTTCAGGGCAAGGCCAGTACCAACCTTTGGAATCAATTAATATCTTATCAGACAAGATAAAGTTTGGTTTTTATATCCCAAAGGTGTAAGGTCTGGGCATTCAAAACTGATACTTGGTAGAATAATTCTTCCATTTTACTTGACCCTTTTCCTGCACCTTTCCCAGATCTCAAGGTGTTCAGGTCTCTGGGGACCTCCCAGGACTTGCAGCAAAGCCAGGGAAACTTCCCCTCATTAACATTCCCAGGACACAAAAGCTGAAATCTGATTTTTCATGCTGGTTATTTTATTTTAGGATTAGCCCAATCTGAATGTGAACCTGAATGCAGACCATTGTAATGGGGACGTAACGAAGAGAATTCAATTATCAGCATTAAATGGCATTTCTGGGGGAGATATGCTGCTTATCTGAGAATTTCTGTGCAGGAAAACAATTCAGATAATATTGCACACCCCTCTCTTTGATAAGACCAATTCCCCTTTGGAAGCTCCCTAATAATTCTGTTATTGTGACTTTAGAGCCACAGTTCCTTAATCTTTCAGGAAAGTTAATAAGGCTGTTACCAACGGTTTATACATCCTGAATAAATCCCTAATTTTGCATTTCCAATTAGGAGCAGAACAGTGACATTCCCACCTCCCTCAACTGGCTCAGGGGGGAAGTCTGGGAGAAAATGTTTCTTGCTTTTAAACAGGGTGTGGAAAAGTGTGACTTGGTGTGGGTGTGAACACCAGGTGTGTGCTGAGGGAGGCAGGAGCCTCCCTTGGAATGGAGAATGGGAACCCCCCAGTGCCACCCCTGCCGTGGCAGGGACCCCTCCCACCATCCCAGGCTGCTCCACGCCCTCTCCTGGCCTTGGACATTCCCAGGGATCCAGGGGCAGCCACAGCTGGATCTGGGAATTCTATTCCAGCGCCTCCCCAGCCTCCCAGGGAGGAATGCCCCCCATCCCTCCCTGCCCTCTGTCAGTGGAAACCTTTCCCTGTGTCCTGTCCCCCTGGCTCCAGCCCTCTGCCCATCCTGGACCCTCCCCAGCAGCTCCAGCTCCTCCCTGTGCTGGGACAGGGCTGGGGCAGCTCTGCAGGTGAGGTCTCACCTGGGCAGAGGGGCAGGACCCAGGCCTGGAATTTTCCTTCCCATCTGGATGTCTGCTGGGAAAACCAAGCAGATTTTTCAGGAAGAGCGATGCTGTTTTACAGACAGAGAATAAGCAGATTCCACCTCATCAGAGGCCTTTTCTGAATGGGAAAATGGGGAGGAAATGCAAACCAGCAGCAGGGACTGATGTCAGAGCTTACATAAGCACAATTCCCATGTCACAAGTATGGGATTACAGCTGGAGACAAAAGTTTGGGATAAAGAACACGAGGTAGAGGTGGTGAGAGTTACACAACTCACCGAGCAGAGAAACAAAGTGCTAAAAACTCCCAGTGTTTGTGCAAAGCTGGTGCCCACAACGCTGCAGCTCACAGAAAGGTGAGCAGCAAATTTGAAAACCAAAATCTGGGTGAGGAGGTGGCAAAGCTGTGGAGAGGTTCCACGTGGTTGTAAATGCAGAGAGAACCTTCCTCCGTTCCTTCAAAGCCCTGAATTATTAGCAGGGCTGTGTTTCTAATTGAAATGTGGTGCTGGAAATGAAGATGACTCTGAGAGCTTTGAAGTTCCCTAATTATAGCAGTGACCCAGACTGCAACTGGACACTGTGGAAAGCAGCCAGGCAGCCCACAGAATTAATTAAAGGGAAGACAGGAGATAAAAGTGGATGCCCGGCCAGTGCCAGGAGAATATCCATGGGGAAAAGGCTGAAGGAAATTTGGGGGTTGTTTTCTTTATTAATTCCAACCTTAAGCTCAGCTTTGGTCCATTTCTTACGTGCAGTGCCTGTTATCAAATCTCTTTTGGCAGAGAAAATGTAAATTCTGGGGTATTGGAACAAAGTGGGAAATTCCCAGTGCCTTCCTTAAGTCAGAGGAGGGAGCAGTGACCCTGGAACCCCTCCCAGGAACCCTGGGGAATGCTCCAGAAAGGGCTCCTGATTCCCAAACCAGCCCTTTATGGGATTTGGGGATAACAGGGTGTGCTTTGGAGAAGGGGAGGTTGAGATTGGATCCTTTACTGGAGATTTAGATGGGACACTGGGAAGGAATTCCATATTAGTGCTGTTGACTGTGCTGCTAATAAGAGAAAGAAAACAGCAGCAGAAAAATCTGACAGTCTCAGAGCTATCACTCACTTTTGGGAGCCTTTTCCATGGCCTCAGGTCAAATGCAGTGAATCTTGGAGGATCAGTCCCTGTCAGTGCAGAAAGCCTGAAATTACAGAATTACAGAATTTCTAGGTTGGAAGAGACCTTTAAGATCATGAAATCCTCTGTGCCCGGGGTTCTGACCCATCCACACTTCCAAGGTCTCCATTTTCAGCATTTCTCAGTAACTTTCTGGCTCTGCCTGATCCCTGCAACCGGGATTTCTTGGAGTTTTCTGGATGAAATTGGAAGAGGAGGGGTTTGGTGTTTGCAGCTCTGGTTGATCCCTGAGAGCCCAGGAGCTGCTGGCTTTGGCCCTGGTTGAATTTTGGCTCTGGTTATTCACTGGGGCACTGAAACAACTCCCTGAGATACCAACACTCCCATGAAGTGTCCCGTGAAAAAGTTGTTCGGGAGAAAAATTCAATCCATCACTAACATATCCTGCAAAATGGCAAATTAAAACTTGATTTATGCTGCCAATTGCACAGAGGCAACTCCTGGAGCGTTTTGTAGCAGCATTTTCACCTCCTGTGTTCTACACCCCCTGCCTGGCTCTTCAGGAGATCCCAGAATTCCAGAAAGATTGGAGCTGGAAGGGATCTTAGATTTCATCCCGTGCCATTCCATGGGCAGGGACCTCCCGCTGTCCCAGGGTGCTCCTGGGACACTTTTAGGGATCCAGGGACAGCCACAGCTTCTCTGGGAATTCCATCCCAGCCAGGAATTCCTTCCCAATATCCCAGCCATCCCTGCATACTGCAGAGGATAAAGCTTTTGAAGATGAAAAAAAGAAATTGTTGTGTCTTTTGTCCTGTTGTTCCAAGATATTTGGAATGCTGGAATTTCTTGAGCTGTTTCATCCCATCTTTAAATGAGCTGGGTGAACCTGCAGCAGTTTGCTCTGTCTTTCCAGCAGGTGAGGGAAATGTCTTCTCCTGTGGCTCCTGATAAACAGGGATGAGTGTTTTCCTGCACAAAAGATCCGTGAATTGAGAAGGGATTGGATTTTATTGTAATTGATTTCCATGAAGCTCCTGTTCTCCTCAGATGAGGGAGATTCTTTATAAGACAATAAACGGCAGGAACTGATAATGAGCTGCTTGCTGGAGCTGAAAAGGAGCAGGTTATTTTATGCTGCTTTCATTTACCTGTCTTTATTCAAGAAATAATCTGGTTTTTGAGCTCTTTTGGAGAGATTTTCTATGTAATGTGTGACATGGGGCAGTGCCCTCAGGACTCAGCTGTGGGGAATTTTAGTTCTTCAATGGGGAACAGCTCTGGGGTTTCCAGGGGGAATAGAAGAGGGATGAGGGATCCCTTGTAGGGATCAAGGAATGGTTCAGGCTGCTCTGTCCCCAACTCAGCTCAGTCAGGGGGTGGCTCCTGGGCTGTTCCTTTTCACTGAGCAGCCACCAGCACCAAGGGAAGGATCTCTGAAACCCAGGAGAGAACAGAATGTCGGGAGGGAAAGTGTAATTACCAAAGCTGGAATTAGTCCAGGGTGGGAATTAATAATGCTGAAATTAATAAAAGGTTTAATTACCACAAGCCCACAGGGCGTGAAATTCAACTCCTTCCAATCACAGCCCAGGTCCTTCCATTCCACACAGGTGCTTCCTACAAAAACCTTATTTTACTTTATTTGGACTAATTTAGTGCATTTTTTCCCTAAATACAACTCAGAACCTTGGAAGTGGTTTGGAGAAGGGGAGTTGAAGGTTGAGCCCTCCTTGCCTTTGTGGCAAAGGCAGTTCAGGACAGTCTGGTTCATCCAGAGTGTTTAAGTAACTCCTAAAGGTGTCCAGGGTGGATTTGGGGCCTGCCTGACGTGCTCCAAATCTGCTTTTGCAGGGTTCCCTCCATCCTGAAGGGCTTGTGTTGCAGTGCCAGGGAGCAGGGCATGGTGTAAAGTCACTCCCTGAGTTAGGGGGGCTCACATCCGCTGGACTGAGGGTGGGGAAGTTTGGGGAAACTTCCTGCATGTGAATTTCGTGCAGCAAAAGGGAACCCATGTTCTGCTCAATCCCCTCCTGGAGTTTCCAGCGGAGCGCGGTGGCACAGCAGGAGCAGGAATGGTTTGGGGTCACTCTGCAGCCAAGGGTTCCATCCCTGCTCCCCTCAGGACCCGTGGGGAGCTCTGTGGGTGGGGGATCCCAGGATAATCCCCTTTTCCCATGGGAGCCAGAGCCGGGAGCCTCCACCAGAGTCCTGCCAGGGACCAGCCTTGGCTCTGTGCTCCCATGGATGTGTTTGGATTCTCCTTTTCCTCTTAAAGCCAGGCTGGGCTTGGTGTGTTCCCTTCCATCCCAGAGCAGGGAACAGCTGCAGGGCCCAGATTTTCCCACTCCACTCCAAACCCCACCTTTCCCTTCCAGAGAGGTGCCACAAAATCTGCACCATGCAGGCTCCAGATATCCCTGGGGAAAACTGTTTATAACAAACAGCAATCCAGACAACAACTCCCAAGAGCATTCCCCCAGAACAGGGCTGAAATAATCCCGTTTCTCCTCCCTTTTGCCCTCAGTATGCTGCTTGGAGATGACAAGCAAAAGGAAGCTCATCGGCCGCCTGGTGCCGTGCCGGTGTTTCCGCGGGGAGGAGGAGATCGTCTCCGTGCTGGATTATTCCCACTGTGGCCTGCAGCAGGTGCCAAAGGAGGTTTTCAACTTCGAGAGGACCCTGGAGGAGCTTTACCTCGATGCCAACCAGATTGAGGAGCTTCCCAAGGTATCTGTGGGTCTGCTGGAGGGCCGGGGCAAAGCCACGGGCTGGAATGGGAGCCCAGCACTGGGACTGCTGGAGATCCTGGGGAGAGATCCCTGGGGAACATCCAGGGATATTCCTTGGGATTGGGGCTGGATTAGGAGGAGTGGGGACTCCAGGGATATTCCTTGGGATTGGGGCTGGATTAGGAGGAGTGGGGACTCCTGCTGTTCCTTCACAGCACAACAATGGGACAGCTTGGAGGCTGAAACTGGGAGAAACAATTCTCCAAAAGAAACGGTTCTGGCACTGGAAATTCCTGGGATATCCAGTACCTGGATCAGGAGTCACCACTGCCTTTGGATCCTCTCTCTCTCTGTGCTTTTCAAATCAAGCTCTCCTTCAGGATCCCTGTGGGATATTCCTGGGAATGCCAGGGCTGTGCCCTGTGTCAGGATCAGCCCTTTATCCCTGGGGGATATTCCTGGGAATGCCAGGGCTGCTCTATCCATCAGGATCAGCCCTTTATCCCTGGGGGATATTCCTGGGAAATGCCAACTCCAAGCAGGAGTTTCGTAACTGCCCTGAGATCATCCAAGTCATCCTTCCCATGTAAAATTCCTCTTCTGGAATCTTCCAACCCGCTCTCCTGCTGATCCATGTTTGCTCTAAGGAATTAAAGTTACTGTAACCAAAATGTTCTGGAAACAGAAGGAGGAAAGGTGGAAAAACCAATTAATGGCAGGTGCTGGCTCCATAATGAGGCGTGAAGGGAGGGATCCAGGCTTTAATGGAATTTTTCTCCACAATAATGAAAGATGCTTACAAATCTTCCATAAAACATTGCTCCATTCTCCATCACCTCACAGCAAATTTCCCATTTTTGCTGCACAGAGACTTGATAAAAATTCCATTACAAAAATTCCAATACAAAAGTACCAAGTGGGCTTTGTCCATGCCCTGGAGTTGCTTTGCTGGGATGTGATGGTTCATGGCTTGAGAGGTGTCTCTCCCTCCATGGAGGAATTCTGCACAGATGGTGGGGCAGGACAGCCAAAATCCCTTTATTTTCATGGAAAAAAAGCTGTGGAGAGCTGCCTGAGCTCTCCTGGAGACACAGCACAGAACCAGCTGGGTTCTGTCCCCAGAAATCCCGAATGGATCCCGGGGAAAACCTGCTCAGGAAGGGGGAACTACTCCTTGTTCTTTTTGTTCTTCTTGTTCTTCTTGTTCTTTTGTTGCTGTTGTCCTTCTCCCTCTTCTCCCTCCTCTCCCTCTTCTCCCTCTTCTCCTTCTTCTCCCTCTAATAATAATAAATCCCCTCCTTTTCCTTCTGCCACTGAGGGATATTGGAAGTGTCTCTTTTAGGGGGGGATTTTTGGAATATTTGGCCTCTTGGAATTATCAAAGTGTTTCAGACTTGGCCTTGATGGAGAGCAAATACATCTGGCAAGATGCCAGAATTCTGTATGGAAAAAATGAGGGCCAAAGGGAAGAGGTCCAAAATGCTGAAATTGGGATGAAGGTGGTGATTTTAATTTAGAGTAAATCGAGTTTAACATAAGCTTGGCCATGTGGAAGAGAAGATTAATGGCAGTGTTAATAGCACTCATCAGTTTTTGTCTTAAGCCTTTATTAATTGTTACCAGGAATTCAACAGCTGAAATAATTCCTTTATCAAATTTTCTGCTCGAGGTGTTTCTGCTGCAGAGCTCAAGGCACTTTTTTTCCTCACTGAATTAATATTCCAGGAGCGAAAATGCCTTTTTTTTTTTTTTTTTTCCATGAAACTGGCACTGGATTACTTAACATGGACTTTTGTGTTATACATTAAATTCTACCCTTCTCTCCTCCCTCTATAAATGTGATTTCAAAGAATTTCTTCCAGAGGAAATTTTTGGTCATTTTCTGTTCTTTGCCAAATATTCTATGCCCCTGATATTACAAAATTCTTTTGAATCAAAACTCTTGCTCATGTTTTATTGAAGTTTATTTCAGTTCTAAGTCCATCTCTGCTTTAGCTTCATGTGATGCTCTAGAACCCAGTAAATGATTTTACTTTGAACTGATGTCTTTAACTCATTCTGCCTGATTTTCTTTTTATTTTTTACTTTCCATTTGAGGTACCATAATGATGATTCTTTTCCTGCTGATTTTTAATTCTTCATTTCTTGTATTTCTCTGTTTTTTAGAGGATTTACAAGATGATTTTATGTTCTTACTCTCTTTTTTTTTTTTGGCTAAATTCAATCGAGTCTTTTTATTCTCTTTGCCTTTGACTTCATTCTCCTGCTGCAAAAAATCCTTTATTTGTATGAGTCAAGTGAATTGATGACTAATAAAGGGAAAATTGATCTGGATGAGAG
Organism: Polioptila caerulea; assembly: GCA_013397295.1. Classification (NCBI taxonomy): domain Eukaryota; kingdom Metazoa; phylum Chordata; class Aves; order Passeriformes; family Certhiidae; genus Polioptila; species Polioptila caerulea. The sequence goes on along the minus strand of VYXF01002936.1, from coordinate 70,566 downwards.
CAGAGTCATTGGAATCAGCATCCAGAAAAACATGAGTGGGATGGAATTCTCCCCAGAGGTGCAGAATAAAAACCTGATTTTATAACTCAGAGCTCGGTAGCATCACTTGGGTTTGGTCTGAGAGGAATTAAAGTTGGACAGAGGGAACGATGATTCCAACAAAATCCTGATGGCCAGGGAGCTCTGGAAACTGGGGGAAATATCTGATGAGCATCCAGGGGGTGAGGAAAAAGCAATTTTGGGACCTCATTCCCACATTCCACATCTCCTATTCCTTCTGGTACAACTTCATAAAATCATTCCAGGGGGAAGATTTTTAATTGGGCTCCAGCGCTCCCAAAGCCTTGGGTGTGTCCAGGTGGGCTCAGAACTCTGAGCTCCCAAAGGAATTCCTGGTGAAAACTGGGACTCCACTTCTATAGAGTTGGAATTTGATGGAAAAATTAGAACGGAGCCCTGAATTTTGGGCAGGGATTGCAAGAAAGTTTCCCTTGGATAATGCCAAGGCATTTTTGGTTTTGGAGGATAATTATTTAATCCAAGAGCGGTCGCAGTATTTTAAAATCTGCCCTGAAATTTAATTATGAAATCAAATATCTTAATCCAGCAGGGGCCACAAAAATTGGGGATTTTTTATGACAAATACAAAATATATCAACAAATATTAATTACACATCATGATACCAAAATCACAGGACATTGATCGCAATGAATTTACAGGTTTGGAGCATTCCTGCTACTCACAACCCGTTTGTCTTACCCCTGACAACTTGGCCTCCCCAAAAAACCCACTTGGAGGGTTGAATTTGGCTGTTTGTGTGTCGATAATGATCCCAAATTGATTTTTTTTTTGTTTCCCCATGAACCCCTGGAACAGCAACTCTTCAACTGCCAAGCCCTGCGGAAGCTGAGCATTCCCGACAATGACCTGTCCAGCCTCCCCACCTCCATCGCCAGCCTGGTCAACCTCCGTGAGCTGGACATCAGCAAGAACGGTGAGGGCTCCAAACCCCCAGCATCCCCCCAAAATTTGGCAGCTGGGATGAAGTTTTTGCTCCTGAGGGGGAAAAAAGTCCGAGCTCTGTTTCGCGTTTCCCGCCTGGCGCTTCGGGGGTGGATCTGTGGAAATCCAGCTGGGTTTTTTCCTTTAAAAATTGAGTTTTCTTCAGCATCCTGTGCTCTGAGGGCTTCTGCCCAGCTGGGAGGAGCCAGTTTTCCATGCACTTGGGAATATTCCACTGCCAAAGTGGTTGAAGGCTTGCTGGGCTCTTGGGTGGGGGATTGAAACAATTCCCAGGTTTTATCTGGACTGGTTTGCTGCTGTGCATTCCCAATTCTGCATTTTCATATTGATGGGCCTGAAAACCTTTGGTGTCTGAGCTCAAGGGTCTTTGTTTTTAAAACATGAGGCTTAGGAACTCCTGGAATTGTTGGGACATTTCCTGTCAGTGGAGACTCTGAGGATTCTGTGAGAGAACAGTTTGGGAAGGGATGAAGGCACAAATCTCAGCACTAATTATGTCACTGTTAATTCCAGAACATTACATAAACCAAACATTACCAGAAGAGCTATGAATTTGTATTTTTATGTATTTATTTAGGGCTTGAGCATCACCTTTTGGATGATCATTCCAAACTGTGTTTCCTTCCTGCCCGAGCTGAAGTCTGAGCTGAAAATCCCAAGGAAGCATTTATGAACAAACCAGTTTTTGTGTGGATAATATTCCTCGGTATCTAATAAATATTTTTTGTGTATCTAATATTCTTCCCATGGTTTTTTTAGGAATCCAAGACTTCCCAGAAAACATCAAGTGTTGTAAGTGTTTAACAATAATCGAGGCCAGCGTCAACCCCGTGTCCAAGTGAGTACCAGGAGCTCGTTTTGCTCATTCCAAGGGCACAAAAATAGCAAAAATTGTGTTGTAAATCCAGGATTTACCAAGTGGAGTGAAGGTGAGAAAGGGTGAAATGCTGATGTTTCAGTTTAAAAAAAAATAGAGAGAAAGGAAGGAGAGGAGGGAGGAAGAATGAGAAGAAAAGAGAAAGAGGGGGAAAAGAAAGGAAAGGAAAGGAAAGGAAAGGAAAGGAAAGGAAAGGAAAGGAAAGGAAAGGAAAGGAAAGGAAAGGAAAGGAAAGGAAAGGAAAGGAAAGGAAAGGAAAGGGGAAAGGGGAAAGGGGAAAGGGGAAAGGAAAAGAAAGAAGCACCTTTGGTTTAAATGCCTCAAGCAGGAAGGGAGGAGAGGCTGCTGTCCCCTGAATGTGCCAGGCCTTTGCATTTCCTGTGTGTAACAATGCAGAGAAGTTGGGAATGGGCAAAAGTTTCTGTTCAAAAGTGAGTTCTTCAGGAGAATTTGGGTAGAAGAAGTAGGTGAGAGAGAAAGTCACCTTTCTGCTTCTAAATATACATTGTTATTATCTCCATGGCAACTTGGGGTGAGCATTAAGGTTTGCTCTGTTTTTTTAGGCTGCCAGATGGCTTCACACAACTTCTAAATTTGACCCAGCTCTATCTAAATGATGCCTTTTTGGAGTTTCTTCCAGCTAACTTTGGAAGGTAAGAATGAGTCACCACCACACATTCCTGTTTGAACCCAGCTCAGGCTCCGAGGGGCCAGCTCAAAGCTGGCTGCTCTGGAAAAACCAACCCCAAACCCCCCAGATTTTGGCTTTTCAGCCATGAGTGGTTGGGAGAGGGAGTGTTGTGTCAGCAGGAGTGTGGTGGGGAGGTGATTTTGGCACTTTTGGGGAAGGTGAGGACAAGCAGAGCTGGAGGAGGCTCATCCTTCAGGCAGTGCCTCAGCTGGGGTGATGCACTGAAAGGAGTGAGGGACAAAAAGCCTTTCAGGTGACTGTGGCTGAAAGGTGCCATGTTTATTGCACAGAGGGCTCATGTCCTAAAGATGTGCTGAATTCACACAAACCTTGGTTCTCTGCTGATTTTTAAAATCATGCATATTCATAAAGCTGCCTAACACACCTCTACATATTCATCAAACCATGGATGTCCATCACGGCTGTGCTGTTCTCCTCTGAATTGGGCTGCTGGTCTGTTCTGATTTGGGTCAGTGGGGTTGGGGGATGAAACAAGGAGCCTTCCTCACCCCTTTGTCCCCTTGCCAGGTCTTTGTGACACCTTGGTCGTGGTCCAGGCTCTTTTCTTGGCCCTAAAATACCCCAAGTATTCCTTGGTTTCTGATTTTTCACAGTGCTCTGTGTACTTTCCATTGCTCCTAAAACATAACTGAACCAAATCCACGATGGGTTGTCTTCACTCTATTGTTTCTATTTTATGTTAATAATTGAACCCTTAGCTCCTTCTCCTTTTGATAAAATCAAAATGTTACTGCTCTTATCTCTCCAGCCCATGCTGCAGCTCTCAATCAAAATGTATTGCTGGCTGCATTCCTGACTCCTGAGCCTTGTCACCCTTTGGCTCAGGGGCAGCCAGCAGCAGCCTGGCCCTGGGGCCCAAAGGGCAGCAGGGTGCAGAGCTGTGGGGCAGGAGGGCAGGGGGAGTGCTGGAAAAAACCCAAATAAATGTGAAAGCAGAAGGAGAGACGGGAGCCCAAAGAGAGCAGAGCTGAAGGGGTGGGGAGTGAGGGTAAAAATAAACACAGCAGGAGCAGAGCCAAAAAAAAGTGAGATAAGGACTAGGCAGGGGTGGTGGGAATCAGAGTTGGGAAAATAACCCCATTTCCAGAGCAGGGGGCAGCAGGAGCTGGGGGCTGTCTGGGTTTGAGCACCAGGTGTGTGCTCAGGAAGGCAGGAACCCCCTTGGAATGGAGAATGGAAACCCCTCCCTCCCAATTATTGTAATTT
>VYXF01002936.1:5166-42989 GCA_013397295.1 Polioptila caerulea | reverse complement strand
CCTGCAGAGCTGCATTACCCTGCAGAGCTGCATTCTCCTGCAGAGCTGCATTCTCCTGCAGAGCTGCATTCTCCTGCAGAGCTGCATTACCCTGCAGGCCTGTATTACCCTGCAGAGCTGCATTGCCCTGCAGTGCTGCATTCTCCTGCAGTGCTGCATTCCCCTGCAGAGCTGCATTCCCCTGAAGAGCTGCATTTTCCTGCAGAGCTGCATTCCCCTGCAGGGCTGCATTGCCCTGCAGAGCTGCATTACCCTGCAGAGCTGCATTACCCTGCAGAGCTGCCTTGCCCTGCAGAACTGCATTACCCTGCAGAGCTGCCTTGCCCTGCAGAGCTGCATTACCCTGCAGAGCTGCATTACCCTGGTTCCTGTGCAGGGTGGGCTGGCTGCTGCCCAGCTCCCCAGACCTGACGGATATTTCCCGTTCCCCGCAGTCCAAGGCTCTGATCCCGCTGCAGACGGAGGCGCACCCCGAGACCAAGCAGCGAGTGCTCACCAACTACATGTTCCCCCAGCAGCCCCGCAGTGACGAAGGTACAGAACCCCAGCAGCCCCTCCTTTGGGGAGGGAGGCAATTCCAGAGGGGAGGAAGGCTCAGCCCTGGCTCCACTGACACCCCAAGGCCACAGGGACATCCCTGGCTTGGCCCACGTGGATGAATCCTGGGATTCCCAGGCTGTCGTATTGACATTTGCTGATTTGCACTTTCAGACTGACATTTACTGATATAAATTTTCACATTGACATACTCTGATTTGCTCCTTCAGATTGATGTTTGCTGATTTACGTTTTTAGAAAATGCTGATTTTTTTTTTCCTTTCAGACTGATGTTTTCTGATTTGCGTTTTCAAACTGACGTGTTCTGATTTGCACCTTCAGACTGACATTTTCTGATTTACACTTTCACATTGACGTTTTCTGAATCCTTTTTATTTTCAGAGAGGCTTTACAGGAGTAGTCTGAACCCAGCTCTGGGTGTGCACACACCAGGAATTGCTGGCTGGGAATGTCCAGCCCCACGGTGTCGGGGCTCAGGGCTCCCAAACTTGGCTGAATTAAGGCTTTGCTCCTCCCATAGCTCCACTAAATTCCAGTTTTCACACTCCCCCTCTGCTCCAGGGCTGCCCCAAACCCTGGTGGGGCTTCCCACCACTCATCCCAGATTTCTTCGTAACTCTGGAATGGTTTCTCAGCTCCCATTGTCCAGAGCTGCCCCAAACCCTGGTGGGGTTTCCCACCACTCTCATCCCACTTTTATTCATAACCCTGGAATGGTTTCTCAGTTCCCCCTCACATTTTCAAACAATCCCCCAAGTGACCAACAAGGAAAAGTCCATTTGGGTCATTCCCATCTCCTTTCCCAAATTCCTGCAGATTTCCAGTCAGACAGTGACAGTTTTAACCCCACTCTGTGGGAGGAGCAGAGGCAGCAGAGAATGACCGTGGCCTTTGAATTCGAAGACAAGAAGGAAGAGGAGGAAAATCCAGGGAAAGTCAAGGTAAGTGCTGCTGGATTTATTCTGGAATTCACTTGTTGTGGACAGGCTTCAACAGGCAGGTCTTAAATTGAACTGAGTTTGTGTTTTTATGTCAGATTCCTGCTCTGTCCCAAAGGGAATTGATGCAGAATTGCTGTCCAACCACTGCTTTTTTAGGAATATTTGAATCCCATAGGGGATCACATATTCCTCTCAAAGTAGAAGCCAACAAGGGCTTTGCAGCCTCGTGGAATGTGCAGTGGAGAGGGCAGCACTTGTGAAAAATGAAGTTTTCAAAGCATGAATTTCCTCCCCCAGTTTCATGAAATTAATGTCATTGCAGAGCTCTCCATCAAGCCCTCAATCAGCTGCATTGTCAGGAGGGTATTTTCAAACCTGTCAGCCTTTACACGGCATGGAAATGTCTCTTTCTTGAATAATACAAAGGAATTATCCCACACTTCAACCCTGCAAATCTCTAACTGTGCTGGAACACCCAAGGGAAAATGTAGGGTCAGAGATAAAATCATCTGAGGAGATTTAAATCAGATTTTACTTCTCAAATTAATAGTTCTCTTGTCAACAGCAGTTTAACTTTCCATTGAAAACTTGGTGGAAATTCTTTATTTTTCTTTCCGGTATTTTTCCCAGTTGGGAATTTCTCTCCAGCTCCTGTGCCCAGAGCTAATGGACTCTTCTGCTTTAGTGAAACAGAAAATGAAGCCAAAAGCAGCCTTCACCTCACAATAAATAGATTAAAGTGGAATTTTACCCTGGATGAATTGCAGGTTTATGGGCCATGCATGGAAAACAGCATCTGGGAAAGTTTTCTGTTGTTCCACAACTTTTATCCGAATTTTCCCTGAGGGTGACATGGCTGGAGGTTTTAACATGAACATTTTTAGCAGTTTCACCAGAGCTTTAATGGATAAATTTAAATAAATTTAAATCCTCAACAGGCAGTAACCACCAACACTGCAGCATATTATAGCAGCAGCAGAAGTTTTCACTTTTTCTCTCTCATCAAACTAAACTTTCAGCCAGACAGATGTTAAAATAGATTTGATAACTGGGATTGTTTAGTAGCTTTTTTCCATCAAGGATTTTGAACTTTGAAAATTCTCTCTTCAGGGTCAGGCTGCTTTTGATGTAGCACTGGAATGGGATTGGCAGGAAATACAGATTTTCCCTGGGATGGTAAATGTGGATCAGTGAGGGGAAGGTCTGCATCCCAGGGCTGTCCCCCCAAGCTGCAGGAGTTTGGATCTTTGATATTCATACGCCCAGTGATGCCTGGAGAGGCTCCCTGGACCAGGGCTGGGCAGAGTTAAAGGAATAAAGCAGGGATTTATTAAAGGCCTTCACAGGATCCACCTTGGGCAGTGCAAGGGCCTGGCCTGGGCTACACCCAGGGTGGATCCAAGACAGGCCCAAGATGGAGCCACAGTGGACTCTGAGTCCCAAGTTCTCACACTTTTATGAGTTTTGGTGCATTTCCACTTTGGGGTTCATTGCCCAATTCCAGCTCCAGGTTCTGCAGTCCCACCCTCCCAGGCTGCTCCCCTCAATTCGCTGCTGTTTGCACTTTTGGGGCTGAGGCTGCAATGGCTGCCCTTGGTTCTGGGCTGGGAAAGGATTGTTCTGTGCCCTTGGTTCTGGGAAAGGATTGTTCTGTGCCCTTGGTTCTGGGAAAGGATTGTTCTGTGTCCTTGGTTCTGGGAAAGGATTGTTCTGTGCACTTGGTTCTGGGAAAGGATTGTTCTGTGCCCTTGGTTCTGGGATTGTTCTGTGCCCTTGGTTCTGGGAAAGGATTGTTCTGTGCCCTTGGTTCTGGGATTGTTCTGTGGGACTGAGCTGAGGAGAACTTGCTGCCACTTTGTGTGGAGGTCAGAGTCCCACCCCAATGCTGGGCAGAGTCTGGAACACATGAAAGCTCAAACCTAAGGCATCACCAGGGAGGTGAAACTCCTGAAATCCCTTTTTGGGATTTGTGTCTCATCCCAGCCCCCATCTCCCTCTCCCTGGCTGGAGTCCCTGAGGATTTGCTCTGTGCCTTGGCTCCCAGCCCTTGCCCTCAAACCACGGCCTGAGCTCTGGGAGGCACCAAGTGCCTCATTAGGCCACTCCTAAACACCATTTCATTCAACCATAATTGAAGCAGAGCTTTAGTGCTGCTTTCCAGACTTGATTTATCTTTTTCTGTTGGAATTCTTTATTAAAAGTGACATCCCACTCACAGATTTCAACATTTTCTGTTCCACTCCATGACGTTTATTCTCTCCTGGTTCGGATCTGGATGCCAGCACTTGATACACTTTTATTTACCAAATCAATCATGCTTTTTGCCTCTGAAATATTCCTATGGACAGACCATTTTCAGCTGAATCCAAAACTGCATTTTTCCTACTCGTTGGGAATTTAAATCCAGCAGCTCTGACAGGGAGCTGGTAAAGTCAGCTCCTTTGTCAGCTCACCTACACCATGAGGTAAAAGCTGCTGGGTGGTAAATTCCAGATCCTTTAGCACCAGGAGGAATTTGAAGTTTCCCAGCCTCGTCATGCTGACATGCTCTGGGAAACTTGAGAAGCTCAGATGTGGGGATTTCCAGGAAATCTGTGGGTCTGTCAGTCAGTCAAAGCCCAGGCAGGCCTTGGGGACTCTCTGGAGAGCTCCGGGTCTGTTTTCCTGTGCCAGAAAAGAGTCGCAGACACCCGGCTGTGTGTGAACATTATCCATCTCCAGGAGCAAATGGCTCCCAGAGGATCAGCTCCTGCTCTCAGCTGCCATCCATAATTCAGATTAATTGAGTACACGGAGCGTGGCTGAATTAATTCTGCATTTCCAGCAGGATTGTTTGGGAAAGCGTGATAGAACGTGTCAGCAAAAGTGCAGAGTTCCCAGCACCCTCCCAGGGAGAGAGATGGGCTTGCAGGGGATCATTTCCATCCCTTATTTTATGTCACTGGGGTTGCATTCGATGCTGACAGAGAGGGAATGAGCAAATTTCAGCCCTGAACTCCTCAAACTCCCTAAAAAAGAAAATGAGGAAAGCGCCCTCAACCCGGTGCTGCAACCAGGCTTTCCTTTGTGCTCTGTTTTCATTCCCTCTTTCTGCTTCCATGCCGAATTCTAACTCATCCTTTCATGGCTGTTCAGGTTGAGATCAACCTCAAGCGTTACCCCACCCCGTACCCCGAGGATTTGAAGAACATGGTGAAATCTGTGCAGAACCTGGTGAGCAAACCCAGCCTGGGCGTGCGGCCTGAGAACGCGGCCCCAGCTGCCAACAGTGACCCCACGGGCAAGGACAAGTACGAGCACAAGTGGCCCCTGACCCCCAAGGAGATCTCAGTGGAGGTACTGTAAAGGACTCTTGCTCCTCTCCAGAATTCCTGACTCTTTCTTTTTCAGGTTTTGAACCCCCAAAGGATGTTTTGATCCGCTGGGAACCTCAGGCCCCAGAGTTCCTTGGTTCAGCTGTGAAGTTTTAGATTGAGTTGCTGAGTTTGCTGGTTTTTTCCCAGTGCTGCCGAATTTTGGGGTTGAAATCTCCCTGGATGGGAATTTTGCTGTGGATTTATCCCAGCACTCTGTTAAATTTCCGTGATGTGAGGTTGGCACGTGACAGGAGGATGGGCCCAGGCACCATTTCCATCCCATCCCATTTAATCTGTTCAAGACCACTTGGTTCTGTCTGGCCCTGCCATGCCAGGAGGTTCTGCCCTTGGGATTGCTGTTAGGAGCAGGAATCCAATTAATCCAACTAACAGAGTTAATGAAGGCAGCAGGAGAGCTCCTTCCACTGCAGGGATGGTGACTCCCAGTGAGCTGCAGAATCCAGCTCTTCCTGGAGTGTTTGCCAAGCACAGGGACAAATTCCACCCCAGGATTAATCCCCAAAAGCTCAGTTCCTAAATCCTGCAGTCCTGCTGCAGCTTTGTCTCATCTACCCCATCAAACCTGTGGGCAGGCAGCATTCAGAAAAGAGGGAAATCCATTCCCATGGGAGTTTAAAACTCAGAGACAAGAGAAATCCCTTCCCAAGGGAGTTGAAAATCCAGAAATGAGGGAAATCCCAAGGGAGTTTAAAAGCTTAGACAGGTCTGCAGGAATGCCAGCATTCCTGGAAATCTTTGCAAAGCTTTAATGCTGAAAAGAAATAAATGAGGAAAAATATTTTCCTTCTTTTTCACTCCTTTGTTAAATGAACATTGTGATAAACTCCTTGTCCTTGAAATGCCCCTGTCTATGGCCAGTCCTGTGTGCAGGAATTGTTTTCCATGTCTTTGGCTCAAATATTACACATTCAGCTGTGGCTGCACTCTCAGTGCTGTGTTTTATTTGCAGTTAAACATTTTCATTGCTTAAAAAAATAACCCCCCCAAAGTTTTCTCCTCAAGTTGGCTTCAGAAGACTTCAACTCTAGGCACGATTTCAATTAGGACTAAAATACTGAAGTTAAATATTTAATTTCAACTAAAATAGTGAAGTTCAATCACTCATGTTTTCATCTAAATCTGAAATCTTCAATTCCAGCATTATTCCTTTTTGCTCTTTAAGTTCTCACTGTGTAAATCTGGTTCTTGAACCAGCTGGTGACTCAGGCCACGAGTCTTGACATTCTGCTCTTGTTGCTGAATATATTGAATTTATTTTGTGTTATCTATCGTTTGAACTTGAATATTCTCAACAGCTTTCTGTGAGTTTTCATTATCCCTACGTGTTTCCATCTGGAATTTGATCCACATGGCCTGAGCAGATTTCCCCTCCTGTGTTATCACTGTGCAGATGGGGGAACTTTACAGATTTTAATTTCCCTGGGATGGAGTCAAGACTGGTACCACAACTACTCCAGCAGCTAAAGAAAAGAAAAGAGATGTTCTTGTTCTTCCCAGACACTAGGAAGGGTTTTTAGCTCTAATCAGGGTGGTGCAGGTACATTTCCTTCTCCTTGGCTTCCTGCATGAGGATAAAACACCCAGGAAGTGCAAAGTCTGAGCAGTTGTGTGAACAATATTGGCCTGATTTCAGTTGTAACCCATTAAATAAAACATAATTAAGCTCCATTTGCTTTGCAGATAATTAGCAGACAAACTCATGCCTGCAGTTCAAGTGCACTTGGAAATTGCAGGTGTGCTGTGATGTAGCTAAAGGCTGAAGGCAGTTTCTGATCCCAGGTAATTGAATTTCAGGTGCAGTGCTCACTTTTCATCCTCAGCAAAACTGGTTTCTGATCTCTTTTGGCTTTCCCTGCAATTAATTTGCACGTGGCTCTTCAGAAACTGTTTCTAAATAATGAAAGGGAGCATCTGGAATGAGGAACTGAATGAGGAGCTGCATGTCAAATCCACTGTGCCATCCTTCACCTCCATTCACAAGAAGCAAACAATGTCTTGATTAATCATCAATTCAAACAAACCTCTTCATCATTCTCATTCTTTTGAAAGCTGTGAGGTTTGGCCAAAGAGGAGTCTGGGATTATTTAGGGAGTTGTGATGCCTTTCCATGAGAAACAATGAGGAATATCAAAATCGACAAGTCAGATCTTTATAGTTCCTGTTCTGGATGTGTCTGCATTGAGAATATTCCATATTTCCTCTGCCTCATCCCCTCCCAGAGCCCTGGGCTGCTCCAAGCACATTCCAGGAGCCTGGTCATTCCAAACATTCTGTCCCTCCGAATTGTAATTTAATGTTCTTGAGTTCTCAGCCTGAATATTTGGTGATTTTTCTCTTGCCAGTTGTTTTAATGGTTTGTACCAGATGTTTTCTCCTCACCACAGTTCTCAGCCCTCTTCCTGCATCCTTACCCAGTTAATCCTGAGGGATAAATCCTGAGGGATAAATCCTGAGGGATAATCTCCAGGTACCAGCTCAACACAATTGCATTTATCTCTTCCCTTTCTCCTTGCAATTTTCTTCCTATTAGTGACCTTTTTGTGCTTCAGCTTGTAAGGAAAAGGTTCTCCTAAAGAGAGTGGCATTAAATGGAATATGATTTGGAGTTTTTACAGCGTGTTTCCCATATTTATGGCAGATTCACAAATGCCAGAGTGGTTCTTTCAAAAGTGCTTTGGTTTTTGTTGGAATAGCTGGGCTGAGGAATGAAAAGAAAATGAAAATAATGTAAAATAGGGAACTTGATGCACCTAAAATTCACTGTCTTGTCAAAAATGGAACTGCTGGGTCTTCCTCTCTTCCAGCAAAGAGGGGGCAGTTTAAGCTTAAAACTCCTGGAAGTTTCATGGCACAATATTGGGATTCCAGGTCCAAGATAAGGAAACCAAAGAATCCCCCAAGAGCCCCCTGGCTGAGAACAGCCCGGAACCACCTCTGGAAGCGCCGGGCAGGGAGGACAAAGCCCAAAGCTCAGAGGTACAGCCAGGCCTGGGCTGCTCAGGTGGAGACCTTCACCCCTGCACTGCTCTGCACCCACAGCACTGGGGTCCCACCAGTTTGTCCCACTGCACTGGGAGAGGGCTGTGGGAGTCACTGGGCACCTGTAGAGCACCAGGGAATCCTCTGCATGGGGAAGGGATCACTCCATGTGGGAACCACCGTGGAACTGCCTGAAATATCAGCTCTGAGGGACTTGAGTAAACTGAGGGTGCCTCTTCTGGGAAGGTCCTGCCTCCAGCAGAACATCAAATACAGAGGGTTTGAAATAAATAGAAATTTGAGATAGAAAGAATCGAATTCTCCAAGGAGAAATCTCACGGCAAATGCTTCTACAAATGTCTGTCACTACGAAAAGTTAATGGCAGCAAACCTCTGAATGTTTCCTCCTTGTGAGTAAAACCAAGAAAATTTTTAGCATTTCTAGCAATGAGGATTTGGTTTGGGTACTCCAGTTTAAATTGTTTCTCTGATTATTGCATCTCTCCCTATTGCATCCCCTCTCCAAACTCACTGGAGAACTTTACAACCTGCCAGGGTACAGAGATCCTCCTGTGTCACCCATCCCAGTCTCCACAGGACACTCATCCTCCTCATCTCTGAGCTTTCTGCAGGGATCAGAAAGGCCCCAAAATTCCTATTGGTGACTCCATTCCCTCCTAGCCACCCTAGGGGCCTAAATGCCCTAATTTAAAATTTCTCTTTCTAAGAACGAGTCCCAGTTTCCTCCCCCGGTTTAACTGGGGTTATTTTCAGCACACGTCCTCTTGCAGGGCCTGTGTGAAGGTCAGGTGTGCTGAACCCTCAGGCAGAAGTTTATTAAATCCAAATCATTTTAATTCAGCCACTAACTCCTTAGAGACAAGAAAATTTTAATTAAGTACAGCTCCAGCTGTATCTCTGGAAGGACTCACCAGAAATAACTGAGCGAGGAATCCTCCCTTCTGAAATTTGTTTACACTCCATTTGTGTTTATTTCTTTCTACTGGCAGCATTTCTGGTGACCTTGACTTCATCAAAAACGTTTACACGGCCTTGATGTATCTTGCATGTTCCATCTGGTTTGTCCACATTTCCAGAACGAGCACATCACCCTAATTTTGAGGAAGATTTCTGCAGGATTAATTAGAATTTCCTGCTGGCAAAATTAGAACTTTCTGCACTGCCCGTGTGGTGGGTTTGGGGTGTTTGAGCACGAGGAGAAGGCTGTGAACTGTTTGTGTGCTGCAGTTGGAAGTGCTCCTGTTCCCTGTGCTCACTCTGCCTTGTTGTGTCCCTCAGGATGCCTTTGGACATCCTGGCAGTGAGATGAGGATAGGGGAGCTCCGTCCCTCCATGCCCGAGACGCCGCTGTACCCCCCCAAACTCGTCCTGCTGGGTAAAGACAAGAAAGGTACTGATGGATTTACAGCCTTTGAGATGAAACCGCGTGATGGGGATGTTCCACCTCTGCTTGTAAACCCGTGGACATTTGTGCACGTATCAATCCAATCCAATCCAACACCTTAACTTTCAAATGTGTTTTTCTGGCGTTCCGTTCCCGAGTGCTGCCCCCTGAAAGCGTTTGCTGTGTTTTGTTTCAGAGTCGACAGATGAGTCTGAAGCAGATAAGATCCATTGTCTGAATAACAGCGTTTCCTCAGGCACTTACTCAGACTATTCCCCTTCCCAGGCTTCCTCAGGGTCCTCCAACGCGCACGTAAAAATGGGCTCCCTGCAGACCACGGCTAAAGAAGCAGTGAATAACTCTTTGTGGGGGAACAGGTGTGACATCTTTCCTGACACAGCTTCTGCTTCCCTTTTGTCCTCTCTGGGCCCTTGGAAGCGACCCTGTTAGGGGGTTTGGGTTAAAAAAATCCACGTTTTTATCCCCCGTTGGCTGCGCAGGGCTGGCCACCCTCCGTATTCCATAATCCCAGAGCTGGTGGTTCAGCTCTGTGCCATCTCCAGGCATTAAAGCTCCTGGAGGTGGAGATGCAGCTGGTGCTGGTGGTGTCCCATTGCTGCTGTCCCAGCTCCCTCTGCCCTGGACTTCCAAAAAGGTTTTTGGACAGCCATAACCTGCGCTGGAAACATTCCAGGGCCAGCCTGTCCTGTCTGTGCCTGCCCTAAATCCCCTCTCATTGTTCCATCCACAGCTCTGTCCTGTTAAAGAGCTGGATGAGAATAGGCAAAAACCGTCTCTGGTTAAAAAGTGGGGAGAACCTTCTGTTGCACTCATCCATTATTTTTACAGCAGGAAAATCTGTTCAGCGGGATTTCTGGGAACACAGCATGGAGCCAGCCAGGCCTTTGAGTGACTTCTTAGCTTCTCCGTGTGTGTGCTGACAGAGTCCGCGCTCCAGGGCAGAAACCTGCTGCCACCATTCCCGTGGCATGCCATCCATGGAGTGCCCAACAGCTTGAGAGTAGCTCAGTTGGTGCTAAAAACACCAAGGGGGCAGGTTTGGTTCCTGGACTCAGTGATCCTTGTGGGGCCCTTCCAGCTGGGAACACTCCGTGATAAGACCCCCTGCAGTCTCCCGAAGCCAGAGAGCGTAGGGAGAAGGCTGAGTTGCTTTCCGAGGACGATGACGTGCTGGGACAGAGGACATTTTATCTTGTTCCCTTCTCTTGTCTTTGCAGGCTGGCCCAGTCGTTCCCACAGCCCCTGGAGACCAAGCCATTGCTGAGCCAGCGGGAAGCGGCTCCGGCCGGGAGCGTCCCGGTGCGCCCGGAGCGGCGCCCGCTGAGCGACGCCTTCGCCGACAGCTGGAACGACAGCTCCCACTACGACAACACGGGCTTCGTGGCCGAGGAGAGCGCGGCAGAGAACGCCAGCACCAACCCCCTGCTGAGCACCAAATCCAGGAGCTCCTCCGCGCACGGGCGCCGGCCGCTGATCCGGCAGGACAGGATCGTGGGGATCCCCCTGGAGCTGGAGCAGCCCGCGCTCAGAAACACACACGACTCTGAAGTGCCTCCTCCCAACCCTTGGCAAAATTGGACCAGAACCCCCAGTCCTTTTGAAGACAGGACAGCTTTTCCTTCCAAACTGGAAAGCACCCCCAACACCAGCCCTTTGCCCGAGCGGAAAGATCACATCAAGGAGTCTCCCGAAATGACGAGCACTTTCACTCCAGGAATTCCGTGGGAATATCACGACTCCAACGCCAACAGGAGCCTCACAAACGTCTTTTCCCATATGCACTGTCGCCCAGACCCTTCCAAAAATGTAATCTCCATCAGCAAGAGCACGGAGCGGCTCTCCCCGATGATGAGGGATTTAAAAACGAACAAGTTTAAGAAGTCGCAGAGCATCGACGAGATCGACATCGGTGCGTACAAGGTGTACAACATCCCCCTGGAAAACTATGCATCCGGGAACGACACCGTGGGCCCCCACGAGAGGGTGGACAAGCTGCTGGGCCCGGAGCACGGCGTGCTGAGCATGTCCCGCAGCCAGTCTGTGCCCATGCTGGACGACGAGCTGCTGACCTACGGCAGCGTCAAGGTGCAGCCGCAGCACAAGGCGTCGGTCACCAAGAAGGTTTATCAGTTCGACCAAAGCTTCAACCCCCAGGGCGCCGTGGAGCTCCCGGCCGACAAGCGGCTGCTGCCGCCCTTCCAGCTCAACGCCGAGTACCTGCCCCAGCCGGCCAAGAGCCTGCCCCAGGAGCTGGTGAGCCCACGGGGCTACCGCGGCTACGCGCCCGTGGAGCCCATGTTCTCCTTCTCGCAGCCCTCGGTCGGCGAGGAGCCGGCGGCCGCCCCGTTCCCCGGCCCGGCCACGCGCCCCGGCTTCCTGCGCAGGGCGGACTCGCTGGTCAGCTCGGCCGAGATGTCCGTGTTCCGCAGGGTGGGCGAGCCCCAGGAGCTGCCCCCGGCGGACAGGTACGGCCGGGCCCCGTTCCGCGGCGCCCCGGAGCGCCAGGGCAGCATGGCCGTGCCCGAGGCCCAGTTCCTCAAGCGCAACGGGCGCTACGAAGACGAGCACCCTTCCTACCAGGAAGTGAAAGCCCAGACCGGGAGCTTCCCGGTCAAAAACCTCACGCAAAGGAGGCCCCTGTCGGCACGAAGCTACAGCACAGAGAGCTACGGCACGGCCCAAACGCGGCCGGTCTCAGCGAGGCCCACCATGGCAGCTCTGCTGGAAAAGATTCCGTCAGACTATAACTTGGGTAACTATGGCGACAAGCCTTCCGATAGCAGTGATATAAAGCCGAGGCCTCCCCCTGGGAAGGGAAATGAGAGCTGTGCTAAAATGCCCGCTGACTGGAGACAACAGCTACTTAGACATATAGAAGCTAGAAGGTTAGACAGGGTATGTTTGGCATTTCTCTGCAATTAATGCCTTTAGTTGTGTGTTTCGCTCTGTCAAACGATTTGCACGTGCAGTGGTGACCACCAGAATTCCCAGGGATGAAATTCCTGCCGTGGTGTCAGAGGGACTGGCCCACCGAGGGCCCTGGGGGTGCTCAGCTGGAGTGAGGGATCCCAGAAAATCCAGAGGCTCCTCACTGATGATGCCCCTGGGGACAGTCCCCAGCGTGGTGGCTCTGGCTCCTGGGTAAATCCAGAGGCTCCACACTGGTGACATTCCTTGGGGCAGTCACTGGGGTGGTGATTCTGAAACCTGGGTAAATCCAGAGGCTCTGCCCCAGTGCCCGTCTCTGGGGTGGTGGCTCCTGCAGCTCTGCCCAAAATTAGGAAGAGCCCTGAGGTTCTCCACACTCATGGAAGTGCTGCTGGAGCCACCAGGTCAGTACCGACCGAGAGCCTGGAGAGGGGCTGGGCGTGTCTTGGCAGTAAAAGGGAATAAAGGAAAAAGAGAATAAGTAATAAAATGTATTTTAGCTCTGGTGTCACTGTTAGCGCAGGAGGTTTAAAAGTGTCTATACCAGAAATATCCCTGGGTATCCACTGCCACTGTTCTCATGGGAATGTGATCATTACTCCTTTTAGCTGTAGGAAGTTATGCTGATTTACCTTCTATCCAAAAGGTACTTTAGTGCACGATTCAGTCATCACCTATTTAATGACCTAAGCCATGAATCCCTTTTACTCCGTGATCTGAAGTGGTTGTGACAAATTCCTGTGGTGAAATGCGAAATAATTCATTGCCAAATGTGTCCATATACTGCTTCATGCTAGAGCCCCCTGAGTTTGGTGTTAATGTGCTCCTTACCTTCCAGTTGCTCGGATGAGATGATAATAAATTATCCTTAAGGATCAAACGGGGGAAACTTTCAAAAGGGGCTCCAAGGCTGAAGCATTTTCCTCCCTCAGCTCTTTTCCTTGTGCTGTGTAAACCCACTAGGATCTGCCTCCTACCCAGGGAAACCCCGAGCAGGGCTCTTCCTGCTGGACATAAAC
This sequence comes from Polioptila caerulea, assembly GCA_013397295.1. Classification (NCBI taxonomy): domain Eukaryota; kingdom Metazoa; phylum Chordata; class Aves; order Passeriformes; family Certhiidae; genus Polioptila; species Polioptila caerulea. Next base: position 29,761 of record VYXF01002936.1, on the reverse strand, counting down.
CCTTGCCAGATGTTGTTGGTTTAAGGAATATCTTTACACTTAGTGCACAACTGAGTGTATGAAGGGTATTTTAACCTTGGAAAGCTGACGCTGGTGGTTGGCCCTAATCCCTGTGAGGTGGTTCCTGCTGGGTGCAGAGCTCCAAGGAGCTGGGCTGGGCTGGAGGCTGGGCTGGTGGGAGCACCTGGGAGCAGCCCCTGGCCCTCAGGTGGGCACAGGGCCTGTGTTCCTGCCCTGCCCCGCTCATCCCACGTGTGCAGCCAGATTTTCAGGGAGCAGCACTTCCCCAGGGCTTGCTCCTCCGTGCCAGACACACCTCTGGCTGCACAGCCGACCCCAAATTCGGCCCAGTTTTGGCAAAAGCGAGCCTTGTCCCATGTGAAGCCCAGATGCCACCCCCCCATGTGCTGTCAGCGTGGAAGTCCCCCCTGGTGCCCGTCTTCTGTACGAGAGGAGCAATGTACTCGCTTTGTGTGAGCAGTGCATGCCTGGAGGAGCTACTGGTACTCGGTACTGTTTGTTGGCTTAAACTAAAACTCTGTGAACTTAACCATGTATGTGTGAGACTTAATTCTGAGCATGTGTGTTCATACGTGTCCCGTGGTTGTTTCCTCTACTCAGAGCGCTGCTTACAAACACCACACAGTTAGCCTTGGCATGCTGCACTCTGGAGGGGTTTCAGCCATGCATGCCGGCCGAAGCATGACTTTAAACTTGCAGCCTAAATCTAAATTTGAAAACCAAATGCTTCAAGAGCTACCTCTACCGAAAGTAAGTATGGGCTAGCCAGCATTCCCGGCCTTCCCGGTTCATTAATGATCCTTGCTTCCTCCTGGTTCAGCTTCTGCCTCTTCCTCCGGCTTTTACCGTGCCCAGTCCACAGGGCAAGGCTGGCAGGGAGGCAGCTTTGCCCCTGGCTGGCCTTGCTTTTTGGATTCCGGAGCTCCCTGGCTGTCATTCCTGCTTTCCTGCTCTCCTCACACATGCCAGGGCTGTCACTTGCTCAGTGGGGAACGTGGTTTGCTCTGAGACTGTTTGACCCTAGCAAAATGGGTGTGGAAATGTTAAACAGGCTCCAGGAGACAGAGATTTTAAATTTTGAGCATTAATTGGGTGTGCTGTAATTCCTGATGAGTTTTGAACACGTTACCACACCCAAACCCATTTTGAACTTTGAGAAACACCTTAAAAAGAGATTATTTTCCTCATTAATTTACTGTTTATCTTATATTTATTCCCAATACGTTGTTGACTACTACAGACATGCCAAAGCATGTATTCCCAAGGGATATTTGAAGGGAGAGGCACACAGGACAAGGCAGGGAGGGCCATTCCTGCAGGGTTCTCAGTGCCAGGGAGGGATGCTGAGACTTCTCTGCATCCCGAGGGGTGGGCACAGCTCAGCCTCTCCCTGCCCTGGCACAGGAGCTGAGGGGAGAAAGCAGCAGCAGCCCTGTGGGCACTGAAAGGGCAGCAGAGCCCAGATCCCGGCCTTCCAATGGGGTAATCCATGCTGGGAATGGCCAGGCAGGCCCCTGGCACCGCCCAGGCCAGAGCAGCCTGGTCAGAATTCCCAAAAGAGGGTTCCAAGAGCTAAGATGCAAGGATTTGAGGAGAGCAGGATCATTTAGCAGCAGCAGGAGCTGGCCCAGAGCCTCACCCCGGCTCCAGCCAGAATTCCAGGCAATCCAGGGCAGGGTGGCAGCACACAGGGAGCAGTGCCAGGCCTCCCCCACTGTCCCTGACCCTCCATCCTCTGTCACCTCCATGCCATGTCCCCGTCCTGCTCTCAGTCTGTGCTGCTCTCTGTGGGTTGGGGGCTCCGGGGGGATCCTGCCTGGATGTGTGTGCTGGGCAGGGACACCCCAGTGTTGTCTTTGCTTCCCAAGAACTTGTTTGTCTGCTCAGGTGCTTGTCCCAAGTCCCTGGAAAAACCCATTGGGCATCAACCCCAAAGAATGGTTCCCTCCACACATTAGGAATGAGGGGGGTTTGGGACACTTCCAGGATTTTAGGCTGTAGGTGAATATGGATATTCTGAGGATGTCTGAGGAAATTCAGGAATCTGCTCTGTGATATATTTTGGGGTGTGGTCTGATGTGGATTATTCTGCTTTTCTAATTCACCAGCATTCCATTGCTCCATACCCATAGAAACTGTGATGCTCAACTGCGTTGAGGGGTTGTTCTCTTGCTGTACTGTCTGGGAAAATTGTTGTTGGGGAAGATTACTGCAGGGGGAAATGACTGTTGGAAAAATGCTGTGTATATTTAGTGTTGTTTAATTGAATTGCTTCACACCTTCCACAGAACTTGCATTTCCTAAAGAATCCAGGCCACAGCAGTTCAATCCTTGCCTCTCCTCCTCCCTCCTTCCCGTGGCCTGGATTCAAGAGAGTAATGAGTGAGCTCTGGCTGTCAGGAAATCAACTTTAACAATGAATTACACTGAAAACGTTCATGACATCGATCTACTCCCTGTAGAAAATGTGGGAAGTGCTGCTTTTCCTCTTTTCCCCGGATTTCATGGAAGTGGAGCTGCCTTGCAGCCTGTCCCAGCTCAGAAAATGGCCAATATTGCAAGGGCACAAATTCCTTTTGCTGCAGCAAAATGAAATCCCAGGATTTCCCTGTTTCTGGAGGAAGCTGAGAGCACTCTCTGCATTTTCCCTTCTGCCTCTGAGGTGCAAACTCCCCTCTGCAGGTCAGGCCCTCTCCAGAGGGATCCTTTCCACTTCTGGCTCCCAGGGGAAAGTTTTAAAAGTTGGTGGCTTGGTGCAACCCAATCCCAGAATGGGAATTCCCACTTTGCTTGGGAATGACTGCGAGGAGCAGAGCAGAGCTTCCCTTTGGAGTGAGCCTGGAGGGGTCCATGAGTTGATCCCTCAGGATGTGAACAGATTCCCAGGCCAGCTCTGGAGGGAATGGCTCATTTTTCCATTTTAATGGGGTAAAGAAAGCTCTGCCAGGAGATCCTGGGCTTTAAACAGGGGAAATGTTTTTCTAGTGGTTTTTAATAGAAGGAAAACCACAAATTCCATGGTTTTTCTGGAAGATTTCTTGAATGATAAAATAATTATAACGGAAGTTTCTTTTAATTTACAATAATCGGGTTTGGACTTTTTTCACTTCACTTCAGAGATGTGATTGAAATCATAATTTCCTTCTATTTACTTTTCAACTTCTATTAAAAAATGGTTTTTAAGGGGAAAATTCCCAGCTTCCACATTTTGAAGCAAATTTGATTAATTCTTCATCCATCTAGAGAAGTGTATCCTGATTTTTTTTTTTTTTTAGTTGAAGCTGGCGAGGAAATTCCTGGAATGGCAGAGGGGAAGAATAAATATTTTTTTGATTCCTTTGCAGACTCCCATTAAACAATAAGCACTACACTGTGCCAGGCACTGTCAGTGGCAGGACAATGCTGGAATTTTGGGGAGTCTGACACCCAAGAGGTGTTAGGAGAACTCCCAGTGATAATTGAGAAATAGAGAGACAGATGATGGAAACTCAGGATGGGGCAGGAAAAGTCCAAACCCCTTCCAAAATCCTGGAATGAAACAACCAGGGGGAAAAGTGACAAGGAAGAAAAATGGAACAGGAGAGAAAAGGGAATTATGAACATTGAGGAAACTTTCCCTGTGTGTTGTGACCATTTGTGTTGAGGCAAACTTTGAATTCCAGGTTAATATTGTACCAAAACTGTCCCTGGCATGAGCCAGGAGGCTCTGGGAACTGCACACGGAGCCAGCACAACCTCGGCACTGCCAGCAGGGGATGTTTGCTGCAGAAAACACAAACAGCTCATTTTTCTAGGTGGCAAATCCTTCCCAAAAAAAGTTCCTGCTGCCGGAATGAGCAGTGGGAAAGTCCTAACTGCAGAATTAATGTTGAAATATTGGAACTTTGCCAAAATTTTTCTCTGAGAGTGACAAGTCCCATATCCAGTTAATTTTCTCTCCTCTCTCACCATTCATTATTCTCACGAGTTGTGCCCCGAGCCCCTGGAGCTCTCCTGCCTGCAGAGCGCCCCAGGGGTGCCGTGCTGGTGGAGCGCTGTGGCGTGTGCTGGGTTGTTGTGACAAGTGAGTGTGCAAGGCTTTGTGCTGGTCACTAAAGGCTGCCCTGCATTTGTGAACAGACCCCGTCGCAGCAGAGCAGCCTCCTGGACAACGGGCAGGACGAGGTGGCCGTGGGCAGCCCCTGGACCCCGTACCCGCTGGGCCGGCGGGACGTGCCCCCCGACACCGTCACCAAGAAGGTAAGGGCAGCCAGGCACGGCCCCAGCCCGGCCCTGGATGCAGCAGGACAGCTCTGGGCAGCCCCCGGGGTAGTCTCAAGGCTTAAAGCAAGGATTGCTGTGAGTTGGGAGTGGTGCTTTCATGGTGCCCCTCTGTGTGCGCCGGCTCTGCCGTGGGCACGGAGGGATGGGCAGGGCTGCTCCTGTCCTGGTCCTGCAGCCTCATCCCATGATTTAATCCCAGTGATGATCAGTTCATAAAGAGCACAAATGGAGGGGTGGCTGGGTGCTCCTGTCCTGGTCCTGCAGAGTCTCACTCCCAGGTTTCATCCCAGTGATATTCAGCCCACAAAAAGCACAAGTGCTTGCCTAGCTTGGTGCTCCTGTCCTGGTCCTGCAGCCTCATCCCAAGGTTTCATCCCAGTGATGATCAGTGCATAAAAGCACAAGTGGTGGCCTAGCTTGGTGCTCCTGTCCTGCTCCTGCAGCCTCATCCCAAGATTTATCCCAGTGATCATCAGTTCATAAAGAGCACGAGTGGAGGGATGGCTGGGTGCTCCTGCTCTTATCCTGTAGAATCTCATCCCATGATTTAATCCCAGTGATGATCAGTGCATAAAAAGCACAAATGGAGGGATGGCTGGGTGCTCCTGTCCTGATCCTGCAGTCTCACCCCAAGGTTTCATCCCAAGGACGTTCTGTCCATAAAAGGCACAAGTGGTGGGATGGCTGAGTGCTCCAGGCCAGCCCTGCACAGGCACAGCCCTTTGGCTGATAAACTCCCTGGAAAGGGGTCTCATTCCTGGTGGTTCCGTGGTGGTGGATATTAAATTCCAGTGCTTGGAGCTCCTGGCTGCCCCTCCCAGCCCCATCTCTGCTCGTGGGCTCAGCAGCTGCTGGGTTGGGCAGCTCTGACCATAAAGCTGGAGAATGGAGAATCCTCCCAGACCGTGTTGGAGCAGGAGCTGCAGGGATGAGCCGGGACAATCACAGGGATCATTGTCAGATCCATCCTGCCCGTCCCTGGAGTCCCAGCAGTGAGTGACACCAGGTGGGAGTCACGGTGCGCACGCTGGTCCCTGCTGGGTGTGATGGTCCCTGCTGGGTGTGATGGTCCCTGCTGCTCCAAGCTTTTCTCCAAGGCAGCAGCCCTTGGCTTCACGGGGAAGAGCAGCCAGAGATCCCCGAGAGCAGGAGAATTGCTGGAGCATGGGAAACAAAAGCCATTGCTCCCGGAGAGACACAGGAGGGGAGGAGGAGGGGAAGCTGACGGTGCGGGATGGAGTTGGCGCTGACAGCCGAGTTGTTTGTCCTCTGATCTGCAAGGAACTGGGGTGAGAATCCCGGTTTTCCCAGCCCGAAGGCTGTGCTGGGGCAGGCGCAGGAGCCGGCCGTTCCTGACGGGTGCTTGCCCACAGGCAGGTAGCCACATCCAGACGCTGATGGGGTCGCAGAGCCTGCAGCACCGGAGCCGGGAGCAGCAGTACGAGGGCAGCATGAACAAGGTCACCATCCAGCAGTACCAGCCCCCCCTGCCCATCCAAATCCCGGCTTCCCAGAGCTCCCGGGCCCCCCAGCCCCAGCGGTGCCTCATCCAGACCAAGGGCCAGCGCAGCACGGACGCGTACCAGGAGCAGGTGGGCACGGCGGGCACGGCAGCGCCGGGCACCGGCATTCCCGGCTTTTCCAAGGGCCAGGGATGGAGGAGCCGCGGGTAGAGAAGGGAACGGCGGGCAGGATGGGGAACCGCGGGCAGGAGAAGGGAACCGCGGGCAGGATGGGGAACCTCGGACAGGATGGGGAACCTCGGACAGGATGGGGGCAGCTGAGCTGGGCAGCCTTGGGGAGCTGGGACTGGGAGAGCTCTGGTTGGACTGGGAGAGCTCTGGTTGGACTGGGAGAGCTCTGGTTGGACTGGGAGAGCTCTGGTTGGACTGGGGGAGCTCTGGTTGGACTGGGAGAGCTCTGGTTGGACTGGGAGAGCTCTAATTGGACTGGGAGAGCTCTGGTTGGACTGGGGGAGCTCTGGCTGGGCTGGGGACCGGCTGGGTCCATCCCTTCCTCAGCACCAGCCACCAAAACCCATTTTCTTCCAGACTGACCCGGTGACACCGTTTGTAACTGAGGTCCCTGAGCATAGTTGGCATTTCTGGGTCAGACTGAATTAATTTTCAGCTTCTGCCCTTTCCCCAGTGACCCAGTCCCGTGCCAGCAGGGCAGGGCTTTGGTGGGACACTGCCCTGCTCAGACCTGCCCAGCACAGCCCCAGTGCCCCAGCCTGGCACAGGCACTGGGGAGTTTCCTCATTCCCTGCTCCTGTCCCCACTGGATTTGTCCTTGGGGACTCAGCAGGGCTGGATGAGGCCCCTGAGGAGCAGAAGGAGGTGCAGAGCCACCCCTAAACCTGTGGGGAGTGTTGGTGGAGCCCTGGGAGCAGCTCCTGTCCCACAGCCCTGATGTTCAGAACCTGCTGGGGGAGGACGTGCACAGGCCAGCTCAGGGAAGCTCTCTGAGCTCATTTTTATTTTATATCCAACTCCCCAACACTCCTTGGACTGAAAGAGGAGGCTCAGCACTGATTCCAGTGCAGGCTGAGCAGTGCTCCAGAGATCCTAGAGGATTTTATCCCTTGGCTTTGTCCCAGGGGTGCTGCCCAGCTGGGAAAATAAAATTGCACCAGACAGAGCCTCACTGATGGGTTTATCCCTATGTTTAAGTGAAAAACTTGGCCAGGGTGAACTCCTTTGCAATTCTAAAGGGTTTGTTTCCTCCTTGAAAAGAAAACCTTAAAATCCATGCAAAAATCTGTGAAGCACAAGGAATGTTGTGATATCACTGCAGGGTGGGAAAATGCTGCCAGCTCTTCCAGTTTCTGGCAATATTCCAGTGGCTTTTCCCATTCTGGGGAGTGCAGGGGCTCAGCCCACCCAGGGAAAGGGGATGTGAGGGAAGGAGGTGCCCTGGCTGGGGCAGAGTCCCGTGCTGACATCCCTGTTTTTCCTGCCTAGTTTTGTGTGAGGATAGAGAAGAATCCTGGCCTTGGCTTTAGTATCAGTGGTGGAATAAGTGGACAAGGAAATCCATTCAAACCTTCTGACAAGGTAAGTTTGGAATTCCTCTCTCCTTGCTCCTTTGTTTGAAAGGTCAGAGAGTGAGGCAGAGAACATGAGGGGGATGTTTGTACCCCTCTGTTGGAGTAATTGAAAGATTTTTTTTTTCCTCCATACTTTGTTTTTGATTTTTTGTTGTTGTTTGTTTGTTTTAGCAGAGCATTATTTGGTTGGGTTTTTTCCCAGTTAAAGAAGATGAGGGAATCAAGCATCAATCCCATGATTGTCTGGCCCATATTCCCTGGATAAGAGAATTCTTTGGGCTGTTTTCTGGAGAATTGTCTCTCTCACTTTCTAAGAGTTGCCTTAGACCCCAATTAAACTTTTACTACATTAATTAGAGGGAACTCTAAAGCACAGCATCATCCCTGGAGGGGAGATTCCAGGGTTTGTAGCTGCTGTGTCGAATAAAAGCAGCCTGGAAATCCTTGGATTCTTCCAGACCCCATGGCAGCAGCTGCCTCCTGTACTGGGAGTTAAAACTGACACCTGCTGGTGGTCAGGGGCACTCGGGATTCACTTTGGGAATTGCACATTTAAGATAAATCCATTTGCAAAAGAAAACTCCAGCATGTGGTGAGTGCCAGCTCCCAGGGCTGTAGGATCACCCTTACACCCGTGGATTTGTGTTTTTGGTGCCATGGAGCTGCCTGCAGTTTGTTAGAAAAGGAGACCTCGAGCATTCCTGGAGGGGATGGTGTTGGAAAATACTGGATTCATGTTGCAGGGACAAGGAGAACTTCCATAAATATGGAGAATGTTTGGCAAATCACAAAGTTAAAGCTGCGTTCCCTAGAGGAAGCAAAGATTGCTGTGCAGATTCTGACACACATTATTCTGAAAATGAACACTTGCTCCTTTTTAATTACCTGTCACTCTTGCCATGCTCACACTGGACTTTCTTTATGATGTGGGATTTTAGTTTAAAATCCCCCACAATTATTGCTGAGTGCTGAAGGTCCCAGAGAGCTGCTCCACCCCCAAACTAAAGCAGAATAAAACAGTTTGGGGTTCCCCCATCTCCAGGGGACCCAGAGCCCCCAGGCCCCAGTTAGGGAGCCCCGTGTTTTTTGGGATGTAGTTCTTGGAGAAAGCATCCTAACCTGTGTTACTTCTGACTTATAGGGTATCTTTGTTACTAGGGTTCAGCCTGACGGCCCTGCCTCCAGCCTGCTCCAGCCCGGAGACAAAATCCTCCAGGTAGGGATGCCTTGGGATCCCTGGGCTCAGCCTGAAAATTCCCTGGCGGGTGTTTGCAGCAGGGCTGAACTGCCAGCGGTGTTTTTAGGATTTTAATGTTGATTTATAGCTGTTACCCCAAGCACTTTTTGCCCTGGTGGCCACGGGCAACTCGTGGGCAGTGCCCCTGGGTAGGGATTGTCCCCTTTGGCCCTGGGGCCACTTCTGGGCACCCCCAAACCAGAGCCTGAGGGGCTGGAGCGTGTCCAGGGCAGGGAACAGAGCTGGGAAGGGGCTGGGGGATCCCTGAGGGAGCTGGGGAGGGGCTGGAGAATCCCTGAGGGAGACGGAAAAGGGCGGGAGAATTCCTGAGGGAGCCGGGAAGGGGCTGGAGAATGCCTGAGGGAGCTGGGAAGGGGCTCAGGCTGGAGCAAAGGAGGCTCAGGGGAATTTCTGGCTCTGCCCAGCTCCTGCCAGGAGGGGACAGCCGGGAGGGATTTGGGATCTGCTCCCAGAGATCAGGGGGAGAGGGAACGGCCCCAGGCTGGGCCAGGGGAGGCTCAGGGTGGAGGAATTTTTCCCTCAGAGTGCTCAGACCCTGTGGTTTCTTTGGGAATTAAGTTTCTCCCACTTTTCCTGCTGAGTGCCCTGCCAGTCATGCCCAGAGGACCCTGATCAGCCCCGGCCATTCCCTTTGTCCCTCTCAGTGCCTCATCCCAGGTTCTCCAGCCAGATCCTCCTCTCTGGAGTCTGTCCCAGCTGCTGGGGCAGGATCCATCTCCCACCCCACCTTGGCCCACTGTCCCCACGCTCTGCCCTGTGATCTCCCCCTGGATCCTCCAAATCCTTGTGATCCCAATGTCCTGGTTTGGCCCTGATTGGCCAATTTTTTAATATTGGTATATGATTAAACTGAACTTTTAAGTTTAAGCCTGCTTTGCTCTTGACTGGGAAATTTCAAATTGGCAAACCAAAACCACTACACCCTCCCAGCCCGCAGTGCAGGATTCTGGGATTCCATTCATGCCTCGTTCTGGCACAGCTGTCGATGCATTTGGAATTTTCCCTGCCTGGAATTTGAATTCCTCTTTCCCAGAGGAAAGACTTTTTATTGTATTAAAGCTTTGAGCAGGTCCTGGGCAGACCCCAGAGTGGTCCCAGAGTGATTTTCATCCCAGCATGATTTTGGTGGGAATGAAATCACTCCTTGCAGCACCCAGCCCTGAAGCCATCCCACAGAGGACAAGAGAAATGTGGCTCTGTGTTCATGAGAAATCCTCCTATGCTCATTATTTATGTTAGCCTTGCCTTTAATTGCCAAATATCCTTTTTTTTCCCCCAAAACAAGCCACTAAAGCCTCTTCCCTTGTGTTTTCCCTGCTGCAGGCCAATGGACACAGCTTTGTACACCTGGAACACGAGAAGGCTGTGCTCCTGCTGAAGAGTTTCCAGAACACAGTAGACTTAGTTATCCAACGTGAGCTTACTGTCTAAATATTTTTTTATAAATAGTAAATATGTCTAGCCAGATCTAATGTTCAAACAGATTTATACATAGGAAACCAATTTTTTGCCAATTGCTGGACCAATGGCAAACAGTAGTGCCAAATGTATAATACTCTATGTTAGTACCAATCATCGGGAGAAAATATAAGAATTAACTCTATAAATATATTGTTCATGTGGCTCCGTATTAGTTTTACTTGTCAGCCTCTGGCTGTGCATTGGTGCGTTTTTTTAACCAAGTTCCTTCTTAAAAAAGTCAATTTCATATGATTTCAGAACACAGAAGCACATACAAATCCTTTAGGAATTCTGCTGTCCATCAGAAACACTGCCTCAAAGTTGTATATGCCTTTATAAAGATGAAATATATTAACCTGTACTTCCCATGAAATATTTCTATCATGTCGCATACGAAAGTATAGAGAAGAAAATATTTTCATAAACACCTCAAAGAAAGTATATATTAAATTAAATTTAATAATGTTCATTTATTTTCAATGCAAAGATATTCTATGCCTTATGAAAATACCTGTACATATGCCGTGTGTATAGCTGGCTCCATAGGGATCAGGAACAATTCACTATACAGGGTGAGAGACTTCTCCAGTTGTAACTCTGGGACCTCGGGACAAGGAACCCATGTGGGAATGGGAAAACTCCCTCTGGAATGGGTGAATTCCCTCTGGAATGGGAAAACTCCTTCTGGAATGGGAAAACTCCCTCTGGAATATGAAAACTCCTTCTTGAATGGGTTAACTCTCTCTGGAATGGGAAAACTCTCTCTGGAATGGGAGAACTCCCTCTGGAATGGGAGAACTCCCTCTGGAATGGGTGAACTCCCTCTGGAATGGGAAAACTCTTTCTGAAATGGGTGAACTCCCTCAGGAATGGGTCAGGTTGGCCGGGGCTTGGAGCAGCCTGGGCTGGTGGAAGGTGTCCCTGCCCAGGGCAGGGGTTAAGCCAGGTGAGCTCCAAGATCCCTCCCAACCCAACCCATTCCATGGTTCTATGATTCCAGCTTCCTCTGGAGTGGGTTAACTCCCCCTGGAATGGGTTAACTCCCTCTAGAATGGAATAACTCCCTCTGGAATGGGTGAACTCCCTCTAGAATGGGATAACTCCCTCTAGAATGGGATAACTCCCTCTGGAATGGGATAACTCCCTCTGGAATGGGTGAATTCCCTCTGGAATGGGTGAACTCCCTCTGGAGTGGGTGAACTCCCTCTGGAGTGGGTGAACTCCCTCTGGAATGGGTGAACTCCCTCTGGAATGGGATAACTCCCTCTGGAGTGGGTGAACTCCCTCTGGAATGGGTGAACTCCCTCTGGAATGGGTGAACTCCCTCTGGAGTGGGTGAACTCCCTCTGCTTTGGCTCTTCCCTCGATTCCATGTGCACACACTACAGGAGAACACCGAGGACAGGCAGGTTTGGCTCACGGATGGAGGAAGGTTGTGATGGTGGCAGTAAAACTCCTTTTGTTGCTGCTAATTTTACTCTTTAAGTTTGCATTTCAGATTCCCCATTGACATTGTTGTGTATTTCCCCCCTCCCTGCTCAGGATATTCCCAGGGGTGAGGCTTTCTGGGATCCTTGACTGGAGCCCTGGAAAGGGATGGACACATCCCAGGGAGCAGCAGGTGACCCCGAGCCAGCCTGGGAGGAGCATTCCCAGCACAGGGGCAGAGGGACAACCCCTCATGTCCCAGTCCTGGGGCTGTTCCCACAGAGAATCCCAAAGCCCAGACTGTGCCCAGCTGCTCTGGGGGTACCAGGGTCCAGCCTGGTTATCCCTGACAGCAAAATGGGAGAACACAGGAAAGCCCCCCCGCTTTCAGGTGTGTTCAGGGGATCCCAGTGCCCTTGAGCAATGGCCAGGGGCTGAGGCACAGCTGGCTCTGGGATCACCTGCACCATTCCCACCCAAAATCCCACAGCCAAGGCTGCAGCCACAGCCCACGAGCGTGGCCGGGGATGTTCCACTGCTCTAAGAATTCCCAAAGCTTCTCCCTCTGCCTGTGGCACCTGCAGACCCAGGGAAGCCTCCAGGACCCTCCACCCCTAATAATTCCCCATTTTCCCAGTGCCAGCTCACAGTTTCTACCCAGGTGATGGCAAACCAGGAAAGTTCTCAGCCAGTGGCTCCCAACAGCGACCATTTAACATCCTCGAATCCGGTTTCACATTTTCTAAGGTATTTTTTACACTTCCATGTCTGCATCTGTGTTTGGTGGCAGTGCCAGCCCTGGGAGGGGCAGGGGGCTCCACACAGGGAGCAGGCAGGACAAGGCTGAGGGTGAATGGAGCAGCTGAGAGCAGAGCCAAGGAAATCCAGGAAAAATCTGAGTAGGAGATGCCCGAGAGGTTGGTTTGCTGTTGGTAGTGAGCACTTGGATGTAAAGATGTCACTTGGTTAAAACTCTTCCAGGGCCTAGAGGGGCTCCAGGAGAGCTGGAGAGGGACTGGGGACAGGGGATGGAGGGACAGGACACAGGGAATGGCTCCCAGTGCCAGGGGGCAGAGAGGGATGGGATATTGGGTAGGGATTGTTCTCTGTGAGGGTGGGGATGGAATTCCCAGAACAGCTGTGGCTGCCCCTGGATCCCTGGCAGTGCCCAAGGCCAGACTGGACACAGGCTTGGAGCAGCCTGGGACAGTGGGAGGGGTCCCTGCCATGGCAGAGGTGGCTCTGGGTGGGATTTGAGGTCCCTTCCAGGCAGCCCATTCTGGGATGCTGTGACCCCTCTCTGCTGTAATTAGCACGGAATTAGCAATGCAATCAGAAAAGCTCCTGTGTGCACAGAGCTCTGGTGGGGAATGCAAGGACAGGGAATGCAAAAGCAGGAAAATGAACCCCACCCTTGGGAGCAGCTGAGGCCAGGGGGCAGGGGAAGCTCCTTGGGGGGATCAGGGTGTTTATCCCCAGGAATGAGGGATGGGACACGGGGGCTCCGAGACCCCCTGGCCAGGTAGAGCCTGTCCCATGGCAGCAGGGTTGGGGACAGGTCCCAAAACGGCACAGGGGGTGACAGAGCTGCCACCCTGGCAGGATTTGGACATTAATGAACACAGCAAGTCAAGTCCCACCTCAGCAGGAGGCAGAACTTCCTTCCCTGGAGGTGGCAGAGCCCTGAACAGCTGCCCAGAGCAGGTTTGGGCTTTCCCTCTCTGGAGACATCCCAACCCCACCTGGCCTCGTGTCCCCTGCTCCAGGCTGGACTGGATGATGTCCAGAGGTCCCTCCCAATGTCCCCAATGTCAGCCCTGCTGTGATTCTGTGAACTGGTGGCAGTTTCCCAGCTGGAATTTCCAAAGGGAGCTGGGGATGCTGCGTGCAGCTGCAGCTCCCTGCCCGTGCCCCGACCCTGCCCGCGCCTCTGGCTCAGAGTTTGGGCTGTTCCCACTGGGTGGGATTGCCCCAGCCCCAGCCCCTGCCCACACAACTTTTTGGGCAGCAGTTTGGCCAGGATATGGATCCACGGATCCATGGGGAGCTGGCCTGGCCCTGGAGCCACAGGCAGGCACAGCCGTGGTGGCACCAGGGCCACCCGACCCAAAAAGGCACCATTTGCAAACCATGGAATTTCAAACCAAAAAATTTAAAAATAACCCCCCCCCAACAAAAAGCTTTTTGCCAATCCTCTCCCTGGCCCACTGCAGGTGATTTAGTGGAAGTGACTGACAGACACCATGGCATGGGTGAGGATCCCGGGGGTTCTGGGCACTCCTGGCACAGGAGGTGGCACCGGGGCCCTTCTGTGTCCCTTGGTGGCCGTGGCTGTGTCCCCTCCCTCCCTCCCTCCCTCCCCCTCCCCGGGCAGGGCACTCGCTCATCACTTCGGTTTTCTACCTGTGAGTACTGTATCCAGTTCAGAACCAACAGCTTCCTTTAGTAAAGATTTTACCATTTTATAAAAAGACATGTTTAATTATGATGGAGATGGCTGTATTGTAATTAATATTTTGAGATAATTGTGATTTTGAGCTTAAATTATATACAGAAATGGTCATTTTTGTATGTGTTCAAAGATTGCTATATTCCAGATGACTGTACTTTTCAGTTGAATTCCAGTATCCATGTAAATAAAGCTGAATGAGGAAATATTTACTACTTTATTAACATAGATTGTGAATGTACTTCATGTTTTTTGCAGTATAAAGACTTACTGAACTTGAAAGCTGCTTCATTTTATGTGCAAAAAGGTACTTCAAAAATTCTATTTTAAATCTATTGATTGAGTGCAATCAGCTCCTGTCCCTTGGCACATGCAGGTTGTCCCCTCCCCGTGCCCTGGAGGGCCTGGCCCCTGCCCGTGGGGTCGCTGCATTTTGCAGATGCTCCTGTGCAGAGGGAGCCCAGGGACTGAACCGATGCTGTGCAGTGCAGCAGAGCCATTTTCGGCTTTGCTGCACCCACCTTTTTCAGTATTTCCAAAAAAAAAAAGTGTTTTGAATAACATTAAAAAGTCTCTTTATTGTATAAATAATAAAAACGTCACCTTATTGTAAGGCTGTCGGGTGGTTTGGTTTGTTTGTTTTTTTGTTTTTTAACCCCTGGCAGAAAAGAGGGTGGGGAAGGGAGGGAGCTGCTGGGAATGAGCCTGGAAAATTGGGCAGCTCCCAACTGGGACTGCCCTGGTCCAGCTGCAGCCACTGGGGGACATCAAAAGGGGAAAGGGAGCGATGGAAAGGGGGAAGAAAACTCAGGTTTGGCAGCTTTTGGGGCAAATGTGTGAAATGACAAATGGATGGAAGGAGAAATGGATGGGAGAAATGGATGAAAGGATAAAATGTATGGAAAGAGAAATGGATGAAAAGATAAAATGTATGGAAAAAGAAAAGCAAGGGAGAAATGGATGAACGGATAAAATACATGGAAAGAGAAATGCAAGGGAGATATGGGTGAAAGGATAAAATGTATGGAAGGAGAAATGCAAGGGAGAAATGGTTCTGGTTCCCTCCCTGGGGACCACGGGGAGGTGCAGCTGGGCCTGAGCCTCCTGAGCCATCCCTGCTCCAGCTGGGAGGCAATTCCCACACCTGGAGAGCTGAGTGTGGGCTCAGAGGGGTTTATGCTCATCTGGGCACATTCAAAACCTGGGAAGTTCAGTGTGGAACTGTATAAAATCCTGCTACAGAACCTGCAGGGCTGTGTCCATGTGAGAACCTGAGGGGCTGGGGTGTGTCCAGGGCAGGGAACAGAGCTGGGAACGGGCTGGAGAATCCCTGAGACCCTGAGGGGCTGGAGAATCCCTGAGGGAGCTGGGAAGGGGCTGGAGAATCCCTGAGGGAGCCGGGAAGGGGCTGGAGAATCCCTGAGGGAGCTGGGAAGGGGCTCAGGCTGGAGCAAAGGAGGCTCAGGGGGAATTTCTGGCTCTGCACAGCTCCTGCCAGGAGGGGACAGCCAGGGGGGATTTGGGATCTGCTCAGGGAATAGGGACAGGAGCAGAGGGAACGGCCCCAGGCTGGGCCAGAGCAGGCTCAGGGTGGACAGCAGCAGGAATTTCCCCATGGAAAGGGTGGTCAGGGATTGGAGCCCCACCCACAGGGCAGCACCATTCCCACTAAAGGTAGCACCTGCAGGACATTTGGAAGTTTGAACAAGGGAATTTCTCAATGCTCCAGTCTACAAAGCTCAATTACAGCTGCAAGGACCCAAAGCAGACATCCAAGGGGAACATTTATTGCCAGTGCAGCCCCAGCCCCATCCTCACTCAGGTGAGCCCTGCACACACCTGGGGCACCTCTCACCTCAAGCACTCCACCACACTCACACCAGAGAGCAGTTCTGGGGCCAGCAGTGAAAGGAGATAAAAAAGGGATCCAAAAGCCAAGGGTGCTCCCTTCTGCCTCTGGCCCCAGTGCCTGGATGGTGACAACTCCCTTCAAAGCCCAGCCCAGCTGCAGGAAGCACCGTGGCCATGCTGGAGGCAGCTCTCCTTGCTGCCCTTTATTCCAAACAGTGTAAACAGAATGTGGGATGCTGAATTCCCTGCTGGAACATGCAGGGGGCAGGGAATGGTTCACAGTGGCCATGCAGAGTCCCAGCCAGGAGCAGGGGAAGGAGGGAGGCAGTGGAGCCAGGGGTGCTGGTGGGACAGGGGGTACCTAGCTGCTGCTGTGGTGCTGGAATGTGGCTCTGCAGGAATTCCAGCAGTGCCTGGCCAGGCCAGGCTCAGGGCTGAGGTGGGAATGCTCAGGAGGGAGGACCCAGGCTCAGAAGGAATGCCCAGGGCTCAGAGGGAATGCCCAGGCCCAGAAGGGAATGCCCAGGGCTCAGAGGGAATGCCCAGGCTCAGGAGGGGATGCCCAGGGTCAGGAGGGGATGCCCAGGGTCAGGAGGGGATGCCCAGGGTCAGGAGGGGATGCCCAGGGTCAGGAGGGGATGCCCAGGGTCAGGAGGGGATGCCCAGGGTCAGGAGGGGATGCCCAGGGTCAGGAGGGGATGCCCAGGGTCAGGAGGGGATGCCCAGGGTCAGGAGGGGATGCCCAGGGTCAGGAGGGGATGCCCAGGGTCAGGAGGGGATGCCCAGGGTCAGGAGGGGATGCCCAGGGCCCAGAGGGAATTCCCAGGCTCAGGAGGGGATGCCCAGGCCCAGGAGGAATTCCCAGGCTCAGGAGGGAATTCCCAGGCCCAGAGGGAATTCCCAGGCCCAGAGGGAATTCCCAAGCCCAGAGGAATTCCCGGGCTCAGGAGGGGATGCCCATGCCCAGAGGAATTCCCGGGCTCAGGAGGGGATGCCCAGGGCCCAGAGGAATTCCCGGGCTCAGGAGGGGATGCGGCTCCGCAGGTACTCCAGCACAGCAGCCGTGCCCTTGGCCAGCACGGCGGCGCGGGGCGTGCGGAACGGGTTCCCCTCCAGCAGCAGGCTCCTGCAAACAGGGATCAGTTACTGGGGGAAAACCTCCTTGTACCCACACACTCATCCACTGCAGACACATTGGTGAGGCCTTTCAAATCCCGGGGTAATTCCTCTTGTGTCCTGCTAAAGGAGTTTGGGTTTCTGCTCCCCTCGTTCCCAGCAGCTGAGCTTTGAGACAGCTGAATTTGAATTTATGCTGATAAATCAGTGGGGGTGTAGCACACAGCCCACTCCTTCAGCCTCTGCCAGGAGCAGCGAGAGGAGAATTCCTGGAATACAGAAAGAGAATTCCAGAGTGGCTCATGCTGGGAGGGAGCAGTGGGGTCAGCTGGTCCCTGCTCAGCAGGTGCTGCACCAGCAGCTGATGGGGAGCCCAGGAAATGTCACCCCCCCAAGGCTCCACCACGAGCTTCACACAACCCACACACCTTTAACATCAGTTCTGAACCATGAAACAACTCCCACAATTCTCTGCAATGTTGAGAAAGTAGGGAAGAGATTATGGAAGAAGTCACCCTGTTCTACAGATGGTCAGAGAGACCCTTTTTAGGCAAACCCAACATCCTGTCAGTGGGTGCTTTTTCCTCTGGCAAACACTCCCTGAAGAACCCAGACAGAAAATGTGTTTAGAACCAGGCCCCCAGGACCCCACACACCTGAGGTTCTCACAGTTGCCCAGCTCTGGGGGCACATGGAGGAGGTCATTGTTCTGCAGGTCCAGCGTTCCCAGCTTCTCCATCCCCTTCAGCTGCACGGGGTCGATGGATCCCACCTGGTTGTTGCTGAGCAGGATGGTCTCCAGGGCTGGGAGGTGATACAGGACACTGGGAAACACCTTAAATCTTCAGGAAGAGGAAAGAGGGAGAGTCAGAAACAGGGCATTCAGAAGAGGAGCATTTCATGGGAGCTCGCAGCTCGCTGAAGTGGCTCCTTGTTCTCACACCACAGGAAAATTGTGTCAGATTCAGCCCAGCTCTTTTTATTATTGTATTAAAAAAAAAAAATCTGAAGAGTTGCTCACCTATTAAAAGCAAGATTTATTGTGTGGAGTTTTTTCAGTGCCTCCATTTCCTCAGGCAAGGCTGTCAGAACATTGTTCCTGTTATCAAAGAAAGGCAAACAACAAGCACCAAATTTAGGCTGGGGTTTGGCTGAGAATTCCCACATCAGCTACACAGTCTGGGGCCACTTCACTGCCTCAAAACAGGGGCAAGAGCATGCCAGGGATTCCCCTTTCTGCCAGGACACTCAAAGCCTGTGCTCTAAAGATTCCCAAGTATTCCCCAAGCACCCACCAACTGCACAACCTGCCTGGAAATGTAGCTCATGTCCAGATGAAAGTTTATCAAAGTGCCCACACCCTGGAGCCAAAGTGAAGCAGTCAGTCACTCTAAAGCTCCCCAAAACCAATGGATTGAGCTAATCCCAACCTAAACAATGCCAGGAGCATTTCTCAGGAACCAGAGGAAGCAAGGTGACAACAAGGAGCCATCTCTTGCCTCTCCTTCCAGCAGTGCAACAAAATCTGCACCTTCCCTGCCTTAATTCCCAGGATTTTTTGGGGTGGTTTTCTTCTGAGGAGTGGTGGGAGTGTTTTGAAACAGCAGCATCTCAGAACCCTTCTCTGACTGAGGCAGGATCTCTCCTCCAGCAAGTCTCAGAACTGGTTCATTTCTTTTTGAGTCTTCTTTAAGCAAGGCCTAAATTTAGGCCACGTCCTATTCCAGCTCTGGCACAGAGGAATTTTGGGAGTGAGAGATGATTTCAGTGCTGCCATCCCACTGGAACAGATGGCTGCTTTAGGGAGGCAGGGAAAAGAAGCTCCCAGGCAAGGAAGAGCAACACACATCACCAACCTGAGATCCAAATGTGTCAACTTCTGGAGCAGGCAGAGCTCCGAGGAGATGGAGGAGATTTTGTTGAAGCCCAGGCTGACATCACAAACTGAGTCTTTCAGCTCCACAAGCCTGAAGCACAAAAGGAAGGTGCTCTCATCATGGAAGCTCATGGCTGCTTTGTAAGCTATTAAAAAACTGCTTGGTTCTACAAATCAAGTGGTTTTTTCTCAAGGGATTTTGGGGACACCATGGAATGTCACCTCTGAGAGCTGCTGCTCCTCCAGCCTTACAAGGCAAAGCTCCAATCATTTCTCTACAGTTACCAGATTGCATTTTCTCTCACAAATATTGCTACCAAAGCCTCCTCAGTAAAAGCAGCCAGGAGCTATTTCAGAGACCGTGGCACAGGTGGCATCACTGCCACCTCCTGCCCTGGAGCTGTTTTAACACAGACTTCTTCTGCAGCCAAAAAACCTGACAAAAAATCCTATTTTTCCCCATCTTTTGTTTCTGCTCCTCTGTTGTACTCTGGGAGCACCTGCTGCTGCTTGGGGAAGGCTATTTATTGTACTAACATGCTTTGGTGTAAAGGTTTGAACAGCTCCAAAAGTTCCTCAAACAGAATCTCTGGCTCAGCCCTAAAACAAAATGAGCAATTCAATGAGGAAACACTCCTGTCTGGATTGGCATGGAATTCTGAGGCAGCTGCACATTTCCCCCACTCCTACCCCAGGGAATTCAGCTGCCTGACACAGTGACAAAGCAGGGGATGCACAACCCAAAACTGAGTCTCCTTTTTGTCCCCCTGGGACTGCACCTCTCCAAGCTGTCTGGGCCAGAGGATCTGTTCAGCACACTTGGGAATAAACTGAGCTGTCCTCAAAAACCAGTGTGGATGATTCTGTGGGGCTCCCAGAGATACAGCAACCCTCCTCCTGACCCACAGGGATGATCTGCTCCCAGCAGTGCCAGGGAAAGCTTTTCCTTGGCTGTGGCTGCCCCCGGGGACTGCACAGCCCCACGGTGCCTCCTCACACGGGGATTTGTGTGCACCAACAGCTCAGGGAGAGAAGAGGATGCTGGAAACATGGGCAGCAAAGCAAATCCCAGCTGGGAATGGCCTTCCCAGCAGTACCTCGGGGGGATCTCCCTGAGCTGGTTCTTGCTGAAGTTCACAGTGGCCACAGGATTGGCGCCCACGGCGTCGAACACGGCCTCGGGGATCTCGGCAGCCTGCTTGTCACTGGGACAGGAGGGACACCAATTAACCACTGCCTGCTAATTGGCAGGCCATTTCCACCTGCTTTTCGAGGAGGTGAAGAGCAGAACACAGGTTAACAGCTGCAGAGAGCTCCCAGCACTGCCCCATGCCCACAGTGTCACCAAACAGGATTTTTCCCCCCTTCCCAACCTTTCCAGGTCTATTTAAGGAATAACTGAGCAGACACTCCCCTGCTACAGGATGTTCTGGGACTTAGTGAAAATCATGAAGAGTTTCAAAGGTACTAAAAGCACCTGCTGGGACTCAGCACTTCAATGAGTTACTGCAGAATATTTGATAATACAAAAAAATAATTCAAACCCCACAGTCTAAACCTGCCCATTCCCAAGCACAGGAATTAAAGGGGGAAATGCCCATGTGCAGCAGGGCTTGTTAAAACAAAGGTGGGGAAAAAACCCACAAGCATAACACAGGACAGTGTTCTCACAACTTCAGGAAGGGGTAATGTTCCCAAATACCTGTATTCCAATAATTTCAGAGTGGTTATGGCGTGGATGTTGACCTTGGACTGGCTGGGAAGAGTCATGGCTGTCACAGGAGGCTCCTCATTGGGGCCAGGGCCATCATCTGGGGACACCAGAGGGGTGCAGGGACACAGCTGAGCTGCTCTGAGTGGCCCCAGGCAGCTGCCACCACCCCCCTCTAATCCTGCTCTGCCTCAACTCACCCCCTTCAGATTCTGATTGTTTCAATCATTTCCTAATAAAGGGGGTTTCACCATCTTGGATTTGGGGATTCTTTTAGGGTGAAGGAGGGAGGAGGGTTGGCCTGGTTTTTGGGAGCACTGGGGATGTGCTGGTGGCAGCTGCTCTGTGAGGCTCTGCTCCAAGGGGTAGGGAGTTGGGAACCACAAAAAAGAGGGAATTCTGACTGGAAATGATGACCTAGAGCAGCTTTATCCTCACCAGCACATCTGACCACAATTTCAGTTAAAGCATTCATATTTACAAATCCTCCTCTATGAAGTTCCTTCTGATTACTCCCCACAGTCCACATGAAAATGTTCCTGCATGCCTGAAATGGGAATTCCCATCCAGCTGAGCAGGGTGAGTCTGGTTTTGGAAAGGGTAATCCTCAATTCAGAATGTTCATTATTTAGCATTAGCTAATAGGATAAGAAAAAGAAAACAGAAATATCACAGCAGGCTGTTGAGTAAAGGAAGTTATTACTGCAGGATAATCGGGAGGGACCTGGATTTACACAACCTCCTCTCTAAATTCCAATTTACTTTAATTCCTTAGAATAGTCTCCTTAAAATGAAGAGGGAGAGAGCAACATACCTTGGATTTTGCTTCTCAGATATTTCAGCAGCTCCTGGGTGCCCTTCTTTAAAAAAGAAACAAACCCCAAGTCACTCAGCAGCACTTGTGCAGCTGGGGGGACAATGCAGAGGGACAGCACAGGGCTGCAGCCCATGGCACCCCTGATTAAAAATCCCACTGGAAATCCCACAGCACCTTGGGAACTTGCTTAGTTATCATTTCATTTCTTCCAGCTGAAAATCTCTAATCCTGAATCACAGCCTCAGGCTCCACTTTTGTAGCTCCCTATGTGAAGATTTTTGCCACTTCCAAGAGCAAGTAAAGAAGTTCCAATGAGCTAAATTTTCCTTTTAAAAAGCCCCAGCATAATTTGCTGTGGAGAACACATTTACAGTTTGCCAGTGAAGCTGACTGCTCACTGTTCTGCTACTTTTTAATGGCCCAAATTATAAACTCTGGGAAAATCATGGCAGTTTGCATCATTTGCAGGGATTTTTAACAGCTCCAAAGATTTCCTTCAATCCTCTCACAGCAACTTCCAGTGGTCAGACACAGCTGCCACCTGCATAAACCTGTGAGTAGTGAAGCTCCGTCTCCTCTGCACTGCTTGTTTTAGGGGAAAGGCAGGTTTGGGGCAGCATTTGACAGGTTTGGGGCAGGATTTGACAGGTTTNCTATGTGAAGATTTTTGCCACTTCCAAGAGCAAGTAAAGAAGTTCCAATGAGCTAAATTTTCCTTTTAAAAAGCCCCAGCATAATTTGCTGTGGAGAACACATTTACAGTTTGCCAGTGAAGCTGACTGCTCACTGTTCTGCTACTTTTTAATGGCCCAAATTATAAACTCTGGGAAAATCATGGCAGTTTGCATCATCTGCAGGGATTTTTAACAGCTCCAAAGATTTCCTTCAATCGTCTCACAGCAACTTCCAGTGGTCAGACACAGCTGCCACCTGCATAAACCTGTGAGTAGTGAAGCTAAATCTCCTCTGCACTGCTTGTTTTAGGGGAAAGGCAGGTTTGGGGTAGGATTTGACAGATTTGGGGCAGCATTTGACAGGTTTCAGACCCAAGGATTGACCTAAAGTGACTGAACATTTCTCATTCCAGCTGACACAGCCTAAGAGACTGGATGAACACAGAGGGATAAAGGGAACATGGATGTTGGAAAGGAAGGAATTGTCCCAAGAAGACAGGCAGGGAGAGTGGGGCTGTGCCAAGAGGGAACAAGCTGGGAAGTTTGTGAGGGAAAGGTGAAGGTCAAACTGAAATCTCAGGAAGAGACATGTGGGGAGGAAAGCAGAGAGCAAGGCAAAGCTCCAGAGCCAAGTAATGGCATGGGAATTAAAAACAGACCAGGATTTGCCAGAAATCAACTGGAAATTCATCAAGAACCAGGAGTGGGGTTGGGACTGGAATGAGAGCCTGAGGAAGAGAAGGTGAGCTGGGCAGGGCTGGAAAAGAGAAGAATCTGCTGCTCCTCTACACTCACCCCAGTCCTTTATCTCAGCACCCACCTGCCCCAAGCTGTGCCTGGGGAGCCCTAAAGCTCCTCCATCAACTGCTCCTCTAAATGAAGTGGAAGAAAACCCAGCCAGGCAGAGAGAATTGCAGGCACCTGAATTTACAGTGTTGGTGATGGATCCAGGCAGCACAAACAGAGCGTGGCCTGACAGACTCCTCATGCCTGGCCTTTGCTCCAGGTGGGAAATACAGCCCAGGAGTGACAACTGCAGCTGAAGCAGCAAATCCTCAGGAATGCAGGGAACAGCAGAGCTCCAGCAGCCCTGACTCAGACTCCTTCCCAGGAGCACTGTGGACAAGGGCTCATTAACTCAGAGCACACTCTGCCCCTCAGCCAGGCACACGAGGGTTTCCCTCTCCTGACAGATGTTACAGATTTCATTGCAGCACACACTTGGCAGCTCTGCTTATTTTTGGAGCATCCCAGGGCTTAGGGAACATTGATTTTACAACTCTGGCAAAGGCACAGAAGTGGGAATGTACAGCACCACCGAGGAGAAGGGGCCTGCCAGGGAAAAAGTAACAGGGAATTCTGCAGCAGGAGTGGTGCCCAACTCCAACCTCCCTGCTGCCCCAAGGACTCCTTTTCTGGGGAACAACTCACACCCTCCCTTTGCTGCCTCCCTACAAGAGAACAGAGAACTGAACCCTAGCTCCTCAATGAAGACAACAACTTAAAGCCATCCCACCCCTGCCATGGCAGGGCTGTCCCAGGCTGCTCCAATCCCAAGTCCAGCCTGGCCTTGGGCATTCCAGGGATCCAGGGGCAGCCACAGCTGCTCTGGGCACCCTGTGCCAGGGCCTGCCCACCCTCCCAGGGCACAATTCCTGCCCAATATCCCATCCAGCCCTGCCCTCTGGTACTGGCAGCCATTCCCTGTGTCCTGTCCCTCCATCCCTTGCCCAAAGTCTCTCTCCATCTTTCCTGCAGCTCCTTCAGGCCCTGCAAGGCCACAGTGGGGTCACCCCAAAGCTCCTCCTCTCCAGGTGAACAATCCCAGCTCTCCCAGCAGAGCTCCTCCAGCCCTGTGACCATCCTGGTGCCTCCTTTGAATTCCCTCCAGCAGCTCCAGGTCCCCCCTGTGCACACACACAGCCAAACCCCAGTGCTCACCTGCAGCAGGTCTCTCCGAATGGTTCTCAAAGGATTTCCCTCCAGAGCCAGGAATTTCAGCTGAGGGAGGTTCCCCAGGGTATAAGGCAACCTGCAGAGGGAAACAACTGATTCCAAAGCAGCTCCAAAACTCCGAAAGAATGTGCAATGGCTGCTCAGAGGGGATCCTGAAGCTCAGGGTCAAAGGAAAAGGTGCAGGATTCCAGATTAATTTAAGTTGGAAAAGCTCTCCCAGACCATCGAGTCCAAGCTCTGTCTGATCCCCACCTTGTCCTCAGCCCAGAGCACTGAGTGTCACCTCCAGGCCTTCCTTGGACACCTCCCTGGGCAGTTCCAAGGCCTGACCACCCTTTCCATGGAGAAATTCCTGCTGCTGTCCACCCTGAGCCTACCCATGCCCAGCCTGGGGCCGTTCCCTCTCCTCCTGTTCCCTGGCAGCAGATCCCAAATCCCCCTGGCTGTCCCCTCCTGGCAGGGAATTGTGCCATAAGGGCCCCCCTGATCCTCCTCTGCTCCAGCCTGAGCCCCTTCCCAGCTCCCTCAGGGATTCTCCATTCCCTTCCCAGCTCCCTCAGGGATTCTCCAGCCCCCTCAGCTGCCCCTCACAGCATTTCCAAGTCACACCTAAGTTGCAGGCAGAACACAGAACACTTTACAAGTCCCACTTTGATCACAGCAAC
>VYXF01002935.1:40978-61795 GCA_013397295.1 Polioptila caerulea | reverse complement strand
AGACCCGCCCCCGCCCCCGGCCATCGAGTGCTGGGCCACCAGCTACCCCCAGGCTGTGAACTGCTCCTGGCGGCTGAGCCCCGAGCCCCTGCTGGACACCGACTTCGTGGCCACCTACAGGTCAGTGGGGGTCCCCAAAGCCTGTCCCCGTGTCACCCAGCCCTTGGCAGCTGTCCCTGTGTCCCCAGGCACGGCACAGACACAGGTGAGTGTGCTCTGACGGGCCCGCGGAGCTGCTCCTTCGGGGACCTGCAGGTGTTTTCCCTCACTCCCTACGAGCTGAACGTGACAGCCCGGAACCCCCTGGGAGCCGCCTGGGGCACCCTGCCCTTCCTGCTGGAGAACATCGGTGAGTGCTGGGGGCCCCTGCAGGACCCTCGTGTCTCACCCCGGGGTGTCCTTTGGGGCTTGGCCCTGCTCAGATGGACACGAGGGCCCTGTCCCCAGCAATCCCATGCTGGATCCCACAGCCACAACATCCCCCTTCGTCTGAAAATGAAGGGAAGTTACTTTTTCCACACAGCGGTGGGACAAGGGGGTTGGTTTTAATCTGAAGGAGGATTTAGATGGGATATTGGAAAGAATTCTTGGCTGTGAGGCTGGTGAGGCCCTGGAGTGGAATTCCCAGAGCAGCTGTGGCTGCCCCTGGATCCCTGGCAGTGTCCAAGGCCAGGCTGGACAGGGCTGGGAGCAGCCTGGGACAGTGGAAGGTGTCCCCAGTGGGATGAGATGTTCCTCAAGGTCCCTTCCCCCCCAACCCCCCCTGGAATTCTCCCATTCCTTGTCTCCCCAGTAAAGCCAGCCCCCCCCGAGGCCCTGCGGGTCTCCCCCATCCCTGGGGAGCCCCAGAAGCTGCTGCTGGAGTGGAGCCCTCCATCATCCTGGCCATTCCCGGAGTATTTCCCACTCCAGTACCGCATCCGCTACTCCCGGGACAACGACTCCGTCCCCACCACGGTACTGCCACTCCCCTGGGTAAACTGAGGCACAGCTGTGGCTGTGCCTGGCGTGTCCCTGTCCCTGACCCCGCTGTCCCCAGGTGGGGCCCTACGAGCTGACATCCCACACCCTGACGGACCTGGAGCCCGGGAGCCTCCACCACATCCAGGTGGCCGCCAAGGACGTCACGGATTCCGGGGAATTCAGCGCCTGGAGCCCGCCGGCCTCGGGGACCCCCTGGGTGGGGCTGTGACAGCCAGGCAGGGCCGCTGGCCCCATCCCGGGCCCGCTCCCGTCCCTTGTCCCACCAGTGCTGCCAGGAATGGGCAATAAATGGGCTTCAGGCTCCATCCCTGCTCTAATTTTGGGATGTTTGTGATGGCTGAGCTGCCCCTGGGGTCGGTCCCTTCACTGTACCCAGGGCAAGTACCTTTGCTGTTCCAGAACAATCCCTTTGGATTTTCCTGTGTTTAACCCTTTTTTGCCCTTGGGGTCGGACCCTTTTCTGCCCCAGGCCCGTCCCTTCGCCCTCAGCGCCCACCGGGGCGGGGCCATCACGGGACCGGCGGGCGTGAGGGGTGGGCGGCCATGAGCTGAGGGGGGAGTGCCGTGATTAACGGGAGGGCGCCGGTTCCCTGCGCGGCGTTCGCCGGGCTGAGGCGGCCGCGAATCGGAGCCCCGGAGCGCCACAGGCCTCACCCCGGAGCCCCGGGGCCGTTCCTTACCTCACACNCCGCGCTCCGGCGGGGGGCGCTGTGCGCATGCGCAGCAGGGCCCGCGGGCCGTGGCGCCCCCGCCTGGTCGCGGCGCCCGCAGCCCCTGCGCGCGGGGCCCGGAGACCCCGGGGCACCGTCCCTGAGGGCTGGGGGCAATGGCGGGAAACGGGGGCGGCTCTCTAGGGGTTCGTGTGGGAACGGGACCCTAAAGATCGTCCAGTGCCACCCCTGCCGTGGGCAGGGACACCTTCCGCTGTCCCAGGCTGCTCCCAGCCCCGTCCATCCCGGCCTTGGACACTGCCAGGCATCCAGGGGCAGCCGCAGCTGCAATGGGCACCGTGTGCCAGGCCTCCCACCCTCACAGGGAGGAATTCCTTCCCAATATCCCGACCCTGGGATTTGATGGGGACCTAGGCAGAGATCTGCCACCTCCCAGAGAGCACCGAGGCCTTTCCCAAGCTTTGCCAGGCTTTGTGCCCTCCAGATTTATTTTTCTTTTTCCCCCGAGCTCTCCTGGGCTCTGGAAGCACTTTCTGTCGTTTTGGAAAAGGGCTGGTTGGTGCCATCCTGTGAAGTTCCACCTCGCTCCAGCTGATGGCACGATTGGGAGCGTGCGGAGCCGAGGTTTTTCCCAGGAAGACAGACAGCCTGTTGGACAAGATCCCAGTTTTCCATCTCGGAGCCGCCTCACACCCGGCCAGCCTTCGTTCCCACCAGGGATGAGAGCAGGGAAGAACCTGGTTCTTATAAAATGAGAAAATAAATCCGAGTCACCAGGTCAGGGATGGGACCGGAGTTATCCGCGGGATGAGCAGGCGGCAGTTGGAGGCTCCAAAGGATTTGCAGCCCCAGGAATAGGCTCCCACCAGCAGGAGTTAATGGTATGTCAGTCCAGGGGAGAGCTTCCTTCCATGGCACATGTGGGATGGAGAGAATGATCCCTGCAGGCTTCCAGCTCCTCCTGTGTCTGCCTTACAGCTGTGTAACCTTCCCAAGGCACAGCAAAGGGAAAATCCCTGGGAAAGCGGCGGCTGCCTTGGGCCTCCCGCTGACACTCGGCTCTGGCCTGGCCCTTCCATGGTCCCAGCCCGGCACACCTGAGCTGTCCTGGGGTGATCCTCGAACCCAAACAGCCCCGGGGGTGTCTGGAGTAAAACGGGGGGTCTGGGACCGGCCCTTTGGAGCAGCTGCTGGCTCGGGATTGCAGAGTGGATTTACATGAGGGGACAAATTCCCCCTCCTGGTTGTCTGGGTAAGTTTGTGGATTTTGCTGTGTGAGCAAGAAAAAACAATAAATTATACTGCTTATTTCAGGGAGGCAGAATTGCTTAACACTTAAAATCAGGACCAATTATTTTTTCTTCCTGGCTCCATCTCATCACATCTGACCTTAGGAAGGACATCAGCTCTCCAGCAAAATTCCCATATTTTAGGGTGACAATAATCACTAAACCCTCCCAGGGAGTGGGACTGGTTAATATTCAAAAAGGTCTTTAAGCTTTTTTTTGGTTCAGATTTTCCTAAAGCTGCTGCAGCAACATCAGCTGTAAAATCAGCTCGAAGCAGCAGAAATTCCACATTCTTTTTAAAACATGATGGCAAATTCCTGAGAGCTTTTCCAGGATGGTTCCTGTGTCATTTGTGTTTGTCCTTTTGATTTTGGGTTCTGATTCCAAAATGGCCTTGGCAGGACAGGTTTAATTGGTGCCTGGCACTCTCAGATCTCACAGATGTTTCTCCATCTTTATGTTCAGATTCTGGAGCTGTCTCTGCAACCAAAAGACACCACTTTTGATTAATTTATTTCCTTATTAATTTCTATCTCCAGCACAAGACAGGAGCTCTCTGGGAGCATTGAAGGAGACACAGCTACCCCCCAAATCCTCTGGAGCAGTGTCACAGGAGCCTTTTCCAGGTATCCCTGATCCCTGGGCTGGCTGGGCAGGGAGTCTCTGACAGCACAGGAGCCTTTTTACTCCTGTAATGTGACTTTCCTGGGTTTGCTGTGCCAGCAGCTCAGGGGTGTGTAACTCAAGCCATGGTTTGGGAAGAAAGGAGCCCACACACCCTGACTTTCATGGGTGGAGAGCTTGGCAATCCTCACTTAGACCCTTTCCAACCCGGGCTTTTGGCCCCAGGAGAAGGGGCCTGCTGGGGGACTGCCCCTCCAAACCTCCTCTGGATCTTCTTGCACCTTCCCAAGGCTCCTGGGTTTGGTCTGGGGCTTGTCCTACCTCAGCACTGGGGAACTTCACAGTTACAGAGCTCCTGAGTGTCCCCCCCGTGCCAGGCAAAGGGGCTCTGCTCCTTCCTGGTGCTGCCCCTTCCCTCCTTCCCTTTTACAGCCCCTCCAAGTGCAGTGAATTCACTTTTGAGTGCCTGATTCCCATTTAAGGGATAATGCTGGGCACTAACAAGCTCACCTCCCTTTTAAAAGCCAGTGCTGGTCTCAGGAGATCTAATTTAGGAACACGTGGAAGGCTGAGGTGTCCTCCAGGGCTCCGGGCTGGGAGCTGCTCCGTGAGGAGCTCCAGCCTGGTTGGCTGCCAGAGCCTGGGGTGTTTTTATCCATGTCCAAGCTGCCAGAGGCTCCTGGCCTCACCTGAGCATGGTGCAGGACAGACTCACCTCTGCAGCAGGAGTTTGTTCTCCCTGGGACTGGCAGCAGGATTCTGTGGGGATTCCCATTTGTTTTGGGAATTTCCCAACCTGCTTTCCCAAAGGTTTTGGGGGAGGATGGCCAAGCTCTCCAGAGCTCATCCCATGATGTCAGACTGGCCCAGCAGAGACAAGGATGGATTCACAAGAGCAAAGCAGAAAGATTCTGCTGAAGTACAAAGGGAAAAGGCCTCGTTCCCAGTGTGTGAGGGTACAGAGGAAAAAAATAAATATTGGAGAGGGACTTTGGACAAGGGATGGAGGGACAGGACACAGGGAATGGCTTCCCAAGAGGGCAGGGCTGGATGGGATATGGGGCAGGAATTGTTCCCTGGGAGGGTGGGCAGGCCCTGGCACAGGGTGCCCAGAGCAGCTGTGGCTGCCCCTGGATCCCAGGCAGTGCCCAAGGCCAGGCTGGACACTGGGGCTGGGAGCACCCTGGGCTCAGGGAAGGTGTCCCTGCCATGGCAGGGGTGGCCCTGGGTGGGATTCAAGGTCCTTTCCAACCCAAACCATCCAGGGACTCTTGATTCTATAAATCTGTGTTCCCAACAAGGGCAGACCCCCCCAAAGTCAGAACTGCCCAAAATGGTGACATCCAGCCCCAGCAATGCCACAGTGATGGGAGGGACAGGGAATGAATGGGGTCCTGGGTGTCCAGAGACAAGCAGGAGACATGAAAGCAGCCAGCTTCACCCTGGTCAATATGGTCTGCTTTAAACTCTGTTTTTACTTCAGATTTGGGCTGCCAATAACTCCTTCAAACAATGATCTAATGCCTGTGTGAATGTTTGTAAAACCTCACTGCTCTGGCAGGTTGAGCCCTTGCCAAGAAGCAATCACATGTAATTAGGGAGAAGGAGCTGGAATCTCCTGGCCTTGCAGTGCAGCACATTTTCCAGTTGTGTTTGTCCCATTTGGACCATCTCATTCCTAGCTGGGGTTTGTGGGACACGCTCCTGTCCCCAAGGGAGTCTTTGTGGGAAGCTGTGCCAGAAACCTCAGGAAAACCTGCTGGAAAACACGAGCTACCTGTGCTGGGCAGGGGGGCAGGGGGACAGGGACAGAACCTGCCAGAGCCACAAATGGAATTTTGGGTTCTCGGTTCTCTCCTCCTTTCCTGCTCTGCAGGAGATTCCTGAGGAGGCTTTTCAGGCACGTTGAGTCCTGAATGGGAACTGGGAGCATGGAGAAGCTTTAGAGGGAACAATCCTTCCCCTGGAGAAGAGGAGCAGCCCCAATCTGCTGTGGGGCTGGAGAAGTGCAGCTGTTCAGAGGGCCCTGGGATGGTTTGGATTGGCAGGAATCTTCGAAGGACTTTGGTGCAGCCCCTGTTAAGTGGTTGCTGCTCACACAATGGGAAGCTCCCAGTGGGAAATCAGAGCTTGTCCAGGACAGGAGATCCCAGGAAAAGGAGTGAGGCATCACAGAGTTTAACCTCAGTCTCCACTCTCTCACCTGGCACCTGAGGCCCCAAAGGACATTTCCAAGCAAGTTGGGAATTTCAATGTGGAAAGTTTGATGGAAAAGCCCTTCTTGAAATTCCTGGAGCATCTTGGAATTCCCTTCACTCCCTTTTCCAGTTCTGGAGAACCAGGCCTGTTGTGCAGTTTCTGGGGTGTTGCCTTTTGATTTTGGGAGGTCAGGGACACACAGGTCAGGTCCTGTGGGACAAGGAGCTGTTATTTATGGAAGGAATTTTTTCCTGAATGTGAGAGAGGTGGATTCTGCTCTCCAGTGGGTTTGAAATCCTAAATTCCAGCCAAGAGTCATCACGTAAACTCGTGCTGAAGAACCTGACCTAGTTGGAATAATTGGAGGTAATTGTCAGCTCTTTCCAGATGACAAAACCCTTAATCACCAGCAGATGCTCAGCCAACCTCACAAAAAAGGCTGGAAACCCTGGGTGAATGGGAGGAACTGCTGTCCCAGAGGCACCGAGTTTCAGGAATGGGCAGGAATCTTCCTCAGGGGTTTTTCCAATACATGGTCAGACTCTGGGACTGGGGCAGTGGTTTGTGCTCATGGCCTGGGCATCTGTGCAGAAATCTGGGATTGTGCCATGAGCACACAGCTGAGAGCCACTGGAATATCCGGGAACAATCGGAGATGGAGCAACTCTGAAATCAGGAGCCGAAAGGTTGGGCTGCCCTGTGTGTTCCTGTCCCACATCCTTGAATCCAGACTCTCAGATCCCTGAGGTAGCCTGGGGATGAGTTGGGTGTGAGGTGGCTGCACTCCCACAGAGCTGCAGGAGTTCCCCTGGGAGGTCCCTGCAAGTCAGCAAAGCCCAGAAGAAAAGAGGTGGGATCTGAAGGGGGTGAGGTGCTGATGGAAGGTTGGGATACCTGGCACTGCCTGGCATATCCCAGCCCCAGCTGGGCTCCTGGGGGTGTGGAGACACTGAACAAGTAGAAATGGTCCTTCTAGAAGGGTCTGACCCCACCAGACAATTAACCTGGATTGCTAATTAATCACGGAGTGTCCTGAGTGGGGAGGGAGGCACAAGGATCAGAGTCCAGCTCCTGGACCTGCACAGACACCCCAACAATCCCACCCTGTGCCTGAAGCATTGTCCAAATGCTCCTGGAGCTCTGGCAGCCTTGGGAGTGTGCCCATTCCCTGGCCAGAGCACTTGCAAATTCCAGGAACCAGGGTTCCCAGAGGTGTTTTTCCTTGTACAATGAGATGGCAAAAGCACAGGAAAACTGGGAACCCCTGGAAGTGGCCCGAGCAAGGAGCTGCCCTTGTGCCCAGGCAGAGGCTGTGACAGCTGGACTGTAATTACCCAGAGCTGTAATGAGGCTTTGGGAGGCTCTGGCGTGGCTCTCAGCACATTTGGTGTTTTACAGCCACGGGGATTCATCCCTTCCCGAACAACCTCCTGCAGTGGGACCAATAACCAGGGCTCCTGCCTGGAAACCAACAGCTCCCCTGGGAATGTCTGGGACAAGGCTCAGGGCAGGCTCTTTGAAGTGGGCAGTAATGTGGAAACAGTGACAGCAGCACCATTCCCGTGAACAAGGGGTCTCCCGTGGGGGCAGGGGCTCTGCAGCCCTAAAATGGGGGGAAAATGAACCACCACACCTTTGGGAAGGTGTGCCCAGGATAGGCTGTGCTCCCTTCCTGGGATGGAGCTGCTGGCCCAGGGGGTGGAGCTGCTGGCCCAGGGGATGGAGCTGCTGGCCCAGGGGAGGCTGGGATGGAGCTGCTGGCCCAGGGGATGGAGCTGCTGGCCCAGGGGAGGCTGGTTGGGGGCCATGACCTCCTGTTGGAGCTCTCCAGACCGACAGAACTCAGCAGCTGCATGAACTGGTTGTGGCCTCAAGCAAAGGCCATTCCTCCGCCGCTGGCTCCTGCCAGATGGTCCCAGCCCAGGCTCAGGGCCTCACGTCCCCTCTCAGCTCTGCTTTTCGTGTGTCTCTCCCCCAAAAAAGGCCTGGGCCAGTGCCAGACTCCAGCAAACCCTTCGGAGCAGTCCCCCAGCTCTGGCAGGTCAGCGGTGCTGGAACCAACCCCATGTCCTGCCTCTGCAGCCCAGACATCCTCCTCGGCTCTCCCTGCCAGCTCTGGAATGAGAAATGGCTCTGCTCTGCTGTCTGCTCCCATTGGAGTCCCTCTAGGAAAGAGCTCGTGTTCTCCAGCTCCGTGCTGCTGAAATTAGCTCTGGCATCCTGCAGGACTGCAGCCTCCACTCGCGCCTCCAGGAGTGGGAAGAGCTGCCGAGACTGCGGAGACAAGCGGGATGTGAGAGCCAAGTGTCCAAAAGAACACGTTCAGGAACAGCACAGTGAGCAGGAGGTGCTCCAGCACGGCAGGGAAATCATCCTGCTGAGGATGAACCCCCCAAAAAAGTGTTCTTGGGCAGCCAGGAAGGGTTAAACCATGGCACGAGGTTTGGGGCAGCTGCAGGATGCTGCAGTGGGCACTGGGATTGGAACCAGGATGACGGTTTGAGGTCACTCACAAAGCTTTCTAATTGGGCTTTTTTTGGGGGGGAAAGAAGAAAAAAAATGGTGTGTTTGATTCTGTAAGTGCTGAACATTCCACAATTGCTGTGTTTAATAAATACAGCGGGGGCTCCTAGGAGACTGAATGGGGCTGAATGAATGAAGTATGTGAGACATCTGAAACCTATTAGTTGGAGCAAACTGGTGGAGAGGCAGGAATTCTTCTCTTTTTAAAAATATTTATACATTTTCCTTTCATGTCAGGCCAACATCTTATTTGGGGTTATGTTCCAGTGGAAGGAAAGGTGTGTCGGGGGGAAATGCAGGGGGAGGGGAGGTGCAGATTTGGGTCAGGCCCAAAAGGAGCAGAAGGCCTGGGTGGCTTTAAGGCCTTATTTTCCTTTTGGAATCGAAGCCAGCACATTGGTCCATCAGGGGACTTTGCCCCAGCCTCGATGGGATGGATGTTTTGGGATTTGGTTCATTTTGGGGTGTTCTGGGGAGCTTGTCCCACCTGGAGCCCCTCATTTGAGGCACCAGAACTCCCCAGCCCTCTCCAGATGAGGTTTATGGAGCCATGGGTCTGGTGTGACCTGGCTGGGATATTTAGGCTGAATTAGAACATGCATCCAGGGTCTTCCCCACCACATGGACAGCTCCAGGAGATCCCACAGTGTCCAGCAGCAGCAGGAATGATGCCACATCCTGGAGGTTTCCACTCAGACTTCTCAAGCAGAATTACCTCACTGACCTGGGCAAACAGGGAAAATGGGGAAGATGGATGGGTAGGACACCGAAGATTCCCCTGGGAATAAGCAGAGCTAACAACTCTTCAGGACCTGCAGGGAAGACTCTGGAAAGGAAGAGAAAGAATTGACAACACCCAGCTCCAGTCTGGGCAGAGCATTCCAAATGGAGCCTGAATTCCTGCTGGAAGCTGTGGTTGTTTCCTGCTGGAAGCTGTGGTTGTTTCCTGCTGGAAGCTGTGGTTGTTTCCTGCTGGAAGCTGTGGTTATTTCCTGCTGGAAGCTGTGGTTGTTTCCTGCTGGAAGCTGTGGTTGTTTCCTGCTGGGAGCTGTGGTTGTTTCCTGCTGGAAGTTGCACAAATCTGGGACAAGTCTCCCACCTTTGGTTCTTCCCTCTGTGTCTCAGCAGCTCACCCGAGGCTTGCAGTGACATCTGAGCTCACCTCTCCTTGAGCAGGAGCTGTGGATCAAAGCTCAGGATGGTGTCAGAAAGGCCTGGATTTTGCAGTGTTTTCCAGCTGATAAGAGATATGTAAATGATTCTTTCCTGTGATCCCTAATGAGCTTTGTTCAGCCCACTTTTACTGCAGCACACACTCAACCCTTTCCCTTCAGGCTTCCTGAAATGAAAATGAGAAGTTTTAGGAAACTGGGAATTTGCAAATGTCTCCCATTATCCTTCTAATCTCCCCAACCTGATTAAATCAGAGGAGATCTCCCCACTCCATAGGAAACAGATGTTCCTCTTGCAGCAGGGACATGCAGGAGACATCCTGAAATTTGTTTAATTTAGACTCTCCTGGAGATGGGATTTTTTTGGAGGGTACAGCCTTCCATGTCCGAGCTCAGATCTGGCTGAATTTGGAGTGGTGCCAGTAAGGAATTTCTGTGGAGTTTCTTTCCATCCTTGGTGAAGAGAAACTCAACATCCCTGAGCTGAGAGCTTGGGAAAGAACTTTGGAGTGGCTTTTGATGGCATCTTTCAGTCAGTTTAGAGGTGAGAACATGACTGGGACACGGGATGAGGCTGGGTCTCATTTTCTGAGGGAATAGTGGAACCCCTTCCAAGAGTCCCTGAGTGGATTTAACTTTCTGGAGCTGTAGGGAATGAGGCACTCAGGAAACATCCTTTCCCCTGCCTCTGCCTGCACTTTCTCTGTGGCATCTGTTCCCCATCAGTGGGAGAATCTCAGTGGATTTCAGTCTCATCAGTTTTGTCCACCTGTAACTCTTGGGTTTTCAGGTCTCTCCTTTTTATTTCTCCTTTTTTTACCAGGCTCTAACAAAATCCTGTTTTTGCTGAAGACACTGAGGGAAGTTGCCCAGAGAAGCTGTGGCTGCCCCTGGATCCCTGGAAGTGTCCAAGGCTGGACAGGGCTTGGAACAACCTGAGACAGTGGAAGGTGTCCCTGCCCATGGTAGGGGGTAGAATGGGATAATATTTAAGGTCTTTCCAACCCAAACCATTCTGGGATTCAAAATGTCAGTGCTATTTCTAAAATATCTCCATTTCCCTCTGCATTGGAGGTTCTCAGTGTGTGTCCATCTGTGCCTGTGTGGGTGGTGGTTGCATTTCAGAATTTCCAGGACTGTTATAGCTCTTATGTTTTTTTCCAAACAACTTCCTCCAGTGTGGGTTCTCCCTCCTGACGGATCCAGACCCACTCAGGAGAGTTCTCCATGGATGAGGGAAGCTGGATAAAGAGGCTGAGTTAAAGCCTCTCTCACTGGAGGTGATTTAAGGGTTCCTCCAAAGCAGGACCGTGTAACAACAATGCAGATTTATTTTAGATATTGAAAATACAGGTTTAGATATGGAAAATTCACATTTCCCACCCTCCACGTGTGGATGGGGCCAGTGACAAACTGTGGAAAAAAACTCCTGAAGTGTGAGCCAAGAATTGCCTTCATCAGCCTTTTGCTAAGGTGCACAATTTATCCTGGTTTATCTTGATTTATCCTGGTTTCTCCCAGCCTCAGCCTTGCCCACACACATTCCCCAGGCGTGTCTCCTCCGAGCCTCTTGGGAGCACCATTTCCATTTCCAAACGTCTCTTGGGACTGGCTGGACACGTCACCACCCCTGTCCCCATCCCTGTGTCCCTGTCCCCGGGTGTCTCCCTCAGGAACGGCTCCCGAGGCACTCGGTGACCCATGGAAAGTGAGGAGGAGGAGCTGGAGCCCTGAGCTTGGATGGGGCAGCCCTGGCAGGTGTGGGGCTGTTCCTGAATTAAACAGGAATTAATTAAAGCAGCTTAGGGCGGAGCTCTGGGTTGGGAGCGTTCCCAGAGTCCTGTCTGGGGACAGAGGGGACAGTGGCAGCGAGTCAAGGGGTGGCTTGGACCTCTGACAAACCCTGCTGGGTTTGATCAATAAAGTGCCCTTCCTCACTGATCTCCTCCCTCTAGGAGCAGGGACAGGACCCAGGGAAGGGCTGGGGCTGTGTCGGGGGGTTGGGGTGGATCTCAGAGAATGGTTCACCCTCATGGGATGTTCCTGGCACTGGGCAGGACTTTCCCAGTGCCCCTGGGCTCCAACTCCCCCCATTTCCCTGCTCTCCTCAGTGGGGTCTCAGTTTGTGTTCTCAGTACCAGCCCCGAGCCTGATCCCAGCCTCTCCCTCAGGGAATGACTGGCAGGGTAGCTGGGATGGAGAATTCTGCATCACAATGAAGAGTCCAAAAACTGGGATCAGCTTTGAGCAGAAACCCAGCGTCCTTGGGCTGTGAAAAACTGCTACAAAAACAGCAAGTTCAGCCTCCCTGGCTGCTGAGTTTTGTCTGAACACGGAGGCTGAATACCAGCAGAATAGTTTGTTTTATTTCCAACTTGCCTGAAACCAGAGATTCCTGGGAGGTTTCCAAGCCAGTCGCTGAACCCAACTGGATTTTGATTGCTCTATCGCCTGTGAACCTGAAATTCTGGAGCTGCTCTGATCCCTGCAGCACTTTGGTTGTCCCAGCTCCCTCTCCTGGCATCCCAGTGACCCTTTCACAGTCTCTGTGTGTCAGGCTGTGGTTTGTATTTGCCGTATTTTTCACATTCCCGATTTATCATGGAATGGGCTGGGCTGGAAGGATCCTGAAGGAGCATCCAGTGCCCCCCCTGCCATGGCAGGGACACCTTCCCCTGTCCCAGGCTGCTCCAGCCTGGCCTTGGGCACTGCCAGGGATCCAGGGGCAGACACAGCTTCTGTGGGAATTCCACCCCAGCCCCTCCCCACCCCCCCAGCCAGGAATTCCATCCCAAAATCCCACCCATCCCTGCCCTCTGTCTGTGGGGAGCCATTCCCTGTGTCCTGTCCCTCCATCCCTTGTCCCCAGTCCCTCTTTGCCTGTTGAAAGAGCAGCAGGATTCTGTGTTTAGCCCCAGGCATGGAGGGAGCAGAGCTGAGCCCCACTCCAGCACATCCAGAGGTGGGGAAGCAGCCAAAGCCTTGGAATCTGTCCTGGCTGGGAGCAGAGCAGAGCCCTGAGCTCAGCTCTGCACATGGAACGTGCCGGCCCTGGAGAGCAGCACCTCTGCACTCCTCAGTTCCAGGAATGTTCTAGGAAGTGGGCAGGAGCCTCCTGGTGTGCTGAGAGCAGGAGCAGCCCCATTTCCCTGGATTTGCTCTCTCGGGATGCACAGCAGCCCCCGGTGCCCAGGTGGTGTTTGGGGCTTAGAGGCCCTTGCCCCTCGTTTCCCCCAAGTGCTTCCCTCCCTTTATCCCCTTCCCTCTCATCCCACCAAACCTTTTCCCTGCAGCCAGCAGAAAATGGGATTTTCTACTTAATACCAAAATAAACACGGTGGAGTCCAGCACAGGAGGGGAGAGGGAAGGGGGAGAGCCAGGGGCTGGGGTGGACAAGGAGCACAGGGCTGTGCATCCCAGAGAGCTGAAAATCCTGAGGGCATCAGCAGAGCTGGGATGGGATCTGAGTCCTTTTGCAGCTCCTGAAGCCCTGGGAGTGTTCCTTGTGGGATTTCTCTCCCTTTTTCCAGGCAGTGCTGAGCGTTTGGGGTTTGTTCCAGGGCTTTTCTTTGTAGTGATGGGGAAAACATGAGCAGAGTCACTTCCCCACTCCCTGTAACAGGAATAAAACAGGAGCAGAAAAAACAGCTTTTGGTGGGGGCCAAAGGTCTTGCAGGAGTTGCCTCCATGGAATGGCAGCGAGCAGAAATCTCCGAGGATTTTCCAGGTGCTTGGATATTCTCCCCTGTTAGTCCAGGTCCCATCCTCCATCCAGGAAGGATTCAGACCCTGCATTTGTGCCTGGCTTGGTTCCTTTCCCTGGGGAGTACACGCACACAAAGGAGTGCTTGGAAAAGTGGGTCCAGCCTTTGCTGTGAGGGAGGAATTTGTGAGCCCTTCCAAAGGGAGCCCTGGCAGCCCCAAAGCCCTGGGGTTGGATCTCACTTGGATTTTCCTCCTTCCTTCACTCACTCCCTTCACCCAGCAGCCAGCAGGAGCCTGCCTGTGGACAAGGAGTGGGAAGAGGGATGGAATCTCTAGGATGGGACTGGATAATCCTTAAGGTCCTTCCCACCCAAACCACCATGGGATCCTGGGATTTATGGTCCAAATGTGCCTTTATGCCCCACATCCCCTTCCTCTGCTCCAGCCAGGCAAGCTCCTTCCCTGCACCCCGAATCCCTCTGGAAAACACAAAGAATCCGACTGAGGGGCTGAAATCACTTAAGGAGCAAGATTAGATCAAGTATTTCCGAGCATCTGGGGCTTCTTGACCACCCCATTGTGGCCCATCCCTGGCTGTCAGACCCTGAGCATTCCCAGAAGGAGTTAAGGGAGACCTGGGCGGGAGCCAAGAGCTTTTGCCGGAAGCTTTATCTTCCCCCCCAAAAAAAATCTGATGTCTGGAGCTCTGGACAAGGCATTGTCCTCATAAAACACAACAAGAACAACAAAACAAGCCCTGCTATTCCCAGCTCTGTAACAAGCCATAAAATGGGGGGAAAAAAGGCAAAAAAAAAAAAAAAGGCCCTGGAAATATAAGAGTTTTATTAAACTGGAACCATGTGTTTCCCATAGTCCCGTCTCCATAAGCTGTGCACATCCCGTCCATGTTTATGTTCTCCTCGGGGGTGTGAGGGGGTTTTTTCCATGCCTGGGAATGATTAGGAGGGAGCCTGGATGAACTCATGTCTCCTGTGAGCAGCACCAGGAAACCTGCACACACCGGGAGAGGCACAGATCCTGCAGGAACAGCCCTGGAAACGTGGGACGCTGGGAACGGGGAGAGAAAAGGCAAATCCTGGAGGGGAAAAAGAGGAGAAAGTTGTCCCACGGGGCTCATTGTAGAAAGTGTGTGTTGAAGTGCTGGATTGAGGATATTCCCTGGATATTCCCGAGGGCCTGGGGCGATCCTGCCTCACCCAGGGAGGATCAGAGAGGCCCTGGGCCTTGTGGGGCTTCAACACCCTCCCCTCCCCTTCTGGGGTCTCCAGCACCCACCAGGAACTCCTTAAATGAGGAGATTATCCTGGAAACGAGTGTGGAGCTCCCTGGAGACTTCCCAGGAAAGGAGAAGGGCCAGGTCTGGGATTTGCCAGGAGCTCTCAGCCCAGCTGGAGACATTGGGGCACAAGGAGTGGCCACAGTGTCCGTGGGGAGCTGGGTGGTGAGGGCTGAGTTCAGATTTGGGCAGGAATGCCCCGGGAGGAAAGCTCGGGGGAGGAGTCTCGGGGGAAATGGGTAATGGGATATTTTTAGCTGGAATTGGCAGTGCTGTGGTTGTTGTTTCCACGTGGGTGAACAGCCCCGGGGAGGACTGGGAAGGACTGGGAATCATCCCCTGTCCAGTGAGCAGGTGTGGTGGCACCTGCGTGGTGACAGAGCTTCAGAGAAGGGACATTACATCATGGAGAGTGACCTCAGAGATCCCAGAGATGACGGAATTTCACCCATTTTTCCTGGTCCTGAGCCCATTCCCTCCCTCTGACCGGTGCCTCTCCTCCTGCAGGACATCCAGGCGTGCCCAGGGCACCAAGGATGGGGATCCACGATTTCCTGGGCATCTGGTTGCAAATCCCAGGCTGGTTTGTGTTGGAAATGCCCTCAAAGCTGCTCCCATTCCATGGGCATGGACACCTTCCACAGACCAGGTGCTGTTAAAACTTCCCTCCTTATTTTTCATTTGGAATCCTTGGATTTGGCATCCAGTTTTTCTCAATGATAAAGGGTTTTTCCTATCCCACATTCTCCTTCTCCAGGGATATCCATGCCTGGCAATCGAGTTGTCCCTCAGACTTGCTTTAGTTTTGATAAAGTGGCTCCCTCAGCTCTGCCAGCCCTGGGAGCAGGGACTTTCTCCAGGCCTTTGATCCCTTTTGGAGCTGTTTTACAGCTTCTGGGCCTCAGCTCATCCCCTTTGACAGCCCTGTCCTTATCCCTTGTGGAAAACCCGTCCACTTTGGGCTCTGCAAATGTTCCCAGCAGTACCTGGACACTTTGTTGCTCCAAGCCTGGTTGTGGACACTGCCAGGGATGGGGCCGCCCCAGCTTCTCTGGGAATTCTGTTCCAGGACATCCCCACCCTAGAAGGAAAAATTCCTTCCCAAAGCCCATCTCTGTCCATGTGAAGCCATTCCCCATGTCCTGCCCCTCCAGGGCAGTTTAGGAGCAGCCAAATGTGGATTTGATGGTCCCTCTGT
Organism: Polioptila caerulea; assembly: GCA_013397295.1. Classification (NCBI taxonomy): domain Eukaryota; kingdom Metazoa; phylum Chordata; class Aves; order Passeriformes; family Certhiidae; genus Polioptila; species Polioptila caerulea. The sequence goes on along the minus strand of VYXF01002935.1, from coordinate 46,133 downwards.
TCCTTCAGCTTTTCAATTCCTCCTCTTGGTGAATGCCTTGAACACATCCCAAAAATGAGGAGGAGAATTCCACCCCCCGTGGGAGCAGGGCCAACAAACACCAGCACCTTTCCTGGCACAATTCCTGCTCCCCCCACAGCCCTGCGAGGCCAAATCCACCTCCTGCTCCTTTTCCAGGGAATGACTCCTGGAGGTGTTGGCACCCAGGGAAATCTGTCCCTGCTGCTGGGTGCTGGTGGGCAGAGGGAGCAGCAGAAAAGGGCTTTGCCCCTCCCAGGGAAGGCAGAGCTGAGCTGCTCCCTCCAGTCTGGAAAAGTGGAAAGGAAACATTTTCTGCTGGCTCTGAGTTTGTTCCCTCACTCCCTGAGCTGGGACAGGGACCCTGCAGGACGGGCTGGGGACACTGGGGGTGTCCTGGCCAAGGGTGACATCACTGAGGGGCTGACTCCAACTCGCACACGACCCTGACAGGCAGAGCCAAAGGATTCCAAAGGAAAAGCTCCTTCCTTGGAATATTAATAATGCCTGCAAGGCAACAAAACCATGATGCAACTCCCCGGGGCAGTGGAAGGGGCCTGGCCAAGCAGCTCGGACACAAAGGCTCTGCTGTGTGTGCTCCTGGAGTGACAGGAATCGTGGAATCCCAGGCTCCCAGAATGGTTTGGGTTGGAAGGGACCTTCAGGATCAAACCCAGCCCCTCCAACCTGTGCCTGCTCATGGCTTGGATGTGCTTGGAAGTGCAGAGCTCTGCCCCATCCTCACCTCCAGGAGAATCCAGAGTGGATTCACCATCCTGGGCCTTCTCCCAAGTGAGCTGTAGGAAGGGATATCAATATTCCAGCTCTCCCTGAAATCCCCCTCTTGTTCTCCCTTGAAACCAGCTCACGTGGAATCCTCACCTTCCCCAGGGGGAGGGTGCTCGTGTGGTCACTTGTCCTAAAGAAAATTCCAGCTCCTCTATCTGAAAGTGGATTTTTTTTTTAGGCTCTGCCTTGGCAGATCCAGGCAGCGAGTGGCTGGAAATCCTGCCCACGGCACCGGGCAGGAGTTCCTGGGATCTGGGGAGCCGGGCCAGGGCTCTCCATCTGTTCCAGCCCCGCTGCCAAGTTAAACTTCTGTGCTGCAGATCACACAAAGGGGAGAAAAGAGCCGCGAAAAAAGCTCGGAAAACGGGAAACTCGGAATTCAGCCGGGGGCAAGGGGTGTAAGATGGGGCTGGAGCAGACAGATGTGGTGGGGAGGGTCACATCTGCCTGGGGAGTGACCACTCCGTGGTGGGGACACTCCAGAGCCCAGGAACAAGGGCTGGATGTGCCTCCAGCCCACCTGAGGGCAACAAGAAAGGTGTTTGTATCCCTGCTTGGAATTTCACAGGAAATGGAGGGATCGCCTTACTACTGGCAGGAGAAAGAGGCAATTTTCCTTCTAAATCAGGCAGCTCCCGTGTCAAAAGTTCCACAGCGAAATCCCACTGCACTCAGAGCAGGGCTTTTTATGAATAAAATCTTAATAAATGTCCAGGGCTTGATTTTTCGCAGCAGCCTCGCCTGGCTTTGATCTCCCCTTGCCTGGGCTCAGCCCCTGCCAAGCCAAAGAGGGAAAAAGTCCCTTTCCCCGGGTTTAAAGCAAAGGGTGTTTTTTTAAAGCTCTTGGCTGTGGAGCCGTGTGTGATACATCATCCCTCGGCCCCATCCCTCCTTCTCCCAAATCCAGAGCACACACTGAAACAATTTCCCTGTGGTTTCCCTCCTTGGTGGAGTCGAATTCCTAGAAAACAAAAGGAATGTTGCAACCGTGCTCAGCAGCTCGGAGGCTGGAAATGTTACACCCGGCCGGGAGCCTCGGCGGGGACCTGGGATCGGCCCTGCCTGGTGGCACCCCGGGCATCCCTGGGGTGTCGTTCCTCCCGGGAGTTTCTGCAGCCCTGGGGATTGCAGCAGGCACTGAGGACTCAGGGAATTCTGCTGGCTCTTAGCCCCAGCCCTGAGGTCACTCGGAGCTCCCTGAGCTCTGACCCCGTCCTGTCTAAACCCAAAGCCGTGGGATGGGCACAGACTCATCCCGGTGAATCCACAGGGAATGCAGAGCCAGGAATTCCTCCCTGGGAGGGTGAGGAGGCGCTGGAAGAGATTCCCAGAGAAGCTGAGGCTACCACAGGGGTCCCTTGGGATGTTCTGTGCATTTGGGATTTGTTTTGGGTACGTTTAGGTGCAGGAGTGGGTTTGTGTGGCTCATCCCAGCAGGTGCCAGCCACTGCCTGGGATTCCTGCTGTCAGAAGGGATCATTCCCATCCTTGGGATCACCTGTTCCCTGGGCTCATCCTCTGAATTCCCCGCCTTGGAAAGGTCTCAGGAGCCCTGGTGTTCACACAGGACATTTTCAATGCATTTTTGGGGAACAGAGGTCGCTGAGGAAGGTGCTCCAAGCTGATTTTTGATTCAATATTAGTCAGGGAGGAGGAGAACCCAGCCTGATTTGGGGCCAAAACCCTGCAGGGTGTGAGTCGGGCTGGGAGGCCAGGGAAGGAGTTTGTGCTGCAGAACAACTTCCCTGAGGAAAGCTTTGTCTGGGCTGGCTCCTGAGTGCCCCTCAGTGCCTCCTGCTGTGCTGCTCGCTGCCACTTCTGATCCTCAGTCCCTTCCGAAATTCCATGGGGAGGTTCTGGGAATTCTGGGCAGTGCAGGTCCAGCACATCCCCATCCCTGTGCCCCCCTGTGCCCCTCCCAGCCCGTTCCCATGGGTAAATCCCTCTGTTCCTGTTCCCTGGGCAGCCTGGGCTGGCCAGGGCCGAGCAGCAGCGTCCATCCCACATTCCCTGAGCCCGGCTCTCTGCCAGGATCGCAGCACAAGAGCCTGGGTTTGCTTTTCCCTCCGGATTTTTCCTGAGTTCATCCTGGTTCAGAGCTGTTGCTGCCCTGACAGCAGTCGTGTCACCCTGGGAGATGCAACTGGGGCTAATTTTAGCTGAGGCAGTTTTTAGGTGACACTTTTAATAAAGGCAGGAATGGAAAAGTTCAAGGGGCCCTCAGGCAGCTTCGCTGGGGGTTCCTGACAGGCCCTGAACCAGCTTAGCTTTGATACAGAAATGAAGGAAAGAGGTGAAGGAATCAGGGCTGACACCCAAAATTCCCAGCTCTTGTCAGGTTTGGGAGATCAAAGAATGCCGGAGTGGTTTGGGTTGGGAAGGAACTTAAATCTCATCCCATCCCAGCCCTGCCATGGCAGGGACACCTCCAGCCTGGCCTTGGCCACTTCCAGGGATCTGGGAATTCCATTCCAGGGCCTCATCCCCCTCCCGGGGAGGAATTCCTTCCCAGTATCCCACCAAAGCCCCTCTCTGGCCATTCCCTGTGTCCTGCCCCTCCATCCAGCTCCAAAGTCCCTCTCCTTGTTTCTTGTGGCTCCTTCAGACACTGAAAATCCACAGCTGGGCCACCCCAAGCTTCACTTCTGTGGGCTGGACAATCCCAGTTCCTGATTTCCCAGTTCCTGATATCCCAGTTCCTGATATCCCAATTTCTGGTTTCCCAGGGAAATGTCATTTTTGGCTCTTTCCTGGCTGTTTTTTCCCCCAAGATGTCCCAGTCCTGCCCTTCCCAGGTATGTAAAGGCCAGGGTGATTTAAACTGGAATGGAGGCAGGATTGGGGAATGGGAATGGGAATGGGAATGGGAATGGGATTGGGAATGGGAATGGGAATGGGATGGGGATGGGAATGAGAATGGGAATGAGAATGGGAATGGGAATGGGAATGGGAATGGGAATGGGAATGGGAATGGGAATGGGAATGGGAATGGGAATGGGAATGGGAATGGGAATGGGAATGGGAATGGGAATGGGAATGGGAATGGGAATGGGAATGGGAATGGGAATGGGAATGGGAATGGGAATGGGAATGGGAATGGGAATGGGAATGGGAATGGGAATGGGAATGGGAATGGGAATGGGAATGGGAATGGGAATGGGAATGGGAATGGGAATGGGAATGGGAATGGGAATGGGAATGGGAATGGGAATGGGAATGGGAATGGGAATGGGAATGGGAATGGGAATGGGAATGGGAATGGGAATGGGAATGGGAATGGGAATGGGAATGGGAATGGGAATGGGAATGGGAATGGGAATGGGAATGGGAATGGGAATGGGAATGGGAATGGGAATGGGAATGGGAATGGGAATGGGAATGGGAATGGGAATGGGAATGGGAATGGGAATGGGAATGGGAATGGGAATGGGAATGGGAATGGGAATGGGAATGGGAATGGGAATGGGAATGGGAATGGGAATGGGAATGGGATTGGAATGGGATGGGGATGGGGATGGGAATGGGAATAGGATGGGAATGGGATGGGAATTAGAGTTCAGAAGCGCTACCAGAGCTGCATTCCCTGCCCAGCTCCATTTCCAGCTCTGCCTTTTCCCTGGATCCCGCGAGGGTGCTGTTAATTAGGCTGCTGTTAATTAGCCCGAGCCTCTCCTGCCCCCTGCAGAGGGGCTGGCAGGGGCCGGGGCTGGGAACAAAGGTTCCCGAGGGTTTCAAAGGGCTCGGGCTCCCCTGGAATTGCGGCTCTGCTGGGAATTGAGCCGATGGCTGCAGCCAGAGCCACCCGGGCTGGCTCGGGAGGGGCTGGGGCAGAGCTGGGGGAGCCGTGGGGAGCCCTTGGATCTCCCTCTGGATCCCGTTTGGTGCAGGAGCCCCCCTGAACCCCTGCACATCCGCTGGATTTGGGCTTTCCTGGGAGAGCTCTGGGCTTCCACCCCTGGGAAAAGCCGTGGAGCAGAGAGAGGATTTATGTGCATTTTATTCTGTGTTATTTGAAGAAAAGCCATCAGTCATGAGGCCTACAGCAAGAGGCAGAGGAAAATTGGGGCTTTTTTGGGTTTTATTGTTTTGTTTTTTCACGGAGCCAAAGAGAGGAATTGAACTCCCAACTGACAGAATTCTTCCTTGGAAGGAAGACTGAATATCTCCAAAATGCTTTTATTTTAAAAATTATTTATTTTGAGAAAATGCTTTTTGACCTCCAAGGTTTTTCTCCTCTGGAGCCAAGGTACCTTTTGGGTGTGAAGATCCTGGGCTGGGTCACCTATTCCTTCAAAACTCCATGTTTCCTTCATTGCTCCACGCTAAACCCAGCAAAACCATCAGCCAG
>VYXF01002935.1:317-14564 GCA_013397295.1 Polioptila caerulea | reverse complement strand
AGAGGGACAGGGACAGAGGGACAGGGACAGGGACAGAGGGAGAGGCTGGAACAGGACCCTAAACAGAGAATGCAGAGAGCACAGCCCTAAACAGGACCCTGAACCAGCCCCAAAATAGAGTGTGGAGAGCAGAGCCCTAAACAGGACCCTAAATAGAGAGTGCTGAGAGCACAGCCCAAAACAGGACCCAGAACAGAACCCTGAGTGCTGAGAGCAGTCTAGAACAGGATCCTAAACAGGACCCTAAACAGAGAGTCCTGAGAGGAGAGTCTAGAACAGGACCCTAAACAGAGAGTCCTGAGAGGAGAGTCTAGAACAGGACCCTAAATAGAGAATGCAGAGAGAAGAGCCCAGAGCAGGACCCTAAACCAGCCCCAAAACAGAGACCCAAACCAGAACCCTAAACCAGAGAATGCAGAGAGGAAAACCCCCAAAGCACAGAACTCTGTGTGGTTCCCTGTCCTCCTCCCTGGTGCAGTCTGAGGGGTAATTCCCTCTGGAACAGGACCCAGCTCAGGGCACCCCTGGGCATCCTCACGTCCCTGCTCCTTTCCCCCAGATGTGGACGAGTGCCAGGCCATCCCTGGCCTCTGCCAAGGTGGGAACTGCATCAACACCGTGGGATCCTACGAGTGCAAGTGCCCTGCAGGGCACAAGCAGAGCGAGACCAGCCACAGGTGTGAAGGTAAGGGAGGCTCCACACCTGGATTTGCCAGGATGCTCCACTCCCCAGTGTCCCGGGAACATTTAAATCCTGGGTTTTGACAAGGTGGGGGTGGGAAAGAGCCCCCATTCCAGGCTGGATCCCACTTCCCAGCCAGCCCTGCCAAAGGGGTTTTTCATTTTCCCAGAGGCCAAGGCCAGGAAATGAGGAATAGGCCTGGCCTGGTCTCCTGATCTTCCCTCAAAACAGAAGGAAACAGTTTGGTTTGTTCACAGAGGGGTTTTTTTTAAGGATATTTTAATGGGAACACAGACTGATGGCACAGGAGGGACCTCTGGGAGGCTTTAGCTCAGGGCTGCCTCCAAAGCTCTGCCAGGTTCTGAGTCTGAGCCTTGAAAACCCAACAACTTTTCATTCTGAGGCTCTTCTTCAGGGCTGTGAAGATTGAATCACCATGAAATGGGAGATCAGGCTGGTGGTGGGAGCTCAGGGAGAGCTCTGCCTGCCCCTGCAAGCCTCTGGAATTGGGATGAGATGATCTTTAAGGCCCTTCCAACCCAGACCATTCCAGGACTGTGTGCCCTGGGTTCAGCCCCTCAGGAAATCTTTCCCAAATAGAGCCAGGAGCTCCAGAGGTCGATCCCTGCTGGGGGATGGACATTCCTTCATCCCCAGGAAACATCTGTGTCTGAGCATCTTCCTGGGCAGGACGCCAGGAGACTGCTCAAAAATCCTGACAGAATTCCTGCAGAGCTCCCACATGCAAGGACTGAAAGGAGCAGGCTCCAAACCAGCCCTTTTTTGTGTCAGATGAAGGACCAGCTCCCCAAATCCAGTGACATTCCAGGAATTTGCCCAGCCAAGGTGGGACCAGGGGCAGCAGAAAGCTGCTCCTGCCTCTCCCACGCCGGCTGGGGAGCAGAGCACATCTGAAACCAGTTGAGCTGGAATCTTCTCCATCCCGAGATTAAACCAAATCCATTGTCTGGATCTGTCCTCCAGATGTGAGGGGCCTCCCACTTCCCCCAGCGCTGGGAAGAGCAGCCCCAGGTGGCCACAAACAGCTCCCCTTCCCCATCCTGCCCCCAAAAAGGGCCAACTGCAGCATTCCAGGGGCTGCTGCATCCCTGGGATCACCACCAGGACAAGGAGGATTCCCTTTGGATCTGGGAGTCCTGCTGGGAATGACATAAACAGGAGGGAAGCTCCGAAGGGACGGGGTTTGCTCCCAGCTGTGTCACCTCCACGTCCCCCCAGGGCCACCAGAAGGGGAGGAGGACCCCAGGAAAAGTGGAATCACCTTTGGGATTCCCTAAAATGACGTGGATAGGGGAATCGAGGGGGTTCCTCTCCCACTTTATGGACACAAGAAGATTCGGGCCCCGAGTTCCCAGAAAATCTCCGAGTTTCCTGCACCCTTTGATCCATCAGGAGTTTGGTTCAGCAGATGGAGCATCAAATTCCTGCCAAAACTGCCAAAATCTCTGCCTTGGTCCGAGTGCTCTCCTCACTGAGCCCAGGGGTTCGATCAAAGCACAACCAGGGGCTGGATTTGTTCTCCAGGTGTGCTCCAGGCTCCGAATCCCAGCTCGACAGGAGCTCCCTTGGGGAGTTTGGGGTTAATTTTACAGCTGGGGAAAGGAGGGAATTCTCTGCTTCCCTCTCGTTTTCAGAGTCCCCATCCAAGCCTGGCATCCAGGGAATATTAAACCATTGAACCTCTCGGGGGGATTCTCCCAGAGCTTCCCAGGGCCCGTGCTTGGCGCCGGGGGAATTCCTGCTGGAATTCAGCACTTGGGATTGTGCTGGAGCCGGAGGTCCGAGCTCGCTGATTAGCGATGTCCCCTCGTTAAACCGGGACAATTAACGTGCCATAATCCCCCCGGCAGAGCTGGCGGCGGTGCCTTCCTTATCTCCCAACACAAACCTTATCTCCACCGCCTGGAATTCGCTCCCCGGAGGATAAAGACGCTTTTCCAACGCCAGATATTCCAGGCTGATAACGGAGGCCCCGATCTCCCGAGCAGAGGAGGCGGCTGCAGCTGGATATTCCCTGGATGGATCCGCAGCTCCAGCAGGAAAACGAATCCTTTTCCTCTCAGGGAAACGTGCGCCCGGATTTGTACCTGAACCTCCTCCAAGCCCGGGGCTGCTCCGTTCCAGGCTCGTCCCTGATGGACGGGACCCTCCCAGAGGGTGGCTCGTGTTATCCCATTGTCCATTGTATTCCGAGGAGCTCCGGGGATGATGAGAATTTCTGGCCCTGCTGCCTTTCGGAGGGATCCGAGCAGTCTGGGAAAGAGGGAAGGGTTGGATTTAGGGAGGGGAGAACTCAGGGCGCTCCCTAAAAACCGCTGGAGGCAAGGTCGGCTCGGGAAGCACCGAGAATTGTGTTCGTGTTGTGCAAAAAGCGAGCAAAGAGGGCAGGAATTGCCAGGTTAGGGATGAATTGACTGATCCCACGCCTGGATTATGGCGGGGAAAAGGGAAAAAGAGCAGGATCTGTTGGGGTTTTGAGGGAATGAGAAGGGCACGTTTGGATCCAGCTGAGCTCTTAACGCGGCGGGAGGAAAATCGTTGAGGACACAAGAAAATTCCTGGTGCAAAGTGGAGAGAGGAAACATCAAAGCTGAACTCGGACACATCCTGCTGCTCCAGACCTGGATCCATAAATCACAGGGAAGGGGGGGGCTGTGGCATTTTTAAATTATCCTGGAAGCAACCGGAAAAATGACACCGAAAGGAACAAATCTGTGGTGTGGAGTTAAGGGGGAATCACTGGCTGGACAAAGCTTTTCCTGCCATAATTTCAGGGTTTCTCTGCCAAGAATTTCACTTTTTAACAGCCCTTCCTGTGCTGCAGGACAAAGGCCAAGCTGTGCTATCAGTGAGGTAATGCCAGTGCCTCATCCACGATGCTTCCCAAAGGAATGTGTCCTGCGTCCAAAATCCATCCAGGGTGATAAAGACAAAAAAAAAATAAAAAAATCCATGGAGAGACACCAGGAAAGGGAGTGAAAGGCTCCAGGCAAGCTGTGTGCAACAACCTCAGCCAGGATTTGCCCATTTTTGGCCTCTCCAGGATATTCTGCCAGAGGGAACAAATCCCAGGATTTCAAATCTCACCTCTTTTCCCCACCCCCTTAGATGTGAGGTGCTCCTCATATCCCCACAGGCCAGGCTTTTGTCACCAGGGCACAAAATCCTAAATTTCCTGATGTCCCTTCACCAGAGGGAGCTTCCCAGAGTTTTCCATGGGTGGATGGAACCCCATAACCACTTTCTTTCCTTTTCTTCACAAACCCCTCCGAAGGGCTCATTGCTTGGCTCCATCTGGAGCTCATTTCCCTGGATTTGGGTGCTTTGGGGGTTCCATTCCCCCCTCTGTGGTTCCTTTCTGGGAGGGGAGGACAGCGAGTCCCTGGTGCTGCACCTGAAGGATGCCAAGGCAAGACCCCTGGGGGTGTTTTCTCCTTTTAATCCTGGGGTTTTAGGGCATGGAAAGGTTGGGGTTCCCACAGGGAATATGGGACGAGCTGTGCAGCTCCAGCTCTCCCAGAGGCTCTGCAGCCTTTGGCTTTTCCAGCGTTTTCAGCCTTAAGGACGAGGCCAATTCCAAGCCCAGCCCGGCTCCAAAATCAACGTTTGCCTTGAATCCTGCCATTGTCTGAGCAGCAGAGCACAGGATCCTGCTTTAATTTTGAACAGAAGGTTGGAAAAGTCGGGAAGGAGCCAGGCTGGAGCTGGCAGGAGTCCCTGCCCGGCGCTGGGTGTTAATGAGAGGGGAATGAACCCGTCCCACTGGGTCAGCTCTGCCTGAACGGCTCCAAACCACCACGGGACACTCACAGAGGGGAAACTGAGAAGGAAAATGTGCTGGGGAAGAACTGAAAGGACAACAAAGCCCAGGGCTCGGCTTCCCGGCGCGCAGGATGTGGAGTCCTGCAGGAACGGGCTCTCTCCTGCTCCTCAGCGCTGGGATTTTCCAAGAGCTGCGGTTTGGTTGAACCTCTTGGATTCCCTGGTTTTCCACGGGAATGGGATTCACTGCCCAGGCTGCCCCCGGTGCTGCCTGGGGGTGAGTGAGGGCTGTCAGAGGCTCGGAGCTGCCAGCAGCCCCCAGGGCTCGGATCCTCCCCAGTGCCACACCAAGTTTTGGGCTGGTGTTTTTCCCCCACCCCCGAGATCACAACTTCGCCTCCCTAAAGCTCTTTTCCTTCCTGAGCTGCGGGACTTGCAGCCCCGGGCAGGGCTGGGATGGGATGGCAGGGCAGGCTGGCTGATCAAATCTCCTTTGGGCCGCAGGGGCCCAGGTGGGGGAGGCGTTTTCTGTTCTGCTCGGCTGCCCTGGGAGCTCTCGGGGCTTTTCTGTCTCAGACTCGGGGGGCTCAGGGGACCCCTCAAAATTTGAGAGTCCTAAAGAGCCAAGCAGGGATTTGTCTTCCCCTCTGGACTGGAATAGAACTGAGAAGGGAATCCTGGAATATCCTGGGCCGGGAGGGGCCCGCAGGGATCTGCAAGTCCAAGCCATGACCCGCCACCCCCATGGCACTGAGAGCCACACCCGGGCTTGCCCAGGGACCAGGACTCCAAACCCCCCGGGCAGCCCTTTCCAATGTCCAGTCTCTCTTTCTGGGAAGAATTTCTTCCTGGTGTCCAGCCTGAACCCGGGAGGGGCTGTGGAGGGAAGCAGAGACTCCATGAACCCACTCTGGGAGAGTTTTGGAGACCCTTCATGGCCTCCAGCATCCCCCTGATGCCTTGAGAGGCTCCCTGGAACAGAGGCTGGACACTGTTAAAGGAATAAAGGGATTTATTGAAAGGCCCCAAAAGGAAACACCTTGGGCAGTGCAGGAGCCTGGCCAGGGCTACACTCAGGATGGACCCAGGGTGGATTCAAGATGGATCCTGGTCCCGAATTTTCACACTTTTATGAGTTTTGGTCCATTTCCAGGTTGGGGTTAATTGTCCAATTCCAGCTCCAGGTTGTGCAGTCCCATCCTCCTGGTTTGCTCCCTTCAGTTCGCTGTTTTTTACCCTTTTTGAGCCTGGAGGTGAAACACTGTCCTCGGTTTTGGGGCTGGCAAGGGATTGTTCTGTGTGTCTGAGCTGTGAGGAGAACTCGCTGACACTTTCCCTGCAGTTTAGAGTTATATATTAATGGAATACAGAATCTGAGAAACATGAGAGCTCAAACTTCGGGCATCCCCGTGCTCCCGTCCCCTGTGCCCTGTCCCTGGGTGGGGCCGGGGCCGTTCTGCATCTCCCCGTGGGATTCTGTCCCTGCAGACGTGGACGAGTGCGGGGCCATCCCCGGGGTGTGCGACGGCGGCGACTGCACCAACACCGTGGGCAGCTACGTGTGCTCCTGCCCCCGCGGCTTCGTCAGCAGCCCCGACGGCTCCCGCTGCCTCGGTGAGGGCAAAACCGCCGGGATCTGGGGCTGGATCGGGGCTGGGGATGTGGGCAGAGGGATTTGGGGCTGGGGAAGGTGGGGGGTGCTCGGGTTTCCAGGTGCTCGCTGCCCCATCCTGCTCCCAGCTGGGTTCCCCCGCTCGTTCTCCCTCTCCGGAATTTGGGAGGTGAGGGGGGGGCTCAGTGCTGGAAAGGGTGGGCAAGGACAAGACTGGGAGGAGGAGGAGGGCTGAGAGGAAGGCTGGGAACGTGGGGGGAGTGAGGAAGGATCCCCGTGCTCCTCTCCCAGAACCTGCTCCTGATCCCATCTGGGATATTCCCAGTTTGCAGGAGGATCCCAGACCCCTTCTCCCCTCCTGCTCTGGTGTCTGGGGTGACACCAGTGCTCCCAGTACAACTGGGCTGGTGGGTTTGGGGTGTGGAAGCCCGAGGGAAAGCTTGGAATGCTCCCGGAGCCCCCAGGGGCGCCGGCTGGGAAGGGGCTGCTCCGAGGCTTGGGTAACCAGGGAAAACAATCGGGGAATTTTATCACCTCCTCCTGCTGCTTCCTGCTCATAAATCCCAGCTGCTCCGGGCTGATATCCCATGGCGGTCAATCGGCTTCATCCCCGTGAATTCAGCCTTTGGGAAAAGAGTTCTTAGCCCTCAGTTCTTAGGTGGGCTCAATCCCCACCTCTGAGCTCTCTCTAATCCCATCTGGAATTTCCCCTCCCCTCTCTCCTGCAGCATTTTCTGCTTTGCTGGGGTTTTGTGCAAACCTGCCCTGGGACCCAAACAGCCCCACGGCTTCTCCTGCCCTCCCGCAGGATTAGGAGCTGATCCAGTTTTGCATTCAGTCCCCGCTTTCAAATTTCCCTTCTCCAGGCCTGACTTCCCCTCTGCCGGGGTTTTGGGTGGATAAAGTTCCCTGAAAGGAGCAATTCCCACTGAACCAGGGACGTGCCTGAGGAGGGACCTGCTGGTTTGAACTGGGGTCACTGTCCCCTGCGGGTCCCCGAGCTGTGCTGGGAGCAGAAGTGCCCCCACAGCCCACAGATCAAACAGCCCCAGGCAATTAATTCCAATTACACTCCCGGGAAGTGGCAGCCACATCCCAGGAGACTTTCCCCCTCATTAATTGACTTGAGAAAAAACAAGGTGGGAGACGAAGGAGGGCAAGATTCCAGGTTTTCCTGGAGGGGTTGGTGCCAGGTGGAGCCTGCTGGATGTGAGAGACCCTCAGTCCCCTGGGCCTTGGCCAGGAGCCACAACCCCCCCAGCAGGGCCAAGGGTAGGGTCAGGGGGGTCAGGCTGGGAGAGGGGATGGCCAGGAGAGATTCCATCGGGAATGGGCCCTCAGGAGCTGGCTTAGAGGGTGGTGGTGGCACATTGTGACCATGTATCTTCTTCCTGTCCCTGTCCCTCTTCTGTCCCTGTCCCTCTCCTGTCCCTGTCCCTGTCCCTCTCCTGTCCCTGTCCCTGTCCTGTCCCCGTCCCTGCAGACCAGCGCCTGGGGACGTGTTTCTCGGCGCTGCTGGGTGGCCGCTGTGCCGGGGACGTGCCGGGCCAGGCCAGCAGGATGCAGTGCTGCTGTGACTCGGGGCGCTGCTGGGCCATCGGCCAGACCCCCGAGATGTGCCCCGTGCGGGGCTCCGGTGAGTGCAGCCCCGGCTCCTGGAACCCTAAACCCGTGCCTGATGTAAAATAAGGCTGGGAAAGCTCTCCTGGAGCACCAAACCCTGTCCCCAAGTGCCACAGCCCCATGGCTTTTAAACCCCTTCGAGGATGGGCGCTCCTTTGCCAAACCATTTCCGCGAGGAATTTTTTCCCTGGTATCCAACCTCACCCTCCCCTGGCACAGCTTGAGGCCGCTCCCTCTTGTCCCGTCCCTTGGTACCGGGGGGAAAAGCCCAACCCCATCACCTGGGGGTGCTGCTCCTCCTACCTGGGCCTCACCTGAGGCTGAGCCAAGGTAGGATTGATCCCTTTCCTCCTCCTGCTCCTGATCCCTTCCCTGTTCTTGGAGCTTCCCAGTGCCTGGCGCCTCCCGTGTCCCATCCTTCCCTGCCTCGCTGCCAGGTGTCCCAAAAATCCTCTGCCGGACCCCCTGGCAAGCTGTGCCCCCTCATGTGCCATGGGGTGAGGGCTGTTCGATCCCTCCTCGTCGCTCTGCCCCGTTCCCGTCATTTCCCCGTCCCATTCCCATCAGGAATTCCCACCCTTTGCTCCCTGCCCATCCCTCCGCTCCCTGCAGGGGGATCCAGGCACTGCTGCAAAAGCCCCGTTTTGTTTCAGACGAGTACCGCAGGCTCTGCATCGAGGGGCTCCCGGTCGTGCCAGGCTTCCCCGGGAACTTCCCAGGAATTCCTGGATTCGGGCCCAACGGAGTCGGGCCGGGACTCAACGGGCCCGGAGGCATCGGCCCGAACGGGGCGAACGGACAGGGCGGGATCCCGGGGCTGCCTGGGATGGGCCCGGGCAGCTCCAGCATCGGTAATTCCCGGGTTTGTCCCGAGCTGCCCAGCCTGCACCGGGAGCTGTTCCCGAGGGCTGGAATGCCACTCCCAGCTGGAAACGTGGGATGTCCTGGATGTCCCCCTGTCCTGGGGGAGAGCTGAGCTGTGGCACCCACGCTGAGCCTGCACACAGATCCAGCGGGGCTGGCTCCGCTCTGGAACATCTTCCTGGCTCCCAAAGAAGTTCCCAAAAGCTCCAAATAGGAACGGAGCTTTCCTATCACCACCTCAGTCTCATCCTCCCCACCTTGGACCCCTCTGACATCCCCCCAGAGAGCTCCTGGGGCATCCAAGGGCTCCCCAACCCTCTCCCTGTGCTTCACCCAAGGGCTCCCCAACCCTCTCCCTGTGCTTCACCCAAGGGCTCCCCAACCCTCTCCCTGTGCTTCACCCAAGGGCTCCCCAACCCTCTCCCTGTGCTTCACCCAAGGGCTCCCCAACCTTCTCCCTGTGCCCCCCAGGAACTGCCACCATGCTGGGTCTTGGGGACACCCAAAGGCTCCCCAACCCTCTTCCCGTGCTCCACCCAAGGGCTCCCCAACCCTCCCTGTGCCCCCCAGGAACAGCCACTCTCAACCAGACCATCGACATCTGCAAGCACTTCACCAACCTGTGCCTGAACGGGCGCTGCATCCCCACCCCGTCCAGCTACCGCTGCGAGTGCAACATGGGCTACAAGCAGGACGTCCGAGGGGAGTGCATCGGTGAGGAGGGGCTGCTCCCAAAGCTCACAGGGCTCCCCCAGGCTGCTTTTCCTGTTCCTGGGCTTTGCTGGGCCTCAGGGACCCTCACAGGTGGGGTTTCCTCCCTTGCAGATGTGGATGAGTGCTCGAGCAGCCCCTGCGTGCACGGTGACTGCGTCAACACTCCGGGCTCCTACCACTGCAAGTGCCACGAGGGCTTCCAGAGCACCCCCACCAAGCAGGCCTGCATTGGTAAGGGCTGTCCCCCTCTTTTTGGGGGGCTGCAGGGGTGGCAGAGGGGTCAGGAGAGCCCCTGGCACCAAAAAAGAGTTGTAGGGGTGAAATGCTGTGAGGAGTCCCCAGCACTGCCAGGTGTGGGATGGGATCTGTCCAGGAGAAGTTTCCTCTGCCTTGGCTTTCCTTAAAATTTTCTGGTGGCAATCAAGGGATCTGCAGAGTGCTCCCCAAGAACAGAGTTCTGTTGGGAGAACTTCTTTTGACAAAAGTGGGGATTCTGGGCCGTGCTGGTATGGATGCAGGATTTCCAGCAAGGCTGTTCTGCCAAGAGGCTGCTGCAGGTGGGGGACTGCCCAAAAAGAGGGATGGGAAGGGAATGTTCCACTATGGGAACAGCAAGCAAAGGCAGATCTCCATGGCTGTGCCCCAGCTTTGAAATTTTTATTTTGTCCCTTCCCAACAAAGTGGCTTCCAAAGGCTCCTCCATTGCCTGGCAATGTGAAATGATTTTCATTTTCCAAATGGAATTTTTGAAGATGAACTCCTGTGTCCCAGAGCANAAAAAGAGGGATGGGAAGGGAATGTTCCACTATGGGAACAGCAAGCAAAGGCAGATCTCCATGGCTGTGCCCCAGCTTTGAAATTTTTATTTTGTCCCTTCCCAACAAAGTGGCTTCCAAAGGCTCCTCCATTGCCTGGCAATGTGAAATGATTTTCATTTTCCAAATGGAATTTTTGAAGATGAACTCCTGTGTCCCAGAGCACCTGCCTGGGTTTCTCACGGGGGGGTTTAAGCTGGGACTGCTCCCACCTCTCCCTGCTCCCACTGTCGGGTGGTTTCCCTGCAGACATCGACGAGTGCATCATGAACGGGGTGATGTGCAGGAACGGGCGCTGCGTCAACACCGACGGCAGCTTCCAGTGCATCTGCAACGCCGGCTTCGAGATCACCCCCGACGGCAAGAACTGCGTGGGTGAGGCTCCCGGGCACTCCAAGGCCTTGAGTCAAAGCCTTTACATTGTCATACTTTAGCTTGGGATCAGCAGACAACTGCTCAAGACCCTGTGATCTCTCTGTATTTTCATTTCCTGCATCTCTTTCTTGGCTGACAAAGCTTCCTTGGGTTTGTCTGTCGTGTCGCTCACATTGGAGTATACAGGGTGCTGTTACTGATATCAGTGCACAAAAATCAGTAATATAAACTGATCTTAGCCAAGGTGCAAAGTTCCATCCCTCAAACAAATCGTCCAGCCGTGATCCATCATCTCCTTTGATTTGAGGTGTTAAATCTTTCAGCTTTTGGGTACTTCTGTGGGTGGATTCGGGGTGGTCAGACAAGCTCATAAAACACAATCTCTCCTCACAACTATGTCCTTGTAAAAGAAAATCAGTTGGGATCCCCTTTGCCCCAGGGCTATCCCCCGAGGAGAGGGCTGGGCCAAGGAGGTGTTTCCATGAGGGTGTTGGTGCTCCTGTGGGATTTGGGGAGCAGGGAATCAGCAGGGTTGGGGCTGCAGCAGGAGGAGCTCCAGGAGCACTGGAGATGCAGGAAAGGTGACTCTGGACTTGGAGTCACTCATGGAGGTTCCACCCAAACCTCTCTCCCTCTCTGCTTTGAGGCCCAGCGCCCACCACCACAGTCTGACCGTGGGATGGGGCACAGGGGGGGTTTGGGGCACGGGAGGGTCTTGCTCAGCTCTGGGGTTCTGTCTGTGCCCCCAGACCACGACGAGTGTGCCACCACCAACATGTGCCTCAACGGGATGTGCATCAACGAGGACGGGAGCTTCAAGTGCATCTGCAAACCCGGCTTTGTCCTGGCTCCCAATGGGCGCTACTGCGTGGGTGAGTGAATCCCTGCTGGGCCCTTCCCAGTCCCAGCCCCGCCCTTCCCAGTCCCAGCCCCGCCCTTCCCAGTCTCCTATTCCTGGTCACTTGTGAGAGCCTTAGGGCAGGGGGAGCTGAGAAATCCAAGCGTGTGGCCGGGCAGCTCCTGCTCTGCCGCCAGAAATTGTCCCTTTGTGGGAGAGTGGGAAAAAGAGGAAAGGTTCTCATGTCCTGAGCCCCTATGTGAGTCCTGAGCCTCTCAGCGTGTCCTGACCCTTGGCCTGTGTGCTGAGTCTCTCTCTGCATGTCCTGAGCCCCTGTCCATGTGTCCTGCCCCCTGTTCATGTGTCCCAATCCTCTCCCTGTGTCCCAATCCCTTCTCCTCATGCCCCAACCCTCTCTCCACGCATCCCAACTCTCTGTCCTCATGTCCCTCACCCCGAGGTCACCACCCCTCTCCCCTCCCTGTCCCTGCCCAGACATTGACGAGTGTGAGACGCCGGGGATCTGCATGAATGGCTGGTGCATCAACACGGAGGGCTCGTTCCGCTGCGAGTGCCTGGGGGGCCTGGCCATCGGCGTGGACGGCCGGGTCTGTGTGGACACCCACATGCGCAGCACCTGCTACGGGGGCATCAAAAAGGGCACCTGTGCCCGCCCCTTCCCCGGCGCCGTCACCAAATCCGAGTGCTGCTGCGCCAACCCCGACCACGGCTTCGGGGAGCCCTGCCAGCCCTGCCCGGCCAAGAACTCCGGTGAGTCCTTCCCTGGGTGTGCCAGGGGCAGGGAAGGTGCTCAGGGGTGTCCTGGCATGGCTTGGGCAGCTTGGAGAACCGTAGGGATGGGGAAAGGGGCGCCAGGCAGCCAAGAAATGGAGAGTGGATGCCCAGATCTGGTGCTGGGATGATGGAAGTGGGAGTAGCAGCATTAAAATGGACAAAGTCACAGCACCAAGGCTGGGAGAGCTCAAGGAGGGTGTGGACAACGCTCCCAGGCACAGGGTGGGATTGTTGGGGCATCTGGGCAGGGCCAGGGGTTGGACTGAAGGATCCCTGGAGTCCCTCCCTACTCAGCTCATTCTGTGATTGTGTTGTGTGAGCATAAACAGGCCCAGAACTGCCACTCTGACAAAGGATTCAGCCCTCAGTGGGGTGGAGTTCACACTGAGCTCAGGGAGCCTCACTGTGGGCACTGTCCTGCCACGCTGATGGCTCTGCTGTGCTCTGTCCCCAGCGGAATTCCAGGCTCTCTGCAGCAGCGGCATCGGGATCACGGCTGATGGCAGAGGTGAGTGCAGGATTCCTCAGGGACATGCAGGATTCCTCAGGGACGTGCAGGATTCCTCAGGGATTTGCAGGATTCCACGGGCACATCCCACAGCACCCTCAGCTGCATTTCCTGGAGCAGGGGTGGACCTGTGGGAGCTGTGCCAGGAGGGGCTGGGCTGCACTCCCTGCTGGGATGGCAATGAGCAGTGGGACCCTCCTGGTTGTTTCCTCTGCTCTCCAGCTCCTCTTTTGGGTGTCCCAGGCAGAGGGAGGTGACAAACCGTGCTGCCAAGGGGCTGCTCTGAGTTCCAGGAGGCCCCAGTGCCAGCCCTGGGCAGTGCTTGGAGCAGCAGGGAGAGCACAGAGCAGCCAGGGCCCTGCCAAGCCTTCCAGATGGGAAGGAGCCAGAGGCGAAGCCCCAGTGGCTCCTCGGGCTCCCATCCAGGGCTCCGTGTCCTGGCCCGAGGCAGTCCCATGGGAATGATGAGACTCTTTCTAGCAAGGCCATGCTCTGGTCATTCCCTCCCTGCCTGGAGCCAGGGCTGCTCTCAGAGCTCGCCAGGCTGCCTTTCCCCGGGTGGGACTGAGCTCCAAGAGCGTGGGGACAAAGGCCAGCAGTGCCTGGGCAGCCGTGGCCACCTGGCACTGAGGGGAACCTGCGGTGCCAGCACAGAGCACGCTGGGCTGGGCAGGGCTGGGGCTTGCCAGGGTGAAATCTCTGCCCTGGCACCGGGGATTGGCTCCAAAAGAGCAGAGGGAGGGATGCTGCTGCAGGGCAGGGACGGTGCCCACCTGGCTGCCACCCTTCTGGGTCTCTCAGTGCTGAACCCAGGGGTGATTAAAGGGCCTGAGCTCAGCACTGGGATCAAGGACACTCTGGGGTGTCACACGAGGAGCTGAGAGCCCTTGACATAAACCCGGGCTTAGTCCAGCCCCTTCTCCTCTCTCCTCCTGAGCTCAGAGCCCCAGGCTGGGTCAGGACAGGGAGAGGCTGTGGCTGCCCCGTCCTTGGACGTGTCCAAGGCCAGGCTGGACAGGGCTTGGAGCACCCTGGCATGGTGCAAGTGGAACGAGATGGGCTTTAAGGTCCCTCCCAACCCAAACCATTCCGGGACTCCATGATTCCTGCAGTGGAGAACCAGGAGGTGGAAGGTTTGTGCCTCTGCATTTGCTGGGGTCCATCTCATGTGCCTCTTTTCCCTGTCAGACATCAACGAGTGTGCCCTGAACCCCGACATCTGCCCCAACGGGATGTGTGAGAACCTGCGGGGCAGCTACCGCTGCATCTGCAACCTGGGCTACGAGTCCGACCCCACGGGCAAGAACTGCGTGGGTGAGTCAGGGCCTGGCCCTCGGGGGCTCAGGGGGTGCAGGGGGTGCCAGGGACCTCCACCTGATCCCCGCAAATACGGTCCAAATCCCCCCCAGCAGCTGAACTGGGGGGAGAATGGGAAGGATGGAAGCTGGAGAGCTCGTGGGTTGGGATAAGGATGGTTCAGTGGGGGAAGGAAACCAAGGAATTCCTTCCCTGCTCCCCGTGGGCAGCACCTCCCGGAGAGCAGGGCAGACTCTGCGGGTTCCTGGGGAGGGAGAGCAGGAGCAGCTCTGAGCTTGGCTCTGGGACAGGGACAGGGCCCAGGGAAGGGCTGGAGCTGTG